>PVJL010000972.1:17306-305916 GCA_004026885.1 Lyroderma lyra | reverse complement strand
GGATCAGCCCCAGGGTGGTGTGGGGACACGGAGGTGGCCGGGACTGGCACTGACCAGGGCGCGGCCACACTGCTGCCGGTGTGCCCGCCCTTGGCAGCCCGCCACCTTTGTTCTCCCGCCCGCATCAGGGCACGGGGCTCCGGGGAGGGGGGGCCTGGATCCCACGTTTGTTCCCGCTCCGCTTCTGGAATGAAGGCCGCGTCTCAGCGGCCCGCAGCCCCCCGACTCGTCTGCGCAAACGCAGTGCGAACCTTCCTCAGGACAGCAGCCAGAAACAAACAATAAAACACAAACAAACAAACAAACAAACCTGTTTGCTCGAATTCTGAATAAACAGTGTGATACGTCAAAAAGGCAAAGGGCCATTTCAGCCTAGAAATTTCATTTAGAAACATCAGGGACTCATTAAGACATCACAGGAAAAAGAAATACCCTCCCGGGGGCTGGGTCTCCTCTGAGATGTTACAGAGGAAGTGATCCTGCACACACGGTGACGGTGACGAGCTAACTCTTCGGGTGTGTCGTCACATTCGTGCTGCTCTCTGTGCTGCAAACCAGAACCCCAAACCCCAGCAGTCTGAAACCCCCCCCACTCACCACGTCGAAGACCAGAGGCCCGGGCTGGCCGCGCTGGGTTCTCTGCTCCGAGCCTGGGTGGCTGCAACGAAGGTGTCCCTGGCTGCGCTGTCGTCGGGCAGGCTCCGTCAGAGTCCCCTCGGAGTCCCCCTGCCAGCTCGCGGAGGCCTCGCGGCTGTAACACTAAGACCCGTGCTGTCTTGCTCAGGGCTCCCACGTGGCAGCTCTGCAGGGTGTGCACACGGGTCGTCGGGGATTTGGGGAGCTGTGTTAGTGTCCTACATCTGCCATCGCGAAGCACCGCAGACTGTGTGGCTTCCACAAACAACGGAAGTGTACCCCCTTGCTCTTCTGGAGGCCAGAAGCCTGAGCCCGAGGGGTCAGCAGAAGTGGTTGTGTTCGAGGCCTTCTTCCTTTCCCTGTAGATGGACATCATTTCCTCCCCGTGTCCTCACACTGTCCCGTCTGTCCTAATCTGTTCTTACAAGGACGCCAGTCACATCGGATTAGGGCCCACCCCTCTGACCACGTTTTACCTTAATTACCTTTTTAATGGTCCTACCTCCGAATACGGTCACAGTCTGAGGCATGGGGGGGTTAGGACCCAACATATGAATTCTGAGGAAACAAACTTCAGCCTCTACCTGGAATCCCTTAGAATTCTGCCTCCCACACAAACTTGTGGCCAGTTATGAGGCCAGGGTTGGCCCTCATGAAAGGAACTAGAAGGCCATTAATTACCATGCTCTGTTGTGGGGATTCAAGTCTTTTCTGAAAGACTAGACGCTTACAAGATGTAAAGCCTCCCTGGAATATAAAACATTGTTCTGAATGTTTCCAATTTCCTGAGATTTAGAATAAAATCCATATTTTAGATACCCGAGGAGACTCTATAAAGCTATTTAGATACATTTTAGAAATTCTGCTTAAGTTTGGGATAGGAATGAGCTTGTTCTAGCATTGTTTTATCTGTTATTTCCTTTCTCAAATATACAGTCAGTATATATGGGATCAACCTTAAAAATTAAAAGCATATTCAATTGCAGTGCCTACTAACGAGCCGCAGGGGATGTACTCTGATTTATGGAAGGCAGAAATGGAAGCTGAGAAAATTAAGAATTAGTGGCTACACTTAATAATACAGTATTGTATACTTGGAAGTTTTGGAGACTAGATCTTAGGCATTCTCACCACACACTCACACACACACACACACACACTCACACTCACACACTCACACTCTCACACACACACACACTCACACACACACACACACACACACACACACACACACACACACACACACACACACACACACACACACACACACACACACACACACACGTTAACTGAGATAATGAATGCTGGGGGGGAGAATGGAAACGTTTCCTCTTTGTTTCTCTCTTAATTCTTCTGGCTAATCTAATAATCCAATTGACATGAGACAGATTAATAGGAGCAAATAACCAAATTCATTATGCATGTAAATACAGGGGTTCCATATAAAGAGGGGACCCACAGATAAATGGGGCAGCTGAGGCTAACGTACCCTCTTGAGGTAAGGAGAAAGTGGGGTAGTGGTTTGATGCTTCAAAGGGCAAAGAGGCAAGTCACATGGAGATGAAAAGCAAATGTGTGGTCCATCTATGAGCTTGCTGGGCCGTCTTTAGCACTGGGACACAGAGAGGACTTTGATCAAATGGGCCTTGCAGGTTCCTCCCTGTCCATCACACACGAGTTTATATTAGACCACAGTTATCTGTGACGATAGCTCCCTTCCTGGAGCGGGTCCTCCAGCTAAATTCTTTTCGGCACTTGGGTGGAAGATGAAAGGTTTTTCCTGAGTCTCTTGTTTCTTAACAATAACTGGCTTGAAATCATCAATATCCCCAAAGGGGCATATTTGGGGGTGGCAAACTGTGCTCCCCCAATGTGTTAATTATCTTGATTTGATAATCATTTTATAACATTCCAAAAAAGTTTTAAAAAGGAATTTGTCTTAAGGGTTCCAGCAGACAAAAAAGAATTAAGGAGTGAAATCACAGACACGTTTATCATTAGGCAGTCAGCTTTTGAGCAAGTACAAAAATTTCACCCTTGGAAAGAATTCTTTTTTTTTTTTTTTAAATCCTGAACTTAAGCGGATTGATATTTATTGCCTATGGAGGTTTATATGCATCCCAATTTTAGATTTTGGCTTGAAAAAGGAATCTTAATGCTTTCAAGATAGCTTTCACAACTGTCAGAAAAAGAGGTGATCATTTCTTTTTCCGTATTTCTCCAAGATGAGAATGTATACTTTTCATAATTGCCTCAAATCTTCAAGGGAGAAAATGAGCTTTTCTTGCATATGGGAGGAAAGGAAAGAGGGGGACAAGTTTTAGAGTGCTGGGGCCAATCACAGAGCCTTGCACAAAGAAACTGCTCAGGAGATGTGTGTTAAATTGTCTTAGGTCTAATTGAATTAAAGCTTAAAGTGAAATGTTAATCACTGAAATGAATAAAAATGAAAAAGAATATATCAGTGTTTTAAAACTGGGATATAAATATTCAAAAGAAGAAGCATTAGGACAAACAAAATGTACATCCTTTTACTAACTTTAATAAATTCTTTACATAGGGCAAGCTTTAAAATAGGTAAAGTTATTAAAAGTCATTTACTGACTTACTAAAGACAGCACTATAATATTTATGTGAAGGATTAGACAGATTCGTGGAGTTTACCATAAAAATATTTTTGAGAGCTATGTATTAGGTTTCATAAATGACACGAAGGCTTAGAAGTTTTTCATATTTAGGAAGACGTCCACAGTCCAGGGTTTTTGAACTCCTAGTTAGACTATTTCTGTCACAGCACACTGCCTCCATCTGGTCTCTATGTCCCCAGGAAAAGAGTTGAATTGATGTGATTTATAATATATTAATCTTTGAAAAGTCAATACAATGTGATTCATTTTAACAAATATTTAAAGAATAGCGATCATATCTTAATTTTCTAATTGCTCCTACTTTCCTAGTTACTCATTTTTTATATATATATTTATTTTTTAGCCTTATTGGGGTGACATTGGTCAACAAAAATTACACAGGTTCCAGGTGGACAATTCTATAGTGTGTCGTCTATGTGTTGTATTAAATGTTCACCATTCAGTGTGAGTTCTCTTTGCACAACCAAATATTTGGCTCCCCCTCCCTCCTCTCCCCGCACACTTGCCCCCAGGTAACCACTAAACTATTGAGTGTGTCCATGAGTTTTCTGTTTTGTTTTGTTTTTTCTTTGTTGCTTTCTGTTTTATATTTCACATATGAGTGAAGTCATATGGTTCTTGGTTTTTTCAGTTAACGTGTTACAAATGAGAATGAAATTGAACTGACAACTGGACTAAAGCAGATCAATCCTTTGTTTCAATTAGTACTTTATAGGGCAACATTGTAACATTCCGATGGCCTCATTTTTAACATATGTAAAGAAAGACCTTTCTTCCTATTTGTAACTAGTGCTTTATGCTTGTGGAGTGGGAGAATTCACATGCAGCTCTGCTGGTGTAAACCTCTCCACAGCAGACTAGGTTCAGGGAGCCCATCCGAGAGTCAGCCAGGGATCCCCACTGCTCCAGATTTTGTCCTGGGAGAATCCTGGGTTGTTAATCATGTACCTGATGTCTTACATCAGGATAATGGAATCTGAGGTGCTGTGCCTCCCGAAGAACAGGAGTTTAGTTACCTGGACACCTGGGAAATTTGAACTTCTGCCTCTAAGGAGAGCCAAGGAGGCTGGACACTAGCGGTGGCTATTGTTTTCTGTTCTGCTCAGGTAATAATGTGTTTAAGGTACAGAAACCTACTCTGTTGACCTAAGAATGCTATTGTAAGGATGAAATGGAAATCTCACGGACAGAGGGATATACGAGTTGTTTGTACAGTGCTGCCAACGTAAGCGCCCAGTGGCAAGTTTGCAAACTTGACTGTCAGATTTTGGGGACAATGACAGTCTGACGGGTATTCCAGAAAAAGAGTTCCAAAATTGCTTTGAAGGGTGGACTAGGCACGGGCTTTGGTGCAGAGCTTCCCAAGGGGAGTGCTTTGAAGGTGACTGTAGTGATGTTCAGCCATGAGGTATGTAGCACTTTTTCTAGGATGAGTTCGAGAAATTGTCTGACCTTGTATAGCTTAGCCAGGGGATCTACAGAACTCAAAGGAGGTAGGTGTTGATGTAAGAAATGTCCAAATCTATGAACAATTTTTATAAGAGTTTTTATTTGGGCCAAACTGATGGCATATGCTGGGGAGCAAGACCCCCAGAGAAGAACAGTTTTGCAGCTTTGTGCATTTGAAATTAAGGAGGGGGCCCAGGGAAGACTGGAGAAAGCAAGGCGGAAATTGGATTATAGGACAGTTAAGGTTATGTGCTCTCTTGAAGGCTAATACCCCTTTCAAGGGGCATGACTTCTGATACTTCAAAGGTGTGTTCACCTAGATGCATAACAATGGACAGGGTTGACTTAAAACCTTTCACTGAAGAAGTTTTAGGCCTTGGGCACAACTGCCCACCATCACTTGCCCAGTTAGGAATTTATGATTGGATCATCCCTTGTTTTTCATCCACGTAAGTCAGGAGGGAAACTGACCTGGGTTAAATTTCACTCTGCAACTTACTACAGCCGTGCGCTGTATAATGACATGCTGTCAACAGCAAATGGCATATATGATTCTATAAGGTTATAATGGAGCTGAAAAATTACTATCACTGAGTGACACCATAGCTGTCATAACGTCGTCGTGCAATGCATTACACAAATACCATTGAGTTCCAGTTGCCCACAGTATTCAGTATAGTTGGCAGCCTAGGAGTTGTAGTAGAACAGAATTTGCTATCCCCAAATATGTCTATTGGGTATAAGGATTGTGTTCTGAAAACCAAGTAGAAGTTACTCTTCGTAAAAGACATTCACATTTGCAAGGGAAATCTCCATTTGTAAAGGTGTCCCCCTCAAAGACCCAGAAGCACCATCTCCAGGAATAGAGGAGAGATGGTTTAGGGAGTAGGGGAGGAACGACGTTATGCATATGCTGACACTTCTGTCTGAACAGGAAGAAGGGGACGATGACGTTACATCTAGAAACTCCCATAATGCAGCAGAGAACTACTTAAAAATACAGTTCTTGCAAAAGGAAGGAGCTCACCCTCGTTCGGAGAGCTTCTCCCCGCTTTCGCCACCACCTCTCCTCAGCTGCAGGTGGTATTTAGGGGTGGGTGGTTCGGCCATTCGGGCAAGTGACTCAGTATTCTGGGTCTCTCTCACGTATACAGGATGTAGACGTGTAATTAAACTTTTGCTTTTCTCCGGTTAATCTGTCTTTTATTACAGGGATGTCTTCAGCCAAGAGGGAAAATTATTTTTCCTCCCCTACAGGCGAATAGGCTGTATACCACAGGGCCTGTGTGGACCAGGGAAATGCTAGCCTCTTCCCTCCTACGCTGTGGGGACCTGATGTCATGTAAGGTGGCCAAGAATGATCGCTGGTGAGGGGTAGGTGAACAGGACAGTCCGCTAGGGAGGTCCCACCGAGCGCTGGAGATGCAGGCTTTCAATCCAGGAAAGAAGGCAGGGCTGGCTAGACAATCAGACTTGGGGACCATCCAAAGAGAACTGGTAGTTACAGTAGTGAGGACAGAGCCACTGAGAGCGCTGGCGTAGAAAGAATGGAGGAAGAAAGGCATACACCCCTGGGCACGAACACATTTAAACTGGGGAAGAAAGGTGTAGCCTACCTGGATTGTCCAGAAGGGTTCAGCACTCGAGCCACTAACAATGAGCCTGAGTTTTTTCTTCAGAGTCAGAGGCTGAAGATTAGGAAACTGCCTGAAACTACCGGAGACCCGGAGACCCGCTGAAGCTGCCTGAAGACCCCTGCGGTGAGCTCAGCAGGGACAGTCCTCATCTTCCTCTCCTTAGACTTCGGAAATCTCCGCCAAGGCGGAGCCTAGCCACCATTCCTGTGCGATGTGTGTACAGCCATGTTCAGCTACAGTGCACACCCCCCCAGGAACACGCCTCGCCATGCCTGACGTGGGCGCCTGGCCCATCCGCAGCCCTGCAGCCCTCTCTGTTTGCAGGGACACTGCTTTGGGAGCGATCCCCGAGGCGCTCCTTGCTTGCTGGCTGGCAATAAAGTTCCCACTAACAAAACCAACTTGGCTGGCATGCACCAAGGGGCCAAGCCCCAGGTCAGTTCTGTAACAGAGAAGTGGCTAAAAACGTGAGAGAATTATTCCAGAAGGATTGAGACACGTTAGGACCTTCAGTGCTGTTTATGGCGATTTTCAAGTTTTTGCAGGTGAATTGCTTCAGCATTCTCTTAGAGTCGGTGTGATCATTAGAGAAGTTTTGAATGGAGTCATGAAAAACATTTTGGCTGCCTCTGCGATTTACCTATTAATTTAAAAGAAATAAAACATCACTCTTTGAAATGATAAAGAGTATCTCTATATAGGACGAGAAATTAACAAAATATTTTGCAAGGAGCAGTTGCAAAAAGGTTTACAAGTCTATATCCTAAAACCTTGCCTTAATTACAATCCTGGGAGACTGGATAGTGTGGAGAGAGCAAAAAGCGTCAGATGTCAGAGAGCCTTTCCGATCCTGTGACCCCGGAAGTTTTTCACGCTTAAGATGCTTCAGCTTTTCTTCTCTAATAGCTCTAAAATCACATCACTAAATTATTAATAGCATCAATTGTGGTGATAATTAAATGAGATAATTAAATCAAATGTATACGAAGTACCTGGAACAGGGCTCAAAGCAGAGCAAATGTGATGACACTAGTAGATTGTTTTCGTGGTCCGATTGCCTTGTCCCTTTGCATTCCTATTTGTCCTTTAGTTGTAACACTAGGTGGCAGCAATGCTCTTAAACAATTTAAATGAAAACTAAGCTCTGGGATTGATGACATCATTCAGTGAAAGGCTACCTAACAGGAAGACACATATAGGGCACCAAAAGGCGGGGTGAGAGAGATTAGGGGTCAAAATAGACAGAAAAGGAGGGAAGGGAGAAGGAGGGGGCAAGGAAGGAAGAGCAAGTGAGGTGTGTAGGTAGGTTTAGAAATAACTTGATATTTCAAAAGAAAATACTGAAATAGTCATTATGAGGTTGAAAACCAGGTCTTTATTGGATATTCTCTTACCTTTTATAGGATTTAGTGTTATTTTTGTGTTTAAATACAGCGTCCGGCAGAAGTAACACCCGGACTTGAGCATGATTTTGTAATAAAATCCTAACCATGCATGCTTATGACTTTGTAATAAAAGAGTTGGTATAGATTACCAGCTCATTAAAAAGGGCGTTATTTGTGCCAGACCCTGTCTATGTGGGGGAGGGGTGGTTACTATGTAATTTCTATGTTGACAGTTTTTAAGGATCTTAACTAGTTCTAAATGAGTGTTAGCAAAATAAACTGCTGCCCAGAAAATGTCTATAAAACATAATGTATTTTACTGTTCATATTTATTAAACCATTAATCTCAAAGTTATAAAACTATGGCTATTTTCCTCTATGTAATAGACTCCTTCTATGAAAAGACACTTAATGGTATATTAGTTACCTACTGCTCTGTAACAGGTACCCCAAAGTTTGGTGACTTAAAACAATAGACATCTATTATCTTTTATTCTCTGAGGGCCAGGAATCCTGGGGAGTCTGGTTCAGGGTCGCCCACGAAGTTTCGGTGAGGAAACTAGGGCTGCAGTCATCCGAAGGTACAACCAAGCCTTGGGGGATTGCTTTGAAAATGGCTCCCTCGCAAGGCTGGTGGCAAGAGGCCTCAGTTTCTCACCGGTTGTTGGCTAGAGGCCTTGATTCCTCTGCATGTGCATGTCTCCATGAGGTGTCTTGACTGGTTTCCCCACATGGCAGGCAACCTCTTCCAAGTGATTCTGCAAAAAGGAAGCCCGATTCCCCTACACCCTTTCTGACCTAATCTCAGACGTCATACTCTGTAACTTGCACCCCATTTGTTCAAAGTGAGTCATACAGGAAATAACTAAACACAACAGTCAGTAACTACATAGTTGTACACATTCGGAAAATGGAGTTTCCACATGAAGAAATTCCAGGCTGTCATGTGGCCCTGGACCGATCACCTCTCTCCCTACGTCTTGATTTCTTCATCTATAAAAAGAGAGCAGGCCATGGTCCACGAATCGCTTCAATTCTAAGGTGGCCTGTCAGTTCACAACTTGGTCTGTGCTTTTTCATCTCTAAAATGAAATGATTTTGGACAGTGGCTTTTTAGACCCACTAAAAGAACCTTGTTTTACATGAAAACTGTGCACACACACACACACACACACACGTGCATGAGTGCATATGTATAAAAGAAACGCAAGTGCCACAAAACAATACTTTACAAGTATTGGTGTGATATACTCTCATTTCCCCCTCATACTGTGCTAATTCATTAAAAAAATTCAAACTCTACTCCAGTAAGGTCAAAATCGACTACATCGGTTTCACAATCCATTAATGGCTGCCTTACCTTTCTTTGTGTTAAATACTAACACCCACCGTCACCCCGCCCTGCTTGCTTTCCATCGGTACGAGAACAGGAATATTAAAGAGCAAACCAGTCTTCTAGTTTCTAGGAGGAACAAAAGCACCTCCTAAAGGTAGGTCAACCCTGTGAGCCTATTCTAGTAGGGAGCTGGTGTCAGAGGTAGCTGACAGGGCGGAAAGGGCACCACTGTTTTAGCTTCAAAAGTTGGCTCTGCAACCCACTAGCTTTGTGACCCCGGGTAGTCCTGTCACCTCTCAGTTTATTCCTCCTCTCCACAGCTGGAATGGTAAGTAACCCTTGCCTCTCTCATAAAGTTGTTATTAGGCTCAGAATTAGATAATTAGTTACTTACCATGTGGCAGAGAATTTATAGAGCCAATCTTCAATCTTCACAACTCTGTGAGAGAGTATTAAAGCTGTTTTATAGAAGAAATTGAGGCTTAGAGAATGCATGTGACCAAGATCTTAAGAGTCAGCAAGTGGCAGAACTAAAATTCCAAACCCGTTCTGACTCCAAACCCCTCACGCAAAATGGAAAGGTAAGCTATTTTCATTCAGCATCACGTGGTGACCATCGGATGTGTTAAAATAGAGATCCATTCTGAATCACCAGTGTAATGATTTCAGAAACTGGTCCGTCAGGCCACATTTCTACGTCTCATCTCGTTCTTCCCACGAACACGAGCATCCCATTTGGGCTTCCAGCGTGAGCACTGAAAACAGCCGTGACTCACCGGCGCGTGTCAACGCTAACAATAGCGCTTCGCTCTTCAAGCGTCACCAGTGAGAATCGCTCACAATTGAGCACATTTCTTTATGTGAGGGCCCCCCCGTGGTCCGCCAAACGAGGTCCCCCAATAGTTTCAACACAGCCTCCTTAAATTTAGAAGTGTCATTTTCAGGGTAAGGCCTGACTTACAACCAGCTCTCCTTCGCTCGTGGGCTTTGTTCCGTCAGTGTGTGTGGGTGCTTGGTTGTGTCATCCGGAGGGCCCCGCCCCCGAGGGGACCCCGCGGAACTCCTGTCCCGGGCCCTAGCGGGCAGGGCCCACGGCCCAAAGCCCTTTATTGAGGCCGCGAGGCGAGGTCGGGCGCTCCCGCCTTGGGCGCGCCCCGCGGCTCCCCGAGTGAGCAGAAAGGGGGCGCGCGCCCGCAGCGCGGGTCCGCAGGTGCGTGCGGCCATGGGCGCCCAATGCGGTGAGAGTTCTGCTCCGTCCGCGAGGGGTCGCTGCCGTCCGAGACCCCCGCGAGCCGGTAAACGGGCGGCGGCACCCTCCTCTAGGGACCCGCCCCCGAGGCCCCGGCGGAGAGGGCGTGTCCGCGGGTGAGGGGCGGGGCGGGCGTGGGAGGGGCCCGGGGAGGAGGGCCCGCCCCTTCGCCCCGGGTCCTGCGGCGGCCCGGGGCTCCGACTGCTCCGCCCGCGGTGCTGCACACAGGGGTGGGAGTGGGGTGGGGGGGCTCCCTGTAAAACGTGTGCGTGGGAGAGGACGTGGGGGTGGTGCTTAGGCTTGGCCCCTGGGAAGTTCTGAGTGTTGGAAGAGGGAAGGTCCGGAGTCCGCCTTTCGCGGAGGGCGAGGGCGGGGCACGGGGATTGCCTGTGCCTGCGCAGACGGCCGGCCGTCCCCGGACGCGGTCGCTGAGGCGTTTTGGTGGTGCGGCCTTGGCGCAGGTCGGGCAGGCTCGGGCAATGGCAAATGCCATGACGGAAATCGACGGTGTTAATCTGGCATTTTCTTCTTCCATGGCAAGAAGTGGTCAGACGAGTTCCTGGAAAATGAAGGACGACACAGGTGTACCCTAGGCGTTCGGCTTCAGTGAACATTTATTAAGGGACGTGCTGACGTTCAGAAATACCTTTTCCTGACTCTTTGCTACCTGAACACTTAACACATACTCAAGCGACGGCCGTTATGTCGTGCAGTGCAGACGCTTCGGGCGGCCAACAGAGGGGCCGAGCCGTCAGGCACCCGTGTTAGGAGACGGGGCTGTCACACGTCACCATGGCTGGGGGTTTGCCGAGAAGGGACACAGTGAAAACCGTTCTGCGGGGCAGTTGTTATGAGGTGTAAGTGTTTTCATTATGCTAAGCCTTGGGAGGGGGAGTGACCTCGCTAAAATACATGTACTGGACACCATTAGGCTCCCCAGGGGCACTGGATGGTATGGAACATTTTCAGGTGTCTGGGTGTTTGTTTAGGCAACCGCTTTTATAGGAATTTAATGATCTTACTTGGTCTTTACAACAACAACAAAATACTTTCAAATGAGAAAACCGAGGTTTGGAAAAAGGGTTTGCTCAAAGCCACGGTCGTGTAACGAAGAAGTGACAAGGTTAGAAGTCTCCTTACTCTAAAGCAGCGGTTCCCAACTTTTCCCATTTGTGTACCCCTTTTAAACCCATTTATATACATTGTACCTCTTGTTTTTAAAAGTTTTTATATACTGACATTTTTGTGCAGTGCCTAGCTTAATGTAAAATAGTGGAAATGAGGTAGTAAGTTAGGAAAGAAAAAAATACTACGTTAAAAATACAAACCATGCATTTAATTTTACAATATTCTTAACAGTTAAATATTGAAAATGATGGTCAAGTATTTAAACATAAAATTAAAAAACCTATTTGAGAAGAATCATGATTAAAGACAACACACTTTTATTCAGTCAATAACTAAACTGATCAAATAGTCTGGCAATGGATGTGTTTATGTTTGGGGAAGTTCTAGAAACATCACAAATGGAATGTTCCGAAACTCTGCATAATGACTGGTAGGAGAGCGGTTGGGGGAAGGGCTCATGCCCACGCCCTCCCCAATCATCATTCCCTACTGTGATCTAATTTTGCAGTGTCTCCATTAACGGTGATTCACACTTAGTATTTATTGTTCCATAACTAATGTTTACATTGTTTTACTTTACGTGTTTTTTTCACCATTACTGATTATTTTTCACATACCGCTGCTTGGGAATTAATGCTCTAAAGCAACATTTTCTTTTTTTGTTGTTGTTAGTTATTGGGGTGACATAGGTTAGTAAAAATTACATGGGTTCCAGGTGTACAATTCTACAGTGCGTCATCTATGTGCTGCATTGTGTTCACCACCCAGAGTCAGTTCTCTTTGCATCACCATGTATTTGACTCTCCCCCACCCCCACCCTCTGCCCATCTCCCACCCTTACCCACCCCCTCTCTTCTACCCCCGCCCTCTTTGCCCTCAGGTAGACACTAAACTGTAGACTGCGTCCATAAGTTTTTGTTTCTTTGTTTCTTTCAGTTCTTAAAGCAACGTTTTCTATTATTACTCACTACCTCAAAATACCTTTATAGATAGTGCAAATCTATCTAAAAATGCCTTGGTGTCAGGTATAACTTAACAAGAGCATAATTAGCTGGTATAGTTTTGCATCCTCTACACTTTGACAGGCAATAATGTATGGGCTACATGGCCTTTGCAATCAAGACCTGGGCCCAAAGCCTGGCTCTGCCCCTGGCTACTTATTCAACCTTGAGTAAATTAGTTAACTTTCCTGTTACTAGGCCTCTATGCCTGTGAAATGGACATATCAATACCTATCTGTATGGTGTGGAATACAAATGAAGTAGTGTATAAAGTACTTGCAGGTTGCCTGACATACTTCGTAAACCCATAAGGAGCATGGATTGCTACCATGTGGTAATTTTGCTCTATAGTATTGTAGTGCTACCTTGTTTTTTGTTTGTTTCTAATTTTTAGACTTGTTTTATTTTTTTTAACCTCTCTGCCACAGTTATATTTACCATTATGGGTCAAGTGAATTTTTCTTTGAATGGTGATAGTCTAAGAAGTAAATGGAGTTGCTACATGGGGCTATGAAACCAGACAGAGACCTATAGGAAAACCAGAGAAAATTCCCTATTGCATTTTCTTTAGTTTTGTCGGTTCAGTATGTATTTAGACTTTGAACTATAGGCAAGTACCATTATAGTCAATATTATTATAAACCTAACTTTTATAATGAAGATATTCCTATGATAGAATGGTTTAAAGCACTGATTCTGTGGTTTGGGTTTGCAGAATTTTATATCATGAATAATCTCTGCAAAACCAATGCCATCTCTATCATTCTCACAGGAAAGTATTTGGTATCATACTATTTCTAAGAGCAGCAAAATTAAGAGGAAGGGATGATAGTAGCACTCTTTGGAATTCATTTGTTAAGGCAACCCCTCACCTTCAGCTTTTTTGTTAAGTGTTTTTAGAAGATTATTTTTAAAATACACTAAAAACATACAAGCAGTGTAGAAGCATTTAGAATAAAAATAAAAATGCTATTTCTCATACCCAGTTCCCACTCACACCCCAATTCTACTCAGGGGTAAAATGCTTTGTACTTTTTTTGTCTGCTATACAAGTCACACACCCACATTTTTGTACATGGAGTTATATTGAGCTTACTTACCCCACTGTATCTTGTAAAGTAGCACAGATTTTAAAGTCTGACTTTCTGAGTTCAGATTCCAACCCACAACCAACAGCCTTGTGACCTTGGGCAAGAAGTTTTCTGTCCTTGTTTCCTAATTTGTAAAATGAGGATAATAATAGCACCTGCCTACTTAAAAGGTTACTGTGGGAATGAAAATGAATTCGTACGTGTAAACTGATTTAAACAATGCCTAGCATGTAGTGGGTGCTAGATAAAAATTAGCTGTTGTATTGCTCATCTCTCCAAATCAACATATGGGAAAGATAAACTTCATTCTTTCATCACATATATGTGCCACGGTTTGTTTAGCCAGGCTCTTGATAGCCATTAAAGCTATTTCTGTATTGTTTTTTGTTTGTTTTTTGTTTGTTGTTTTTTTGGACAAACAATGGTTCATTGAGCATTCTTATAAATACATCTTAGTACATTTGTTCACGTACATGGATAATAATTGTAGAGTTTAAGTCATTCCTTCACATTAGATGATAAGGCAGCAAGGAAGCTGGAGGTGGAAAACAAAAGGATGGCATGTGTGTAATACCCTCACTTCCCTTACTCACACCAGAACAGGTCTTTCCCCTTTCCTCATGCATATGAACTCACACTGACTGTAGATGAGAAACCTGTAGCTGATATTTTAAATTTCCTAATTAGGGAACACAAAACTATTCATGTAAAGTTCACGTGATTGTTTTAAATATTATAGTTTTGGATTTCATCTCTTTCTCCAGTTTCCTAAAGATTCTCTTGGGCCTAGTGCTTTTAAATAAACATGCATAGGCTAAATACCATCTCTGGTTCTTAATGAATTCACTAATGAGCCTTAATTTCCTTGTCTACCTACAGAGTGGTTGTAAGGATTAAAAGATTACACACTCAAATCCTTAGTGTAGGCCAGGTACCCTACTTGGTGCATGATTTGTTCCTTCCCTAAATGTGATCATATTTTTTGATCAGCCATAAAAGACTTGGCGCTTACAGTTCTTAACTACATCCCCTTAAAAGACATGGGAAGATTAGATTGACTTCAGGGAGGCTGTATTGTCAACAACTGTTCATGTCATTAAAATTTTGGTAATTTTTCTATTTGTCTTTGCATTAGTTAGTATATGGCTCCTTCTCCTGGCTACATTTGCAATTGGAATGCCTTGACTACCCCCTTGTAAGCCTATGGAACTGAGAATTAATAAGATGTCTTCTGTGTATCCCATTGTAGATGCTTCATAAATATTTGTTGAATGAATTCATGAATTTTTGCCCTAGACAGGAACCTTGGGATCTTGCACTATTTACACAGACCTGTTACATGAAACTAGCCAAAATCAAGTTGCCTTTCTTGGAAGAAATTGGATTTGGTAGTCCTATGCATCTCAAAATATGTACAACCAAAAAGGATGCTTTGCTCCCTTCTGCAGAATGTAAGTGCCATAAGAACTACTTTCATAAATTGCAGATTTTATTTGTTATTTTGCTTATTATCAGATGAATGTTTAAATATGCTCATTCACAGCCATACCCCTTATCTATGTAGCCCTGTCTTCTTGTTTAGTATTCAAAAAAGTGAATTTTGCTGCTTGATAAATATTCAGTTTTGACTAAATTTTACCTAGTGAAAAGTGTCAGTTGGATTTGTTCATGTATTTTATTTTTTAGCCATCAAATCTGAAAGGGAGTATGAAATGAAGCGCCTAAGTAACCTGAAATGTCAGGAAGATACAACTAAGAAAATTCGGTTTTCTCTAAGGGAAAGGCGAGTTGGTTTGAGACGACCTCTCTCACCTTAGTGACAGTCATCTGGTACTCGAATCTGTACTCGTCTGAAGGAGATGAGGGGCTGCAAACTTTCACAGTGTGAAGTTCGGTGCAGACACACAAATGCCCACTGGTGGATTGAGCAGCTCGTCTGACAGATCTTCTGGGTTGCTGCCACACACTTTTTCCATTGTATCACAAGCAACAGCATAGTAAATAGATGAAAATACATCTGGAATTGAGTCATTTGTGCTATTTATTCATTTTGATTTTTGTAACATTGTACTAAGGGAAGATGAAACGCCTTATCAGAGATATTACATTTTTGCATCTATGAGATCTGAAGGAGGCACCTAAAAGAAGAGAGATAAATTTTTTTTTAAATAATAAACTGAAAACTTGTGTTTGGTTAAGAAAAACTGTAGATTTCTGTTTAGTAACTCTCCAGTTCCCAATTTTTAGTAAAATATCATTTATTATTCTCATGTAGTACTTTAAAGCAGGAAGTAGGTTATTTAGGGTTTGTTCTCCTAAAATACTGTCTTTTTTTTTTCTGCTTAATTTCCCATGTGTCTCTGGGATGCCCCTGGAGCACATGGAATATACACACACATGTGAAAGTGACATGAAAATACGAAGAACTTATTAGGAAAACTCTTACTTGTACAGAGTGGCTAGAGAATGGGGAATTGATTAAGTGGAAAGTATTGAATTTGCATGAATCAATTTTCCTAGAATTTGAATTCAATAAAGCACACTTAGATATGAAAGTTATATTTAAGCATAATTTAGTGTTAGATGATTCAGTAGACATTTTAGGATCTTCTCATATCTGAGCCTCATTATGAAGGACATTGTGGTGTAGTGTTTAAGAGTACATATGTTAGACCTGGCTGTCTGGTTCTTTAGCTGTGTTTGCACTTTAGGGCTTAGCCCAGTGCTTAACTCATGTAGGCACTCAGCATTGATTGACTGAAAATTTTCATATGGTCAAAGGTCCTAACAGAAAGTACACATGGAAATAGTATGGATGTATGGTGACAGTGGAGAAAAGAATAGAAACAAAATGCTATCTTCTATACTGGGAAATCAATAGATTGGTTATGCCTGAAAAGGAAAAACCAAGAAGTAGCAATACTGAAACGTTATTTAGCAACATGGAGGTAAATAACAAAATAGGTGAAAAAGGTGAAAATTAGTTGCCTCTGGAGAGGTGAATGTGAATGGCAGGGATACATAGAACTACTGTTTTGAAAAAAAAATGTTTGTTTTACTCTTTAAAATACTTTTACAACTGATAATTTTTAAAAAGAGAAACAAACAGTTCCTTTAAAATCAAGAAAATTTCTCAAGGATATACAACACATCAGGGAAAGGAGGGGAGGGGACTAGAACCCAGACCTATTAACTAAAACCTAGTTTTCTTCTTGTCTTAATGTAAGTCTAATTTTTAAGAATTGAAGACTAATAGTAACAATGTTAGATTCGTGTGAATTCAAAGTCGAACCTTTTTCAGAAACCCATGTTGTTAAGCCACCTGCTGGGTCCACCGTTGGGCTGCCTGCCTGTACGGCCTACTGAGAAAGCTAATATTGGAGAATATGGCTGGTATGGGGCAAGTAGACCCTATTCTGAAGTTCCCCATCTAATTACTGGCAGCCCTGGGCCGCAGAAGGCCTTGTAGGTAGCAGGGTAATTTCCAGTAAGTGTTCTGTGTCCCGAGGTAAGAATTAGGCTGATCAGATGCCCCATTTTAATCGGGACAGAAAAGAAGAGTACTGTCCTGTTTCAAATGGTACGTCTGGTCAGCCCGGTCTCACTGGGTTAAATTCAAGGTGTCAGTAAGGCTGACCATATGTACCGTTTGTAACGAGACAGTCTTGTTTTCTGTCCTGTTTAAAACAGGCCATCTGGTCAGCCTAGTTAAGAACAGATTGCCTTTGTAGGATGTCATCTCCCAAGGGGAAGAAGGGAAGAAGAAATTGGGCCTTTCTCCTTCCAAACGTATCAATCCACTCCGTTTCCTTGGGCATGGACTGAACAAGAGGCACAGGAGGCCAGGGGAGCCATGCCGTTGGGATACTCTTTGTCAGCAGTGCTTGGTCCTGGGATCTAAAGAACAGTGGACCCAGTCCTGTCCATTTCTTAAAATGATAAATTGTGAGGTGGTTTCCAGTTCTCATTATTATTGATGAATAGACTTCAACGAATCTCTTTATGCACATTATGTGGGAATTTCAATTCAGACTCTAGGCCTAGAAAAGAAATTTCTGTGTCATAGGATACATATTTTAGTTCTACAAGATAAGGCTAATTGCTCTTCCAAGTGGGTGTACCAATATATGTTCCTTCCAGTAGTTTATGAATATATTGGACATTTGCCTTTTTGTTCATTCATTTTGGGACTGCTCAGAACCTCTGTGGTTTTTGTGAGCTGAAAAGCCAGATTTCTGCTCAGCTTGATCCTAAAAGCCCAGACACAAGCACCCAAACAAAGTGCCAACTGGACGCTTCTTCCTGGGACTTTGACTCTGGAGTGAGAGCGACACAGAAGGCCAGCCAGTTTGGAATTAATTCCAGTGATAATGGCCATGGCATCCAGGGCCCAGGGGCAGTGGTGGAAGTAACATCAACTGGTGACTTGAAGTAACATCAACCACAGTGTCAGGGACATCTTAACAAACAATTCCCGTGATGAGATTTTCACTGTGATTATGGGTTTCCTGGAATCCCTGGGCCTATCTGCTGTCTGAACTTCCTTCTCTAGCTTTCTCATTCATGCAGTTCCTACTGTGAGCTCTCCGAATTGAGTGGAGTGCACTCTTTTCATGCTGTCAATCACAGTACACTGGAGGGCAGCGAAATCAATTTAGTGACTATGACCAATATTTAAAAAATGAAGTAGTATAGAATAGAAATGTGTTTATTTTTATAAGGATAGGGATTGTTTCATGAAACATACACATGCATAAACATACAAAGATATTAATATAAACATGCGTGCTAGATTGCTAAGAAAAATGCTTTTCTTATTTTAGGTTATGGTTCAAACATTTGAAAAGTAGTTTTTAAGAGCATGAGCTCGGGAGCTCCCTGGTGGTGTAGTGGCTAAGGCTTTGGTGCTGTCAACGCTGCGGCCTGGGTTCAATTCCCAGCCAGGGAGCTACTCACATTTAAAAAAAAGAAAAAGAGCATGAGCTCAAAGTTTAGACTGCTTGCCTTCCAGTCCCGTTGCTTTCGCTCTGCACCTTGCCTTCCTTGTTTGTAACATGGTAACGTGAGGACTGCTCGTTTTTATACCAAAATGCTTTTTCCCTTCTTTCATAGCTATGGCATTTGTCTTAATCAGCTTACGATGCTATAAAAGAATATCAAAGACTGGTGATTTAAACAATAAACATTCATTTCTCATATTTCCGGAGGCTGAAAGTCCAAGCTTAGATTCCTGGTGAGTGCCTACTTCCTGGTTTACAGATGGTCGCCATCTTGCTGTAGCCTCACAGGGCAGAGAAAGAGAGAGGTCATTGTCTCTTCTTATAGGAGCATGATCGCATTCATAAGGGCTCTACCCTCATGACCTAAATACCTCCCAAAGGCCCCACCTTCCAGACTGAAGATTAGAACTTCAACATGCATTTCATGGGGACATAAACATTCAGTTGATAGTGTTGTAACTGAGCCACGGGACTGTGCAGCTAGGCCACATTTACTACTTGACTTGTAATTCAGTGTGGCTAAGCTCTTGCCAATGGAATATATGGCCGTGTTGTGCACCACTTTTAAATATGGACCTTAAAAGGCCTGTGTATACCTCCTCCATTACCTGTTCTTGGTGTGTGGAACCCAGGTGTGGTGGTCATCCAGCTTGACCACGTATACAGTGATAATGCAGGCCATGGAGGCACGTTCACCCTGTGACCCAGGACAACTTCGCATGCAGCCCAATACAAATTCATGAAACATTAGATTTTTTTAAAGACTTTTTCTTTTTTTTCTTTTTTTTTTGTCTCATCAGCTATTGTTACTGTTAGTGTATTTTATGTGAGGCCCAAGACAATTCTTCTTCCCATGTGGCCCAGGGAAGTCAAAAAGTTGGACCCGGCTGACCTACATCGTCTCCTTTCCCAGGAGAGCTGTGGCACCAGGCTCAGGTGTCCCCAGGAAAGTCACTATCGGAATTCTAACACTGCAGTTTAACAATATTGAAATCACTTTACATAAGTAGTGAAAATAGCTGACATAATTTCCTTCAAGATAAGAGGAGGGGTATTTCCTAATGGTGCTCTCCTGTCATCATGGAATTATGATGTATATAACAAGTATATAAATATGCGTGTGTATGTGTTTTAGTATTTGAAAGAAATGTCTAAGTTTTACTAACAAGCATTTGAAAAATCAGAGAATCAGAAGCAGGAACAAAGGAGAATTTATTTATTTTTCAATACTGACTGTTATTTTGATACTGTTAGATGTAACAGATGCTATTAATAATAATAACAATATAGGAGAGGAGCATGAAGACTGTTTTTACAAAAGAAAAAACTAGGAGGTTGGATTCCAAGCCTGCGGCCAACGTGCTCCAAGACACGGAGCTCAGGCAGACGTTGATCAACCACACAGAGATTTGAAACAAAGAGATTTTATTTGGGCCAGTCCTGCATTTAAGCCGACTGCGAATAAGTCACAGGTTGTGCCTTATAACAGTTAAAGAGAAACCTGCCCTATTCCCCTAGCATCTTACAGAAGATAACTCGCCATTCTTTCCTCTCCCCCTTACCAAGAAATTTTCCGTGGAAACAAAAACACGTATAAACCCCAGCACGGGGGACCGAAGGGGTCTCTCTTGCATTAGCAATTAAGAGACCGCCAGTCTGTGGGGTGGCCTTCCTTTTCTTAATTACTCTCTGCTAAATAAGCTTCCTTTAACTTAAATTCTGTATCGGTCCACGTTTGAATTCTTTCCTGTGTGAAGCCAAGCCTCTTCTTAGCCCAGGGGGTTAGTCCGGGAGATTTGCCCCCTAGCCAGCATCATCTCTGGCAACTGCAAGGGACTCTGACACCTCCTCCGTAGAAGAGTGACAAAGAGCCCAGGGTGTCCCCTGGACCCGAAATCAGGACTGTGTGTGGCACCTTTTGGCCATAGGACGAGGGAGGAAGCCTCTGGGATCCTTCAGCCCCCACTTTTGACCCTTGACTTTTACTTCACATCTCTTCCCCTGTCCTTTCCTATATTCTAGCACCCAGCCAAGGGGCTTAGGACCTCCTCTCGGCCTCATTGAAATGCTGCTCAGAGGGTCACTCTCTTCCTTTCATTTCCCCAGTTGGTTCTGGGACACCAGAACAATCTACTAGGAGAGCTGTTTCTCTTAGACTTTGTACCAGCTGCCCCTGAATGCTTCACATTCCTCAGTCAGAGTCTCTCTCTGTCTCTCCCCATCTCTTCGTCTCCCTCTCATCCCACCCCTCCTGGAAAACACTGCCACATCCCATGGGCACAGGTTGAGCCTCCAAATCCAGGAGGGTGCTGCCACTTGAACACTCCCGTGAGACCTAAGTGTGTCACAGAACAGAGTAGATGGGCACTAGGGCCACTGCCGACTGCAAGCAAGTATCCGTGCTGCAGGAGACACTGTGAAAGCACCCACCCGCCCTCCCCGCGGCACGACCCCGACAGGTATCCCGGAGGCCACTTTCCTTCTGTCTAGTCTCCCTAGCTCCCTCTCCATCTAAGCAAACCTCCCCCACTCCCCTGTGCGCTGGGCCCACCAGGGCTCTCAGCTTCAGGGCTCGATTGTCTCGTCGTGTTTCTTTGCTTCTGTCCCCCTGTCCGCTTTGCCTGCAGAGTACTTGCTGCCTTTGCTCACAGCCCTTCTACCTCTGTGCCTCCTCCGATTTCCTATCCCGAAGGTGCCTCTTATGACGTCATTTAGGTGATTGTATCCCGCAGTTGCTCTGAGTCCTTAGTCATGGTTGAGTGGAGGCCTACCTCCCCGTCTCCTGAATCTCGGAAGTGAGGGAAATTATGTAAGTCCTGGCTCTCCTGTTTGCTTTAAACAGCCCTTATCACCTCTGCTTACAAGGAACTTGCTACCTCTGTCGGGACCCCTGCACGTGGAATAACTCGTTGCCTTTCTAAGCACGCCGCGAGCCGCTGGCTGGGACCTCCTCTTCCTCTACTACTCACACTGCCCCTATAGGAGCCGGACGTGTTTATCCCCACCTTCCTCGGTTGAACACATTTGAGGTCTGACAATTAAGTTCACTCAGCAAGACACCACCACACGTGAACTTTGTTTGTTTGTTTTTGTTTTGTTTTGTTTTGTTTTGGTATGTGGGAAGCTCCCCGGCTGGGAATCGAACCCAGGCCGCAGCACTGACAGTGCCAGCGCCGAAGCCCTAAGCCTCTACACCATCAGGGAACTCCCAACACACGTGAACTTGAACACAGCTGTGAGACACAGGTATACCAAGGTTATGACACCTTACTGGGCTGTCTGTACAGCGCCGCCTACATAAGCACATGGTGGCGAGTTCTCCAACTTAATTGTCAGACCTCGCATCCAGGCCCTCTGCTCTCCTGGCATTTATCATTAACTGATTTCTTTACTTCAGAAGGCAAACTGGTCCTATTTCCATAGCTCACTGTGCTGCTACTGTGACTCAGGCCCCTATTCCTGTCTGCTTCCTCCCTTTCGGTTTACAAATCCTAACGTCTTCTGGTACCTTAAACTGTCACTCTGCCAGTTGATCCCTCCTCACTGTTGCCTTAGACCTGAAACCTACTTCCTACACCGTTGGTTCCTTTTTTGTTGTTTTGTGTGGTTTTTTTTTTTTTTTCTTTTTTTAATGTGTGTGTAGCTCCCTGGCTGGGAATCGAACCCAGGCCGCAGCGCTGACAGCGCCGAAGCCTTAGCCACTGCACCACCAGGGAACTCCGTCCGCTGGTTTCTTAAATGACATTGGCTTTCACTAGGTGTGAGAGAGCCTCCATCTCTGCTGAGCACACCCGGCCTTCCATCACACCTCACCAGATTACTAGGGCAACATGGCCGTCCACCCCCAGCATTCCCAAAGACACCTCGCTGGGTTGCCCCTTCGCCCGTTGGAGCACTCTCAAATTCTGTAACTCGAACCTCGAGCTTGTCCAGCCCGCGTGTGGCCCAACATAAATTCGTACCCTTTCCTAAAACATTATGAGATATTTTTGTACCCTCCCCCCGTTTTTTAGCTCATTAGCTACTGTTAGTGTCAGTTTGTTTTATGTGTGACTCAAGACAATTCTTTTTTCAGTGTGCCTGGGGAATCCAACAGAGTGGCTTAAGATAACTAAAGACAAAGGAGTTAGTCCCCTTGCACCGCCGCCGGGCGTCAGTAATGAGCGCGCTGACCTCCAGGTCTGGTCAGAAAATGGCTCGTTAAGCTACCATACTATTTTGCAATGAGATCTCCTTTGCAAAAGGCAAGGAAAATGTGGAGGATCTCATGCTCAGGCTTTTATGCTCCTGTACCTGAACCTCCGAAACAGTTGTAAAACACACTCGGCTCACAGGAAGACTAAGCCATTAGAAGGGCCGCCAGACCCAGACCTATTAGACAACCCAATTAACAGAGGCTCCTCCTTGAAGACATCAGAGGAAGCAGGAGCTGTCCCCTTTTCTCTTACCCTCATACACTGACCGGGGACCGAGCAAGACAGCCCCTCCACCTTCATCCTCCCTACTTCCTGGGAGTCTTCCTCCTACCCCACACCCTCCTCTGTACTCGTCGTTCCCTGAGGAGACTAGCTCTGCGAGCACCACCTGAAGGGGGCCCCATACCCACCTCCCCACCACAAGGTACGCCCTCTCAGTAGCTGACCAGATGCACTGTTTTAAATGGGACAGAAAACAACGGTACTGTCCCACTTCAAATGGCACGTATGGTCAGCCTGCTGACGCCTTGAATTCAGCCCAGGGAGACTAGGCTGGTCATAGGTACCATTTGAAACAGGACAGTACCCTTGTTTTCTGTCCCGTTTAAAACAGGACATCTGGTCAGCCTACCTGTCAGGGAAATTGCAGGCACGGATGGGGGAACAGTAGAGTTCGTGTTCCATTACTCTGTCAGACTTAGCCTTCTACAAAGGAAAGTTTGGCAGATTTTCTGAAGACCCTAGTGATTTTACTGATGAATTTGAAAAGCTCACTATGACTTTTGATGAAAACCCGGCCTTATTTCAAGGCCGCTTAATGGAAGCTCTTAGAAATATACGAACGCAGACTGCACGACAGCCGAGGGACAGATATTATTAGGGACCTAGTTCATCTCCCAGGCAGCCCCTGCTATAAGGAGAAGATTACAGAAGTCTGCTCTGGGATCTCAAACTCCTGTGAACCAGCTTTTGGACATGACCTTTACTGTCTGTAGTGATCAGGACAGAGCAGAGGAAGTGGGGGGAAAAACCACCACAACAAAACCATAAGTTCCCTCCCATCTCAGGGAAAACCCCGCTTTGGAGTTGGGAAGCCCAGCCCCAATCCTGGGGGACCCTGTGCTCACTCCCTCACAAGCCTCCTAATAACAGCTGCTGGAACCACTGTGGTTTTGAAGAACGCTGGAGAAGAAACTGCCTGCAGCTGAGGGATGGAAACACTGTCCCAGGCCCTGTGCCCTGTGCAAACAGGAAGGATACTGGCGACAGGACTACCCCCCACTGCAAAGGGAGATGGGGACTCCCAAGCAGAACTTGGCCAGAAGGGAAATCGGCTCACGGGGCCTGAGGCCCCACTGGCTCCTACGCAACAACTCTCCATCACCACCAAAAAGCCCCAGTAACCCATGACGTGGCAGGTAGGGGGGTTGGATTCTTACTTAATACAGAAGCTGCTTACACTGTTCTAATGCAATTTACCAGGCTTATGTCCCCCCTGAACTTGTCTAATTATTAGGGTCGATGGCAAGCCTAAGACAGAGAGATTCGTGACCTTCAGTAATTGCATTTTAGGGGATCACATGTCACCCTTCCAGCTTTGCCGCCAGCGTGCCCAACCCCACTACTAGAAGGAGATTTATTACAGCATTTACAAGCTCCAATCCATTTTAGCACTGCAATCATGGCCTACATTTCTGGGTCCCCCTCCCCTCACGAGACCCTTTACAATCAGTGCTGCTCAATACTAGCTCACAGGTCAATCCCAAGGATTGGGTCATAGAAGTCCCTGAAATGGTTATTAATGTCATTCCTATTAAAATACAATTAAAACCTGATACCAGTGATCCCTGATAAAGATGGCCTGGAGCTTTAAGGAGACTGATCAGACTGGGAGGTCTGGGGGTAGAGCGTGGCTCCTTGAACTTGACGGTCTTAAGTTCCTTATAAAACTCTACAGTTGTATGATGCACTGTAGAGCTGCACACCTGGAACCTATGTAATTTTTACTAACTAATGTCACCCCAATACATTTAACAATAAAAAAAATAAAACTCTACAGTTTTAACTTGTCTTCCACACACACACACACACACACACACACACACACACACACACGAGTGGGACCCCAAAACCCCGAAATTATCTCCTGGAGGGCAGGACCCTGGTAGTACAGGCTGCCCCCGCTAGGGGGGTGTTCTAGGACCCCCACCTGCATCTGTGTCCCAGCTGGCCGTGGTGGAGAGGCTGCGTTCGGCCTCAGCGAATGTTTTTGGAGACGCTTTAATGCGTTTGCCCGGTTCGTGATGGCTGATCTGCAGGAACAACGTGCGGCACCTGCCCAGGCGGCTCTGAGGGCTCCGCAGTTTTGGCCCCACAACCCGGCATGACCCCTGTGCCCCACCCTCCCTATTCACCCGCTCTTGCCCCAAATGTTTTTGTTTGTTTATTTGTTTCCTAGGATGAAAGAAGTCCTCAAAGGGAAACATTTTGCAGAAGAGGACAAACAAAAAATGACGGAGGCACGGAGAAGTATCACACCTGACAAGCTCAAAAGCCGTTTTGAGCAGTGGAAAGTGTGCCGATGGGTGTAGTGCGTCAAACCAGGTGTTCTTTGAAGGTGACTGAAGTGTAAACATGTAAGAGTAAATCTGCAATATTTAAAAAGTAATTGTTTTTCACATTGTTCTCTTCTTAGTTCTTTGGCCCCGACCCATTTATGAAACAGAGACTTCTTAAAGTCTAAGTATCACGCTACAATCCCCTTTTCTTGAAAGGGAGAGAGAATGTTAGAGCTTGATGGTAACCGTCAGAATGGCCAAGTAGGTGAATTACGTGGCTTTATTTGTGTTGTGTTTGAGGGTACAATACCTGAACCTGGGAGCACTTGTCTGTTGTCACTAGTGGACCAATTGCCTTTTTTTTTTTTTTTTTTTAGTTTAAATGCATTTTATTTTCAGACAACAACATGACATGCTTTTCTTAAAAACAATACCATCGCTCCAAATAAATCAAGGTAAAAATAAATGAAGGGCTCAAGGTAACTTCAGTCCCATCTGTCCTAGTCCTGGTGTGTGGATGAAAAGCAGCAGCCAGTTAGGATGATGACGGGTGATAGATCCAAACTGTCAACTTTGTTAACATTTTTCCATTTCTAAATCATCCTTAAAGAAAATCATATAAGGTGATGGAAAGAGAAGTCACATTAGGTGGTGAACTTATTACACATCAAGCTGACAATGCACTGTAGAATTGTATGCCTGAAACCTATGTAATCCTTGCTAACAGATGTCACCCCAATAAGTCTAACAATAAAAATGAATTAAAAAAAGAAAATCATATATGGAGTCCCACCATCCTCATGGTAGTCCAGCAGAGCACCCCACGCCATCTGGATTTATGTTTTCACCAATAAAGAACTGTTTTTTGAAATAAGCAACAATGTACTTGATTTGTTGTGTAGTTCTTGTCATAAAAGATTTTACTCTTTCTGGTCTCTGTTCTTCAAGTTGCCTTTGATTGATTTCATGTAATCTTTGATATACTTCTCATAGGCTTCTTTTATGAAGCTGGTTTCCTGCAAATGATGGTTCATGACATTATCAACCCCAGTGACCACTATGCTTTTGGTACCTTCACCCTTTGGGCCTTCAGTGGAGGCATTTCCGCCAATGAGTGAGTCATTAACATTACCCTCTGTCCTACAGATCATCTTCCCCTCCACCACCAGGCACAGCCTGTCTGCAATCTCTTGGGTCTTGTGGAGGTCGGAGACCATGTCATCATGGCTGATGAGGTCCTGGTACTGACTAGAAGGAGAATATGGTGACCCTGGCTTAGGGGCTCGGAGTGAGCATGATGAAGTTAGAGTGGTGCTCAGGGGCAATGAGGAGCAGATGGAAAAAGTCAAATGCCATCTTTATTTTTTGAAAATAAATCTTTATTTGGAAAATCTTCAACCCATATTGGCAGAATTCACAGTGTGCCTCCTATTGAGATTCAAATTGACCCTTCAAAGCCCCTGCCCAGAATTAATCAATATCCTATAAATAAAGAGGCCTTTCAAGGTGTAAAGCCCATAATAGAAGATTACATAACTCAAGGCCTTATTACTCCTTGTACTAATCCTTGTAACATTCCTATTTTACCTGTGAGAGAGCCAAAGGGATGAGGGTGGAGGTTTGTCCAGGACCTCTGAGCAATAAACCACATCATTATCCCTCAACACCCTGTCGTTCTTGACCCTCATGTGCTGCTGGCATCTATTCCAACTGGAAGTAAATTCTTTACAATAATTGATTAATGTGGTGCATTCCTTAGTGTCCCAGTTGATGAAGCTAGCCAATACCTCTTTGCCTTCACTTGGGAAGGAAAGCAATTTACCTGGGCAGTTATGCCTCGGGGTTTTACTGAAAGCCCTTCTTATTTCTCACAGATTCTGAAGACTGATTTGGACGAAGTAGTTTTCCCTAAATGTTCCACCTTATTGCAATCCGTGGATGATTTACTTCTTTGCTCTTCTTCTCAGGTTTCCTCACAGGAAGATAGCATCCCTCTATTAGAACTTTTGGTTTTAAAGGGGCATAAAGTTTCTAAAAAAAATTGCAATTTGTCCAAATTCAGTTTCAATATTTGAGACTTCCGATATCAGAACAAACACTTCACCTGGATCCAGATAGTCTTCGTGGCATTGTAAGTTTCCCAAGGCCCCAAACTAAGCGCCAATTTTGAGGTTTTCTTGGGCTTGCTGGCTATTGCTGACATTGGACCCCAAACCTCTCTTTAATGGCAAAACTTCTCATGACCAAATTTTATGGGAAGAACAGGATGACATAAGCCTTAAAGCCTTAAAGGAGAGTTTAATAAACCCACCTTCCTTTGGACATTTCAATGATCACGTTCCCATTTTCCTTTTTGTGCATGAAAAAGAAGGGAATGCCCTTGGAATGCTCACTCAAATACATGGGGGTCAGATAAATCCCTAGGCTACTATAGTCAACAACGGGACCCTGTGGCTCAGGGATAGCCCCCTTGCCTCAGAGCCATAGCCTTGAGTTATGTCCACAGAGAAAATTGTTGTGGGATCCCCTCTAACCATCTTTGCCACATGCAGTAGCTCTCCTGAATTGTCATCACACTCAGTGTCTTTCAGCTAGTCGCCTTGCTTCTTACAAAATCCTTTCGTGAATTGCTTCCCATATAACCCTGTCACATCGTAATAACCCTGTCACATTGTCTGAGAGAAAAGTAGTCACTCCCATGATCGTCTACCAGGACGTCACCTCATGACTGCCTGACACTGACAGATCATCTCCTGACTCCTCTTGACGATTTGCAGAAGACTCTTCTGGGTAAAGTTCATTTCTCATGGTTTGCTGATAGTTCATACTTAAGAAACAAAAATGGTGAGTACTGTGTGGATGACACCATTGTGGCTCCTTTTGACGTCATCAGATGGCATCTTTGCCTCCGGCCACCTCAGCACAGCAGGCAGAATTATGTGCCCTCACTGAGCTTGCATTTTAGCGAAGGGCAAAGCTGTCAACATTTATACTGACAATAAATACGCCTTTGGAGTAGTTCAGGATTCTGAAATGTTATGGAAACAACGTGTTTTTCTTAACCTCCAATGGAAATAAAATAAAAAATGGTCCATATGTCCAGGAATTATTGGATGCTATACTTTTACCTGATGCTTTAGCTATTATTAAGATCCCAGAATATTATAAACTTGATTCCCTGGAAGTGAAAGGAAGTCACCTTGCTGACATTTCTGCTAAAAATGCCACTGTTATAGCCATCAGCAGCAGTCAAACCTCTCTCATGGTCCAAAGAGATGCTTCCCCACTTGATAACGTTAGAAAACTGGCCAGAGAAGCCCAACAATTGGCTTCAAAAGGAGAACAAGATTAGAAATCCAATAATTGCTGGTTTGATAAAGAGAAGAAACTCTGGTTCAGACCAAATAACCACCCAGTCCTACCAGACACTCGAAAATTCCCACTCCTAACAACTATACATGTAGAAACCACTGGCCCACCGACAAAATGGTAGCATTCATGAGCCAATCTGGTTGTTAACAAGGCTGTAAAAAGTGCCTACCTTAGGTGTCCCACCGTCCGAAGTACGACCCGGGGAAGCCTTAGTCACAGGGCTCCTTTACATTCTAAGTTGCCAAATGGGCCATTTGAGGTATGGCAAATAGATTTCCTACAGTTCTCCCGTCTCACGGATACAAATGTGTTTTCGTCATGATATGTATGCTTTCTCCCTGGACGGAAGCGTTTCCTTGTAAACAAACTAATGGCTCCACAGTGGCTAAAGTGTTGTTAGAGAAAATTATTTCTATTTAGGGAACTCCTCTTGACTCCACAGTGATCGATGAACCCATTTCACTGGTCAGGTGCTAAAGCAAGTCTGTGCAATTTGGCCAGTTCTACAACATTTTTGCTGTGTTTACCATCACTAATCTTCAGGTGTAGGTGAACGCACTAATGGCATTATTAAGACTCAATGGCAAAATCTGTAGAAACTCTTTAAATACCTTGGCCAAAAGCATTGCATTAGTGCTTTTAAATCTCAGATCTACCCCTTTTGGGACACATAAGCTTTTAAGATAATTACAGGATGCCCTGTGCATTTGGCTCCTGCTTCTTTTGATCCACAGTCGGTAAATGGAGACATACTTCAGTATTGTAAAGACTTAATTGCTTCTATTGACAATAAGTCTTTGATAGAACAGAACAGTCTTTTCACAGTGCATTCCAGGGGACGAAAAAACTAAAAATTTATACTCTACAACGTGGAGATTTTGCTTACAAAAAGACACCTCAAAAAGGATTCCCGGGAGCTCCCTGGTGGTGTAGTGGCTAAGGCTTCGGCGCTGTCAATGCTGCAGCCCGGGTTCGATTCCCAGCCAGGGAGGTACCCACATTAAAAAAAAAAAAACAAAAAAAAACAAAAAAACAAAACAAAACAAAACAAAAGGATTCCCTCCAGGCTTGCTGAAAGGGCTCTTATCAGGTACTGTTGACTAATCCCTGTGCTGCCAAACTCCAGGGAGTGGACTCTTAGAAACACGGTCACACCTAAAGAAGGCACCCAACCCTGACTGGAATAGCACACAGTCTGATGACCTGAAACTAAAGCTGTCAACAATTAAAGCAGGTGACCTCTAAAGGAGTCAGATTGCCAGAATGACTAAATCAGACCTGTGCAATTCTTCTTACTATTGGTTCTTATTTCATTTTTCTCTTTTCCTTATAAGGAATGTGACGTCGTTTGCTTTTTTTAAGCTATTGTGAAAGGAGGGAATCTTTCTGGTTGTTGTATCTGTCATCAAGAACTTTGGTCTAAGATAATAATGGTCTTTGTTTTATTATCTATAGGCTTGAGCTCCTGGTTTAAATTGTTATATAGACTAGGTTAAGTTCTAATTCTGTTTTAAATTCTTATCATTATTAAGCTGTGCACCTGGACACAAGCTGTTCTCGATCCATGTACTTTCCCTCTGATGTGAGAGATGACACCCAGAAGAAGTTCTTCCTGACTTCAGAAAAGGCTGAAGATGGAAGAGCTGATCATTGATCAGTGATGCTTTTGGAGAAAGATCTTGATCCAAAGGGGGCAATGATAAACATGAACTTCGACTTTAAGAAAACTGATCAGGCTGAGAGGTCTTTGGGTGGAGCTGGGCTCCTTGAACTCTGTGATTCTAAGTTCCTTTTTATAAAACTCTATGGTTCTAATTTCCTGTCTCCCTGCCGTGTGTGTGTGTGTGTGTGTGTGTGTGTGTGTGTGTGCGCGTGTGTGTGTGTACAGAGGGTCTGGCTGAAATAATGCCCGGACTTGAGTTACAATTTTATTACAAAATCATAACCATACAAGCTTATGATTTTATAACAGAAGATTTGGTATAGATTACCAGCTCATAAAAAGGGGTGTTATTTGTGCTGGATATTTATATATATCTCCTCCATCTTGTCAGATAGCCAGATTGTGCACGTGGCCCAACAGGTCCACATGTTTTTTCTCTTTTTTTCTTTCCCCGAATAAATTTTTTGGTGACAAACTACCTAGTCAATGTTATTGTCCAGTCGACATCCCCGTAGGAAACAGTACCTACTCATAATCAAGGCACAACAGGCTTTACAACCGTAATTAGAAAAACATTTAAAATATGGACTACTGAGGGCTTGCCAGTCACCTTGCAATGCCCCTGGTTTGCTGGTAAAGAAGCCTAATGGCAAGTACAGCTTTGTCTTAAGATTTAAGGGCAATAAATGAGGCTGTGGTCCCAATTCGTCCAGTTGTACCAGATCTCCATATTCTCAAATTCCAGAAAATGCTCAGCGGTTTATGGTCCTAGATCTCAAAGATGCCCCTTTCTGCAGCCCTTTACATGTTGGTAGTCACTCTTTGTGTGCAGTTGAATAGACTGATCTCAAGTCTCATGGAACCTCCCAATACACTTGGACCAACCTACCCCAGGGGTTTGGGATAGTCCTTGTTTGTTTGGAAATGCCCTAGACAAAGAACTTAGAGATTTAAATATAACAAATGGGTCTCTTATCTAATATGTAGATGACTTACTAATAACAAGCCCAACGAAAGAGAGTTGTGATTTTAATACTATCAAAATTTTAAACTTTTTAGAACAGGGATATTGAGTGTCCTCATAAAAATCACCAATTTCTCTTCAAGATGTTAGATACCTAGGCTACATTCTAACTCCACGGGCCCAGGCTTTAGCTTCCTAATGAAAAGAAACTATATTAGTAATTATATCTCCCCAGACAAAGAAGCACTTAAGGACTTTTTTGAAAGGTATGGCTGGGTTATGCAGAATATGGATACCCAATTTTGGAATAGTAGATAACCCTTTATGTGAAGCCATAAAAGAAACCTGATGCTGAGCTGCTACTTTGAAATGGATCATCATTGAAACTGCTTTCAATATCCTAACACAGTAGTTCTCAACCTTTTTCCACGTGTTTCCATTTTAAACCCATTTCTATAAACTTTACCCCCTGTTTTTAAAACAGCTGTTTTTAAATATTGACACTTTTGTTCAGTGTCTGTCTTAATGTAAAATAGTGGAAATGAGGTAATATGTTAGGAAAGAAAATTTACTACACTAGGAGTACAAATCAGATTTAATTTTATAATGTTCATAACAGTTATTATTATTATCATTATTTTATTTATTTTTATATGTGGGTAGTTCCCTGGATGGGAATCGAACCCAGGTCACAGCTTTGACAGCGACGAAGCCTAGCCACTACACCACCAGGGAGCTCCATCACAATTACTAATATTGGTGAAGATCAAGTATTTAAAATAAAATTTAAAAACTACTTGAAAAGAATCACGATTAAAGACAACGCACTGTTTACTCAGTCAATAACTAAAATGATCAAACAGTCTGACTATGGATGTATTTATATGCTTGGGGAAGTTCTGGAAACATTGCAAATGGATTGTTCTGGAATCGTGCATAATGACTGGTAGAAGAGTGGTTTGGGGGAAGGGTTCATACCCACGCCCTCACCAATCATCATTCACTAATGTGATCTAATTTTGAAGTGTCTTCATTAATTCAAACTTAACATTTATTGTTCCATAACTAATGTTTTACCTTTTTTACTTTACTTGTTTTTTCGCCACTACTGGTTATTTTTCGCATACCCTGAGTGGCCCAGCATGTACCCACAGGGGTACGAGGCGTACCACAGCTTGTGAACAAATACCCTAAAAGAAAAGTTAAGAATAAGAACAGCTCCTGCATTAGGCCTGCTGAATTAAAAGAAAAAAAGAAAAGAAAAGAAAAGAAAAGCCATTTACCCTTTATGTAGCTGAAAACCAGGAAATGGCTTTAGGACTACTGACTCAGAAGTTGGGGGATATTCCAAAACAAATTGCTTATTTCTCAAAACAATTAAGTCAGGTAACTTTAGGTTGGCCCAGCTGCTTACAAATTGTAGCAGCCACCGCCCTGGTAGACAAGACTCCAAACTTACTTTAGGCTAGTATCTTGAGGCACTGGCCCCCCACCGAGTGCAAAGTGTGTTAGAAACAAAGAGACACTGCCCACTCGTTAGCGGCATTACAAACCTCTCTAAATTCATTAGCAAATGTGGTCTTTGACAATCTTAGCATTGGACTACATTCTAGCCGAACAAAGGGATGTACGTGTTGTTATTAATAAAATGTGTTGTACGTATGTCAACCTAGAACCGTAGAAACCAACATCAAGAAAATATATGACCAAGATGAATGGTTCCATCAGTATAACAAAGAAAATAAAGATTTACATTTAAGGGATGGTGTTTTGGCTTTACCTAGCTATTACCCTTTTTAGGACCCCTAGTAGCTTTAGTTTTACTGTTAATCATTGGCCCTTGTCTTTTTCATTTTCTTATCAAGTTTGTATTTTTCAGGCTACAACAATTTCGTATGAAGATAATAACAGTCGTATAGGACTTACAGCCTGTTCCAGTCACAAAACAAAACCCACATCCTCAGCCTCTGGGGTCCCTAAAACAGGCCTATCCAGAGATTTTTATTCTCAATAGGCAGGAACTACTGACCTGTCTCAGTCTCAAAGAAGTTACAGAAGACAGGGCTTCATCCTTCAACAACCCCTTAAAATTAAGAGGACAACCTCTCTGAGGGGGGAAACACAGGGAAGGGACATGAGGACTATATTTACAAAAGAAGAACCTGGGAGGTTGGATTCCAAGCCTGCGGCCAAGGTGCTCCAAGACACGGAGCTCAGGCAGATGATGAACCACACAGAACCACCATCCAAAGACTTTTAAGCAGAGAGATTTCCGTTATGGCCATTTCCATAGTCAAGCCTACTCCAGACAAGTCACATCTAACAGAAATTAAAGGTAACTCACCATTGTTCTTTCTTCCTTTCCTCTGTACCAAAAATTTGCCCTGGAAACAAAAAACACATAGAAACCCTAGCCTGAAGGATGATGGGGGTCTCTCTTCCACTAGGGCAAGCTTGTCCAACCCGCGGCCCGCGGGCCTCATGTGGCCCAAGCCAGCTTTGAATGTGGCCGAACACAAATTCGTAAACGTCCTTAACCCATTATGAGAGTTTCTTTGTGACGTTTCTGTTTGTTTTGTTTTTTAGTGCATCAGCTATCATTAGTGTGAGAGTATTTTATGTGTGGCCCAAGACAGTTCCTTTTTCCCTAATGTAGTCCAGGGAAGCCAGAAGACTGGACTCCCCTGCACTAGTGATTAGAGACGGCCACTCTGCCTGTGGGGTGGCCCTTGTTTTCTTACTCTCTGCTAAATAAACTTACTTACACTGTAAACTCTGCAGCAGCTCTCATTTGAATTCTTTCCTATGTGAAGCCAAGAACCTTCTTAACCCAGGGTGTTAGTCCCGACTCCGGGGGATGACCTGTCTCTGGCATTAATAATAACCAACACAATAACTAATATTCATTGAGACCCAGACATAGTAGCTAGAAATGGTCTGATAAAAATCTGTAAGTCTGTACCAGATGCTTGGGGTTGATCCCTCGTTTTCCTATGAGATGCTTGAGCTCAGTAGCACCCTTTATTTTGATTAATTTTTGTCTAGGGTACTAGTGCTTAGCAATTTTTAATGGTGAAAAAATGCTTCCGACCCTATTTAGCCATGGGTTTAACCTCCCTTGAAAGTATATAAGGAAGAATTACATGGCAAAATGTCCAGCTTGCCCTGGTTCCACTCCTTTTTGGTAGTTGGTTGATGGGGTCAAGGATCTGTTTTGCTTATGTGTATGTTTTACTAAGGAGGCCATTGTTGGTTACAACCTATAGCGAATACTAAGAAATACTGTTCATGTTTAAGAACATGAATGTTTGAACCAGGTAATTATTTTATAATAAAGGACTTATTCAGACATGTAAATTGGAATATTGCCCTTTTCAGCATGAATATTATTTTTTCTAATGTTAGTTAATGCACATTTGCCATGCATCCATATTTCAGCACCTGCAAAGGCACATGAATTACAGTTTTAAGTTGGCAAATAATAGTGATCAGGATGTTATATTTAGTTTGAATAGCAAGAATAACATACTGTTATTATTTATTATTAACTCATGAGTGAAACTCACAAACTTTTAGTATTTCATTTGTTTTTCATACATAGTATAGACTCCTGTCTCTTGTCTTGCCATTTACTAGCTTAGCCCACGTTAAGTTGTTTTATCTTTATAAGTCTCTCTTCACTCAAGGGTAATGATGGTACCTGCATAGTAGAGTTGTTGAGAGAATTAAATGAGATACATATAGAGGAGAAAAAGAAATCTATTCCCTTTACTCATCTTAGGTTCTCCAGCTGGGGTGCTGGCACCCTGTAAATTAAACGACAGATTAGTAAGAGAAAAGCAAACAGAAGTTTACTAACATGTGCATCACACATGTACATGGGAGCACTCAGAGATGAGTAACTCAGAGTAGCCCAAGATTCGAATTTGGGCTTACACAGCATCTTAACAAGAGAACGACAGATTTTTAGAGAAGTGACAAGACGAAGGAAAAGAACCTGGAGCTGCTTCTAGGGGTGGCAAATTGCGGGAAGACAAATACACGGGGAAACTAGCGGTAGATAAGGGCTAGTTTCAGCAAGTTTATGTAGATTCCTCTGGTATGACAAGGGTCTAGACATGCCCTCAGTGGTTAACTTTTGTCCCTCCTGGTAGAGAAGCCAAGTGTGTTTCCTGCTTTTAGGCAAATAGATGGAGGGAAGGGAACTGTTCTTGTGTCTGCTTCTTCTCAATGGTCTTCCACCCAAAATAAACCTAATGCCAAAGTGGCATTTTCTACAACCCTTCACGTGCAAGTGACCTATCGCAGGACCTGATACGTAGGAAAACACTCAATGAGTGGTAGTTGTTGTTTCTGTTATTTATCACAGAAAAATCAGTATCTGCAATTTGCTCTCGTGACTCCAAACCCTGTAATGCCACTCATTACAACCTGTGGATTTTCTTCTTCTAATTTTGGGATTTAAACAGGGTCTGAGAATTTGTGGTTATAATCTTAATCACATCTGATCTGATGAGCTGAGGCCAGAAAAGGCTGTTGGGAAAAGGACCACAAACACTCTTATAAATAGCACAGCACCCGTGCAGGGTAAACAGGTCTTTCCAGTTCCTTTTGTTGACGAGGTGCTTCATTTTCCCTTCCACTTATTTCATCCTGAAGGTGGAGCAGGTGCTGTTTCAAGCTAAACACTTTGTGAGCCCGTTTGCCCCGCTTCTCTAGGTCCTGACTTGGCCAGTAAGTCCTTCTCACACCCTTGCATTCCATCTTCTGCAGGTGTCACTTACCTGGAAGCTTTGGAATTTATTAGGCTCCCTTATAAAAACCTGGGAACAAAGACAATGACTGAGCCATGGCAACAGTCTGGCTTCCCATGGAGCAGTCTGAAGGATGCTATCAGATTTTAGGGAGCTGCTTGAAATAACCACAACTTCCTCTATCTATATTTCTCCTTCCTATAAAAACATTATGAATTACATTATTATATAATTATAATAAAAATAGTAGATTATAAACGTAGTAATGCACAACCATTTCAAAGTTACTAGAGAGTACAAAAAATATAAAGAAGAAAAGAAATCATCCGTAGTCCTACCTACAGAAGCGATGACTACGAAAGTTTTACAGTCTTCTCATTTAGTCTCTTTCTGTGCTTATTACCTCAACATGGCTGGCTGCATTCCATTTACATCATTTGATTTTGGTTTTGTTTTTGCTTAACCTTCTTTTTTTGTGTATGAAAATATAGAAAGTTAAACTTTATTATAGGAAAGTTAAAAGTTAAAAAGCACACTCTGGATAGTGGAGCGGGCTGACCCAAGAGCTGGAAGCCGTGCTTAACCTCCTAACAGAAACATTTCTCTTGGTTAAAAATGGTTACCTTTTAAACAGCTCCATAATATTTCATAGTATGGTTGAACCACAATTTATTTAAATTAGTCTTAGTTTGAACATTTAAATTGTTCCCAGTTTTCTGCTTTTATACTGGATACTGCTATTACATATAAGAATGTATTTGTAAATAACAATGCTTTATAAATAGGAACATCTGCCCCAAATAATGTATTTTTTGCTAGTATCACAGTTTATTTATTAAGACAGTTTCTAAGGCTTATCGTGACAAAAGTTATTAGAACACATCCCTGGACTTTTCCAGAATGGTTGTGTGAATTTTCAATCTTACTTGCAGTGTATGAGAACATCTCTTTTGCTCAACTCTTACCAACTGCTTCCTGCAATGGCTCGAACTGGATCTCAAAAGTAAGGGGCATATATGTGAAACACATTCAGGGGTCTTTTAAATTTATAAGCATATGAGATAAAATGAGAGCTTAGGGATTTGTTGCTTTATTTCTCCATCTTTATGAAAGTAGTCTTTTATCCCTGAGCTGTGCCTAGGTGGTTGTCAGCCTTGTCAGCGTGATCATGCTCTAGACTATTCTTCATTGCTCCTACTTGAGTGAGCTCCAGGAAAATGAGGACAGGCTGAAAATTAGGTGGGGACTGAAATCCCCATGTTGCAATTTACTTGCTTAGTAATCTGCAACAAACCACATAGCTCCACTAGGCCCTTGTTTCCTTATCTGTGAAGTGGGGAATGCTGGTACTTACCTCTTAGAATGGACAAGAGGATTAAATGAGACCTCATGACCGGCCTCACAAGCTTGTGGTATAAGTTTGGTTATGCCTTTAAATTTTTTCTAATTAATCATTGAATCCCTACATGCCAGTAAGTTTGAGATCCCCTATTTAAAATCCCCTTGACAAATAAACCAAGGATCCCAGAGGCTTACTCTTCCAAAGGAGTCTCCTTCCCAACCCCAGACAGTGCAAAACTCAGAAAACCTGCCCAGTCCACTGATAGGCCCTAGTTTCACCTGCTTTTGCTTTTATTGGGGCCCTTTACAGGAATTGGTGCCACCTAGTTCAATGGGCCCTTATATCTACTGCTGCTTTCTGGTCCAGATCCCTGCACACAACATGACTGTACCTAAGCTTGTCCTTTCAAGGTTACTTCTATTTGGGTTATAGCCATATACTCAGTCATTGTGTCCTGTATTACCTTGTGACATCTCTGCCAGAGTGACTGGATCCAGAGAAATTTGTTACCAGTCCAGACACCCCTTTCTTTTATGGTGGATCATTGGACCTTGATAATCTTTTCCTGTCAGTGGATGTCAGGTGGAATCGTCCTAATTCATTTGAGAAATTCTTATAATAATAAACCTCAAAAGGGTAATGGCCAAGGTCACCCTCCCCTCCAGGAGGCTTCTTATGTCCACTGTGCAAATTTAGTCTCCCATTCAAGTGACTTCCAGGAACAAAGAAGGTCTCAAGGAACTTAACAGTAATGTCACACAACACTTGAATGGATGAGACCAATTCTCTCAAAAGTCCCAGCAAAAACAATAGCAGTTGAAATACTGTAGGTAAGATTGAAAATTCAGACCATCGTTCCAGAAAAGTCTGGCAGTACGTATTAATAACATTTGTCACAATAAGCCTAAGAAACTATCTTATTAAATAAGCTATGATACTAGCAAACAATATATTCTTTATTTGGGGCAGATGTTCCTATTTATAAAGGCATTGTTATTTACAAATACGTTCTTATATATAATACAGTATTATGTATAAAAGCAGAAAACTGGTAACAACTTAAATGTTCAAAGTGAGACTAATTTAAGTAAATTATGATTTAACTATACAATGAAATATTATGGAGCTATTAAAAAAGTAAACATGTTTGACTAAGAGAAATGTTTATGTTAGAAGGTTAGCAAAAACAAAATCGAGATCACAAGATACAGATAGAGTGCTACCGGCCATGTTGAATAAGCACAGAAAGAGACTAAATGAAAAGACTGTAAAATTTTCCTCTCTTACTAAATGAATTTTAAAAAAAGTTCTGCTTCAATAGACACATGGACGTAAAATACCCAGCATGCCCATGTCACCCAGTAGGTGATAAGAAAATTGCTTCTTTCCCTTCCTCCATTCCTTAGCTCTACTACACCTCTGCATTATTCAAGTTGGGGACATGAAGCTTTTTAGAGAGCTAACCCATTCTCAAGTGTCCATTACTTTGCTTGACATACAGTACAGACGGTTCTGGGTTGCCTTCTGACAGGCTCGCCAAGCTTGGTGTAAACGTTAGTTTGTTCTCAGGCATAAAAGAAAAGTTGGTGGCAACAGGTCACCATGCTGACCTCTGGTGGCCTCCAGCAAGGTTCCACCTTCAGAGCTGCTTTTAGGGAGTGTTGGCCTAAAGCAGTTTATACTTTCTTTAAATAGTTAGATGTTATTTTACATTTGTATTCAACTTGTATTTTTCTACAGTAAACATGCCCATTTTGTCATGGAAAATAATTTCCTAATCCAAAAATGAGCAATGCATAGTTTGTTTTCTTCTTAAGATAGGCAGAGGCATTTTTATAAAGTGTGTCTTGTCACTGACCTTTGCCCCACAAATAACCTTTCTTCTCTCTGTGAGAAAGGGTGTGGTCTCTGTTTTTTTGGAGGTTTAGTTTTATAGAACTTTATTTTCCCCGTCTGGTTCCACCAGCCGTGCCTGGTTAGAACACACAGAGGGGCCCCTGGGCCATTGTGGTCAGATGCTGACCTCAGACCTGCTTTCAGATTCCAGACAAGGTCTTTACTAAGTACATTCCCTTGCAGAATTCCCAGACCGCACCAGGAGGCTCGGGGTGTGGCAACACAAAGCCAGTGTTATTTTCCAAAAGAAAGTAATATCTCCCTTGAATTATTTTGGGCATAGAAATGAGTTTCCATACGTTTTATGAGACATAATCAGGTGCTTGATTTCATGTTATTCTTATAGGTGTTTAATTATTTACTTTAGACACAAATTCTAATAGAAGTAGAAAGAAGAAAATCAGGCTAATTTTGAAGCTCTCTTGAAATGATCTTTATTCCCTCCTGACATTTCCCTAATTGGTATCCTTTTGCTTTAATATTTTCAACAGAAATGCTTTGCTAATGCTATGACACGGTTTTTGGCTTAGCTGCCCTTGTTTTTCCACAGTTAGCCTTTATCTCTACAAAACAATGCATCTTGGCTCTTTGAAATCCCCATTGAATTTGGGGAAATTATGTCTTGGCATCTAACCCACTTTTCTGGAACACAATGTGATCCTGATGGCATAGCCTAGTCACACCACTTGACAGTAAGTTTGTGTGTCTCATTTTACTTGATCATTCTGTGATGAGTAAGAGCAGAAGTAGAAAGCCTTACTTTCTACTTACTTACAGTTTATTATATCCATGTTAATTGCTTTTATAATGCCGCTCGTAAATAAACTGATCAGATTAGGACGAAACATCTGGCTGGCCAATAGCTATTGAAATGGATCTCCACATGTGACTTTGTTGTATTATTACAAAACGTGGCAGGATAGACCTGCCCAGCCATCGCGGCAGAGGCTCATTTGTAACGCTGCCTTGAGGAGAGGAGGAGATGACAGCCAATTGTTCGAGCAGCTCAGCCTGCCCTGCCAACAGTTCAGAGGAGGAGCTGCCGGTGGGGCCGTGGGCACTTGGGAACTTGGAACTTGTTTTCACAGTGTTGACAGCCGTGATGATGGGCCTGCTCATGTTCTCCTTGGGGTGCTCTGTGGAGCTCCAGAAGCTATGGTCACACATCAGGAGACCCTGGGGCATTGCTGTGGGACTGCTCTGCCAGTTTGGGCTCATGCCTCTTATAGCCTATCTGCTGGCCATCAGCTTTTCTCTGAGGCCTGTCCACGCTGTTGCGGTGCTCATCATGGGGTGCTGCCCAGGGGGAACCATCTCTAACATCTTCACTTTCTGGGTTGACGGAGATATGGATCTCAGGTAAGTCATGCTGGGGGATCTCGGCAATCTTTCCCGGAGAGCACTCCCATTGTGGGAGGTTAGTGACTGACTTTTCATGTTGAAAACTCTGCTAATTTTTAGATAAAGATCCCAGTGGGAAACATTTTACAGACTGGTTCAGTCCTAGCAGGATTTGCCTTTCTGTGATTGTCCTCTGACTGGCAATGACTTTTCTGAGGAATGGGGTTTGGTTCACATGTAATAGTGGAGGCAGGCCTCCTCCTCACCCAGTGGACCTTCCTAGGCATTAACTCATTCACACCCACACTGGCAGCTTTAACGACACTCCTGGCTTCTCAATTTCCCAGAACATAGTCTAAGAAGCCCAAGAAGCTAGTGACAGTGGTTTGGAAGCTGTCGTGATGGTGGTAGTGGTGGTGGCATAACCAGAATGAGGCTCTTGTAGCTCTAATCAACAAGTGTTACCTGAGTGCCTACTTTACAAACAACAGGATTGGATGAAGGAGCTTCAGGGGTACGTGATTGACATCCCGTTTTCAGTGCCTGTGTGGCCTATTGAGCTGCCTTGGACAGCAACAAAAAGACTTATAGCTTAAAAATCTCTTTCTTGTTACCTTTCAGATGTTTAACATTCATCAGTAGAACCCCATCATTTATGCCTGTGACCTTATTGCCAATTAGAGTGTAAAGTTCTTCTGGAAGACATCAGGTTTCGTTACTCGTTTATGCTGTAACGAGGATACATTAATCACATTATTTTTTTGAGGACATGTTTTGATGGGAAAAAAAGAGCATTTGAGGGAAGACCAGTCACAACTGGAAAAATGAAAGCACTAAAAACAGTAGTTTTTCTAGATTCTTTGCTTACTTATGAAAAAACCGTTTCACCTCCTGTCCTGGGAAAGAAGTTGTTATACATTTAAATCTTTGTTTGATGTGTATGGCATTCACTTGAGATTTATTTTTCAATGAATGAATGAATCAGAGGTGCTGACTGTGCTGGGAGTTGACATGCGTGAGTCAGAGGCAGGTATGGGTTTCTAGTTTCCTGCTGTGCTAACTGTGTAACATATGGAACATATTTCATCCATAAATTTTAATGAGGGCACACCAATACTTAAATTTTATATGGCAATGTCTTTAGTTACCCACTTATCAGAGATTTGAAAAGAATCACTGGATGCATTGCTAATTCAGAATAAAGCCCCACTAATATGCATTGCTAATTCAAATTCAATAAAGTTGATCATAAACATAATAATTGGGAAATGATAAACATTCTACACAAAGTCCTTATGTCAGCCATAAATTCTGGGAAACACATTTATGGAGTACCCTGATAGGCATGAGGTAGATGCTTTCACACATTCTCTTTCTCTTCTTTCTTGGCTCCCAGAATAACCTTGTACATGACCTTTTTATTCTGAATTTTACAGCTGGGGAAATTGTAACTCAGAGGGTTTAAATAGGTTGCCAAATGCTACAAATGAGTAAGGCAGAACTCAGATTTGAATTCACATCTGTTTCCCATCAGGCTGTAGTTTAGGCATTTCCTTCCATGCCATTTACTAACACGCTAGATCTTCTGTTCTGAGTAGGAGCATAAATCTTGAAACAGTGTTCTCAACCACTTCTGTTCTGGGAAAGAGAACATTTATTACCTTCATCTCTTATTAGCCAACATTATCATAAAATCACCAATGACTAGGAAGTCTATAAAAGATAAAGCTCGTTTTACTTCCCTTGATTATCTTTTAATTTTGGTCCATTATTTAACCTATAAACCTCATCTCCTCATTTGTAAAATGAGGTTAAAATTACCTATTCATCACAAGACTTATTTTAAGGAGTATGACAGGTGCATAGTGGGTATGCAGTAAATATTAGCTACTTTCCCTTTTTCTCCTGAAATTTTGATTTTGGCTCTCATAAAACAAAACAAAACAAAACAAAAAACAAGTTAAAAATAATCTATAAGAAATGACTTTGTAAAAGGGATTAAATATTAGCTTTTTAAAAGCTTATAGATACACGAGTAATAAAATCTTAATGCTCACTAAGAAATTGCAAACAGGAGAAAATTCAGTATTATTGAGTGAAACAGCATTTAAGTTCATTATGTTTCTTCCCCCTTGATTGACAACAAAGAAAAACTTTTCAGCAAAACGCAGTAGATTGTCATTGACAGGAATTCTATTTTTCATGTTGGATAAAATTGAAGAGGATTTGGGACAACACCTTCATTTTACAACTGAGGAAATTGAAATTTAGCTCTTTACAGATGACCTCAAACAGGTTTTTCATGCTTTAGCTCTGTTCGTTCAGTCTACTTGCACTGCTCCACGTGTTCACCCCAAACAGGCCATTTCAGAATCAACGTGTTTGAACCAGTTTCTGAACTCTGAGTTCCTGATGATGACACCAGCCATTCTACCAGTCCCCTGGGCTCATTTATCATTCATCTCATTCACTCAATCTGCTGTCTAGTCCTGCAGCCCACTCCCTTCCGTGTCACCCATCCCTCTTGCTTCCTGTCTATCCCCACTGCCATTACCTCAGGTCAGGATCTCACAATGTCTTTCTTGACCAGGTGCAGTATCTTGACAATGTTTTCTCCACCTTTAGTGTCTCCATCATGGTTTTGTAGTAGGTGGATAAGGCAGGTTCTGCAGTCAGATTGTCTATATATAAATCCTGACTTGGAACCTCTTTTCTGTAACAGGATATCATAGGACTTCCTTTATGGTATTGTGAGAAGAAAATGAACAAGTTATACATATAAGGCCTACTTTACACCTACTAAATTGGTTAGGAACCAAGTCAGGTCTAACCTACTTCCCCAGGTATATTTCTCATTAACCCTTTAAGTATAACTGGTCTACAGTTCAAATGGGCTACTCACTGTTGTCTAAACACATCCCACACTTTTCCAACTTTTCGTTTGCTCATGGTGTTCCCACAGCCTGGAATGCCAACTGGCCTGATTCTGTCCCCTCAAGTACAATGTTATCCTTCATTGTAACTATTCTGGAAAGCAATTGGCCCAAATCTATGGAGAACCTAAAAATTATCCCACCCCTGGACTGCGCTGATCTTAGCTGAGTTCTTTCACGTGTTTGGGGACTGGCTAAGTGTAGAGTGGTCTTGGACGACCTTGACTGGGACAGCTGGGCTCTCCTCCAAGTGCTCTCTAATTCTCCAGCGGGCTAGCCTAGACCTAATGACAGTGGCGGAGTTCTGAAAAACAGGAAGCACATGAGATTTCTTGACTCCTGGGCTTGGAAATAGTTTATCATTCCTTCCATTGCAAATTTCAAGACCAGCCCAGATTCAAGGAATGGAGAAGTAGATTCTGACTTTTGATAAGCTGCAAAGTCACGTTGCAGAGGGCATGGACAAGAGGGAAGTGAACATTTGGGGACATTTTTGCAATCTACTATACTAAGGATAGACAGAATTCTTGGCTTTGAGAATATATATATCATCTGTCCAGAAAGTATATGTGTGTGTATATGCATGTGTAAGTATGTATGTGTGTATATATATGTATGCATATATGGGTGTATACGCACACACACACACGTGTATATATATGATGCTTAGAACTCAGCACAAAATGCTGTATGAGTTATTATTATTTTAATTATTATTATGTGAGGTAGGGTCTGCTGAAGGAGCTGCATGCCTTTGAGCAATTTACCTTACTTTCCTCATTTGTAGTCATTGGGTTAAAAGTCTGAGGTCTTTTTTTTTCCTATTATGGTAAAGCATATATAACAAAATTTATGATCTCAACCACTTTAAGTGTACAGTTTGGTGGCATTAAGTGCATTCACATTGTTGTACAATCATCACCACCATCCATCTCTAGAATTTTTTCATCTTCTCCAAACTGGAAGTCTGAATCCATTAAACAATACCCACCCTTCCCTCCAGGCCTTGGCAACCACCATTCTACTTTCAATCTCTGAATGTGACTACTGTAGGTACCTCATATAAGTGAAATTATATGATATTTGTCCTTTTGCATCTGTTCATTTAGCATAATTTCTTCAAAGTGCACCAGGTTGTATTGCAGCATGTGTCAGAATTTCCCTTTTTAAAAAAGGCTGAATAATAATAATCCATTGTATGTGTACACCACATTTTGTTTATCTGTTCATCTATTGATGAACACTTGAGCTGTTTCCACCTTTTGGCTGTTGTGAATAATGCTGTTATGACCATGCGTGTGCAAATATCTGTTGGAGTCCCCGCTGTCACTCCTTTCTGGTGTAAAGCAGGAGTGGACCTGAGGTCCTTTTAAGTTGTAAGTATCTTGTCACAATAGGAAAAGAAAAGTAAATTATGAAGTCTAAGCGTCCCCGTCTCCCCACCACAGTGTTGAATGTTTCTCCTGAGACTATTTGGCAGAGATGCCTCTTCTCTCTGTCCTCATAGCACCAAATACGTAATTCTTTCTTGACATTAGTGAAGAGTGTTGCAGTAGTTGAGCTGCTTCTCTGCCTCACCCACTAGGTCTATACGTTCCTTGAGGGCTTGGTCATCTCTGGGTGCTCAGTGCCAGCTGGTGGTGGTAGCTGCTTGATAAATGTTGAGTGAATGACTGAAGGAAAGTTTCCAATTGCCTGTGTGTGTAGCACAAACTGGCCTTGAAACGCAGTCAGTTTACTGGTGCAACTCAGGACTGCTCCCATGTCTTTAGTTTGACAACGTTTGGTAATCGAGATCCATTCTTCCCTGAGGATGTATTTGTGCCCTCAGCTACAGAGAAGAGATTCTGATGGTGCTAGTGGAGTTTGAGGGCATTCAGGGGCCAATTCTGACCTTTGACCTTTAAAGAAGCTCTTGGTCCTTCAGCAGAGGCTCTGAAATAGGACATGCCCTGGTGGAGAACTGAAGATCATCTTAACAGACAGAACTTAGATTGAGTCCATGCGACTTTGTGTAAGTTTCTGTAACACTCTGCACATTAGTTTCCTTGTCTATTAAATGGAAATAATGCTATAGGTTATCGTATAGATGAAAAGAGAAAAGGTACCTAAAAGCATGAAGTGTAATGCTTAGCAGGTAGTGCTTCATAAATGCTAGTTATTATTGAGATGCAGCCGACAGGAGTAACATTTATATTTGGGAATGAGAATTCTGGCCTTGAACTCTTTTCTAGGGCCTGCTGACCTCATTTTACAACACACCCTCTTTCCACCTGGCTGGCCAGATAATTAAAAAATTTTTTTCCAGTGGGCAAGCAAGTGTGTACTTTTTTAGTTTTGAGTAATCATTTCTGAATCATTTAAACCCCAATTGCAAAATGGCGTAATTATTGGCACTACATTTTAACATAATGTGTATATATGTAATTTCCATGTTTTAAGAAAGGTTCGGGATTTACCTGTTGGTTCAGACTTGCTGATTCTGTCTCATTATTCTCTGTAATAGCTTCGGGATGGAGATGCCATTCTTAGTGTGAGTGGAATCTTGTTGTATGTCAGCCAGACTTTGCCAGTTATTTTCCTGTATGTGAATAGCCCAGAGATCCTGTTAGCCACGTCCTGTTTATGTCACGTTGGAATTTCATGGCAGTAAAACAAAAGGTGCGACTTTCCGCTGCACTCACACATGTTCACTGTGTGCCTTCCCAGCTCTGTTGTATTTTATAACAGTTGGCAGAGCACCAGGATGAGCCCTCGTCATCCCTGGCCGTCCCTGTGAGTGCTGGGCGCTTGAACAACTGTACAAAGAATGGAGGCACTCGCCTACGTAACCAGTGATACAGACGGAGTCTGATGTCAGGCTCACATTTTGCTTTGCACAGTCATGAGTATGTTCTGCTGTTGGGGCCAAAGCCAGACAGAGAGAACATGCTGTGCTAGTTCTCCAGAAGTTCACGAGTCCAGTGATGTAACATAACATTCTTTTCAGGACTTGGTCAGACGCAGCGCCAAGGAATATAGCATTATTACAGGCTAAAAACTTGGAAAAGCTTCCCAGGTATATTTCCCCAGACACAGTCTCATGGACACAGAGGTTTGAGAGCTGTGACAAACTGCCTTTCTTCCTTTATCTGTTCTCTAGCTAGCAAGAAGTCTTTGCTCAAAGTAAGCATTCTTAAGAGGATACAATAATTTTTATATAGAAAATGTGGAATGTATGGAATTTATATGGAATATACGCAACAACTGCTAAGAAAAGTTTGAAAAGAAAAACTTATGTAGAAGTATCTGTTCTGTCATACACTTGTATGAAAACACTGTAATTAAAACAGTATGATGCTCGCTAAGGAAACAAAGAACACTTTGAATACACTTGCACATTTAATGTGTGGTGAAGTTGGCACTTCAAGTTAATGGGAAATTGTTTATTTAATTAATAATATTGACACACTTGCCTCTCAATATAGAAAACAATAGATCAACTTTATACGTTACACTATATAAAATATATATTTTAGATGGCTTAAAAATACACATATAAAATATGAACCTATAAAAAGGTAACAAGTGAGGACAATATTTGAATAATCCCAGGATAGGAAGAAATCTTTAAGAAAACAAGAAACTCAGAAGACTTAAAATAGAGACAGATTTTACTACCTTAGTATTAATTATTTATTATGACAAAAGTTATAAGCATAGTAAAAAATATACAATGAGCTTGGCAAAGATATTTGTATTACACATGATGATATGTACCCTAATTTTAAGATAGCTCCTACAAGTTGAGAAAAATCAGACAAACAAGGCTGTTTAGAGAGGACTTCCCAAGAGGCCAGCAAACATGAAAGAAAACACAGCCTTTTTGAGAGCTGCGTGTATGCCAACATGACAGTGTGATACATTTTTCGGTGCTCCCATAAGAATTAAAAAGGATTGGTCACATTCAGTGTAGGCAAGACTGTAAAATGCAACAATCTTTTTGAAAAATAATCTGGTACTATTTATTAAAATAAAAAACAGACTTTTGACATAGCTATTTCACTTCGGGGAATCTATTTCACAGAAATAAAATAATTATTTTGAGTGAAATATGTACAAGGATGTTTATTAGAGCATTGTTTACAATGGAAAAACAGTCAAAGCAGTTTATTCATCATTGATGAAATTACTAAAGGAATTACGGCATCTTTAGATTATGGTGAATTTTGAAGTTATTTTTTTCTCATTAAACTTTATTTTAATGGGTCTCAAAATTTTGCGACAGATTTTTGGTCAAGTTGTTTCCATTAAAAAGGTACTGATTTTAAAAACAAGTAACTTAAAAACTGTCACACAAAAAACCAAATGGTCCACAAAACATTCTCCTTTCCTTCTGAAGGTGTTATGATGCATTGTAATCATTAACCAGCCTTTTCCTATTAAACTTAAATGACCAATTGAGACAAACGGTTCTGAGACATTTCTCCCACCACTGATTAAGACAGGGGTGGCAGGTATTGGGGATAATATTCATTTAGCCTTCCGAGCTTTCTGGGCAGACTTGGTGACCTTGCCAGCTCCAGCTGCCTTCTTGTCCATGGCTTTGATGACACCCACAGCAACTGTCTGCCTCATGACATGAACAGCAAAATGCCCAGAGGAGGATAGTCAGAGAGCCTCTCAGCACACACAGGCTAGCCAAGGAATCATACCAATGATGGCAGCATCACCTGATTTCAAAAACTTCAGGCCGTCTTCCAGCTTTTTCCCAGAACACTGATTGATCTCCTTCAGTCAGCAGATCTGCAAGCAACGTGAGCTGTGTGACCATCCAGCACTGATCCGGCCTGGGTGGTTCAGGATGAACACCTGAGCCATGAAGCCAGCTGCTTCCATTGGTGGGTCATTTTTGCTGTCACCAGCTATGCTGCCATGACAAACTTCTTGGACAGGCACATTCTTGACATTGAAGCCTGCATTGTCCCCAGGAAGGGCTTCACTCAAAGCTTCATGGTGCATTTGAACATTCTTGATTTCAGTTGTAACGTTGACTGGAGCAAAGCTGACCATCGTGCCGGGTTGGAGAACACCAGTCTCCACTGGGCCCATAGGGCCAGTACCAATACCACCCATTTTGCAGACATCCTGGAGAGGCAGACACAAAGGCTTGTCAGATGGACGAGTTGGTGGCAGGATGCAATCCAGAGCTTCAAGAACATGGTCCCACTGGCACTACCTTCATTACGGGTGACTTTCTACCCCTTGAACCAAGGCATGTTAGCACTTGGCTCCAGCATGTGTCATCATTCCAACCAGAAATTGGCACAAATGCTACTGTGTCAGGGTTGTAGCCAATTTTCATAACGTAGGTGCCGACTATCCTTAACGATGTCCTCGTATCTCTTCTGGCTGTGAGGCGGCGCAGTGGGATCCACTTTGTTCACCCCCACCATCAGTCGTGTCACACCCGGTGTGGAAGCAGAAGGGCATGCTCACGGGTCTGCCCATTCTTGGAGGTGCCGGCTTCAAATTCACCAAGAGCAGCAGCAACCATCGGGACGGCCCAGTCAGCCCGAGAGGTGCCTGTAATCGTGGTGTCCTGGGCATCGATGATGGTCACTTGCCGGGCTCGAGCTCCCACAGGGAGCTATCAGTGGTGACATCACGCTCACGTTCAGCTTTCAGTTTGTCCAAGACCCAGGCGTACTCGGAGGGGCCTCTCCCGCCTCAGCAGCCTCCCTCCCCACATTTTCGGTGGCTCTTTCGTCGGTCTCGCCACGATGGCCCATCAGAGGACCAGCAGCGGTCGACCGGCCGGACTCCATGTGTGAATTCACCACGGGGTCGATGTGTGTCTTCTCCTTTCCCATTTTAGATTTACAGGTGGCTTTCTCTCCACCTGGGCTCTGGTGGCAAACCTGTTGCGAAAAAGTGGAATTTTTTAAAATAATAAATTTAAGCTTAAAGTGTTGTCTTGGAAAAAAATGTCTGGTATTAAGTGGAGAAAAAAGAAACAAATAAGTTGCTGAGTAATGTGTATTGTGTGATCGCTTCCAAAAGAAAAAACAACAACAGAATAAGCCTCTGTTCATTGAACAAGCCTGTATAAAACAGGGCTGCTTAACAGAAACACAAAAGGGAAGGGGTGGACATCAGTACTTGGGAATCACCCAAGTCTGAATTTCTGCAGAGGCCACCAAGCAGACGCACATTTGCTGCTTAAAAGGCGACTCCCATTTGTTCTTGGAAGAGCGTGATCTTAGTTATGTTCTAATAGAAAGTCCGTTCCTCTGGATTGCGGGTGACTCACACTTGAATTCAGTGTAAAGGGGTCATTTCACTAAGGGTTTTTGAGGCTCACGTGCCATCACATGGCGTATAAGGAAGGCAGAGCGAACATTTTCCTTATATGTCGTGTGACTGCATGTGACACCAGTGTATTGATTGATTCTTTGATTCATATATTTATTAAATAAGTGTTGAGTGAGTTCTTCCATTGGCTATAGCATGGAGCTATGCCAGATTCCTAGAGGTGGGGAGGTAAATGGCCCTGCCCTGTGGCAGCTCACAGTCTGACACGCATCGACGAGTACACAGCTCTCGTGTAGGGTGTAGCACATGTGCAGCACATGAGCTGATGCCAATAAAAGTGCGTCCAGAGAGCAATGGCAGCCCCCCTCCCAAGAATGAATGCTCAAAGTGCAGAGAGATGGTACGCAGCAGTGCCGAGGAGGGAAAAGCCCGCAGCCAGCCAGGGCTGGGCAGGAAATGCTTCGGATGCCCCTTCGCCAGTGTCTGCGTAATATTAGATGCAGGGCAAAGCCCATCAAGGTCAAATATGATGGAGGAAACCTCCTCCAACCAGATTGGTAGCAATACTGCACAGTCTCCCAGAAAGATGGAAAGGACGTTCATTTATTTTTTTATTGTAGAAAATTTTAAATATATTAAAAAGCAGATAGAATAGTATAGTGAACCATCTGCTCCCCTTGCACACTTTACCCAGCTTCTGCAATTACCAACATATGATCTCTCTCTTTATCTCTACTCCCCACTCACCCAATGGATTATTTTGAGCAAACTCCGGGTATTATTTTACCTGTAAATATTTCCGTATCTGTGATAGATTGCAAAATATGGCTTAAAGTCCTTCCATTCTCGTAGGCACCTTCCCTTGCAAGGTGAGAAGGCTGGTCCTCCTTCCATCCAGAGTGGAGGGCATATTTCCCTATCCCTTGAGTCTGGGTGGGTCTGTTTGCTTGTCTTGACCACTGTAAAGTAGCGGAAGTGACACTGTGTGACTTCCAGATAGGCTGACTAGATGTACAGTTCTAAAACGGACAGATAACAGCACTGTCCTGTTTCAAATGGTACGTCTGGTCAGCCTGGTCTCACTGGGCTAAATTCAAGGTGTGAGTAGCCTGCCCTACGTACTGTTTGAAATGGGACAGTACCGTTGTTTTCTGTCCCGTTTAAAATGGCACGTCTGGTCAGCCTGCTTCCAGATGGAAGCTTCCAGGTGTTTTGCAGTTTCTGTTTCTGCTCTCTGGAATGCTGTTGCCCAGAGACTGTCAGGTAATGTGTCTTCTCATGGTTTCAACAGTGCATGTTGGGGATAGATTCCCAGACATGGGATTGCTAGGTTAGAGAGTAAATGCATATATAATTCTACTAGAAATTGCCAAACTCACTCCAAGGAAGTGTGCATTTTTTTAAAAAATTCATTTTTATTGTTAGACTTTTTGGGGTGACATCTGTTAGCAAGGATTACAAAGGCGTCAGGCACACAACTCCACAAGGAAGTGTGCGTTTTTACCTGCAATGAATGAGCGTGCGGAGGAGTAGTTCTACTACCATTGAAGCAAAATGGTCGCCCTTCTGCCGAAAGTACACACGTTCTCTGATAGGGGATGTCGGCGTAATCAGCTGTTTTAGAGCCACGGAACTCGATGGAAAGATCGGTGTTGTACATTATGGAAAGGAAGATGCGTGACTCGCAGGTCGGACGAAGTGGCAGAAGACACTTGTGATCTCTGCAGCAGACCTCAGCCCTGCAAAGGGTCTTCTTTCTCTGCTGGGTGCGGGGAGCTGGTCTGCCTCTCAGCCCCTCAGCCCTTTGTGCTACGGGCACGGACCAGGCACAAACTACGTGCAAGGCAGTCCGGTGTGAGAACTTGAACAATGAACATTAAAAAGTTCCCAGACTTCCTGGGCCTTGTGTTAAAGTGAATGAAGTCTTGCTTTACCCTTGGGTTGGGTTGTGGGATGTGCCATTTGTCCTACCTCATCAGGTAGAGCAGCATTCACGGTGCCTATAAACATTTCTATGTGCTTAAGCAGATTGTGTAATTTTTTCCAGCAGTTTAAAGATAAAATGTTTAGTATACCTGGTGAGTATTTCATTTTCATTTACCTTATTGCCCCTAATTTTACTGGTTTCTTTTTTTCACTGGTTCTATTCCCCAGATAGGGGAAATAGATAGTGCTGTTGTTGGATAATCTTGTGACTACTCTAAAAACACTTTAATATGATAAATTTTGTGGTTCATGACTTATATCTTAATAGAAATGTATAAGAAAAAATTTTTTAAACAAACCAAAAAAATTCTTATAGTGCTGAGCAAAACATTTAGGACAAGTAAATTCTCAAGAAAATATGAGTTAATTGATGGACATCAAGATCTGAAAATCTTTTTCTATGCCACAAACACAGCCAACATTAGTTGAATAATAAGACTGGAACGAGCTTCAAGTGACTTATCCCATGTCATCTCCAAGAATTTGTGTCCTGGGAGTTGTTTTTCTAGACTAACTTGTACATTTCAAATTCTCTCTCTTATACATTATTTTAATTTTCCTTTCAGCATCAGCATGACAACCTGCTCCACAGTGGCTGCCCTGGGAATGATGCCACTATGCCTTTATCTCTACACCTTGTCCTGGAATCTTGAGCAGAATCTCACCCTTCCGTATCAGAACATAGGTCTGTATGAGTTTAGGAAATGGAATAGTAACAATAATGGTGTAGTAAGAATAATAGCTATTGTTTACTTTGTGTCTCCTTTATGCAAGGTTTTTAAAATATACATCCTCTTATTTAATTTTCTAAATAAGCTTACAGTACGTAGTCTATGACTAGTTCCATTTCCTAGATTTTTTAGGATTTGAGATGTTGAGGAACTTGACCAAGGTCATGCAGCTGGTGAGGGCAGAACTGGAATCCTGACTCAGGAATCTCACTACAAAGTCCAAGCTCTTAAACCCAACAAGAGTTCATTTTTGAAAACAAAGCCAGAATACTTACTATTAAAAAACAGTTTGTGTAATTCACTGCACAGCAACTGGACTCATTATGACCAAAAGGTGAACAGGATCGCAGTGGCTCAGAGGCCTTAGTTCCCACAACTCCAACCGTTCCTGAGCTCAGGTTCGGCTGTTTGCTGCCTGTGAGCCAATGTTGGAGACACAAGGGCTGGTGGATAGAAAAGTAGATTTATTCAAAATGCCGGCATGCCAGGAAGATGGTGGACTGTCGTCTCAAAGGCCACCTGCCCTGTTCCTAGAATGTCAAGGAGTTTCATAGCTACCCAGGAAGAGGCAGAACAAAGAAAAGAGTGACTCTTTGACACATGTGACATTCAGGAGAATGTCTTCTGGGGTCCAATTTTTCCTGAGATGTATCTGAAACCCGGTCTTACGGGTGATTCATGTGTCATCTGATGAAAAATTACAGTCCAGAACTGCAGTGCAGTTGCTGGATGTCTGAGGGCTGAATCAGCTTCTTTTGGGTCAAGCCAATTAATCAGTTAATGAGGTATGCATGTAGCCTCAAGAAAGCAAAGTTATTTAATCAGGTAGGAAGGAAAGGAAAAAAAAAAAGAAAGAAAAATAAGGTAAATAGTTAAATCTTGAAAAGTACACCATCCCCCTTATACAATTTTTACATTGCCCTGTGAGCCTTGACTGCTTTACTGATCAACGTAAACAATTCCTATTGATTATTAAAGTATATCCACATGCCACAACTATACCCATATCTTTTTCATTATGTCCTTTCCTGACTATTACATTTCATTAAATGCTGCCCCTTTTCTAGAGATTTCTGTGGATTTATTAGATATGCAAGAAAAATTTGGTGAAATGATCCTCATGTTTTAGTTTGAGCATAGTCTTTGCAGAACTGGTAAAAATGATGATTATTAGAACCCTAAAGCTTTGGTTCCCAAATGGTGGTGTGCATACCCCAGGGGTGCATGATGGTGTTCAGGGGTATGCAAAAAATAATCAGTAGTGACCAAAAGAAAAAAAAATAAAGTAAAAAATGCAAAACATTACTTTTGGAACAATAAATGTTAAGTTTGAATCACCATTAATGGAGACACTTCGAAATTAGTTCCCATTAGCAAATGATGATTGACGAGGGCGTGGCTATGAGCCCTTCCCCCACCCGCTCTCCTACCAGTCATTATGCAGTTTCCGAACAATCCATTTGCGAGGTTTCTGGAAGTTCCCCAAACATACAAAAACATCCATAGCCAGGCTGTTTGATCTGTTTAGTTATTCACTGAGTGAAAGTAAATGCACTGTCTTTAATTGTGATTCTTTTCAAATAGTTTTTTTATTTAATGTTTAGCATAGTTTCAGTTATTGTCCGTGTTTCTAAGCACGTCAGTGTGGATCAGTGGTTGAAAACAGAAACAGTTAAGAAAACAAAACTTGATGTGGATTAGAACTCAAGCTCAACGATCTCACTAACAATGTTTCAATTGCCTAGTGATCTTCATAACAATTATTACAGACTTTTCAGATAACACTAACAAATATTATTATTAATAATAAATTAAAAGTTTGTTAAATACTTGATTATCATTATTTAACTGTGTTATGAATATTATAAAATTAAATCTGTGGTTTGTACTTTTAGTGTAGTAATTTTTCTTTTTTAGCTGATTACCTTATTTCCACTATTTTACATTAAGATAGGCAGTGAACAAAAGTGCCAGTATTTAAAAACAGCTGTTTTTAAAACAAGGGGAACAATTTATAAAAATGGTTTTAAAAGGGGTACACAAATGGAAAAAGTTTGGGAACCACTGCCCTACAGTGTTCATCCGGAGTCTCAACTAAGCATGTGAAGGAGGGCTTACAACCCATGGTCCCTGGTTCAAAATCATTAATAGAGCCATCTGCTGATAATAGCTGGAGGCCTCTGAATTTGTAAAATCTTCATTTAGAAATCATGATTTTATCTACAACCTTTTCTGATCAGTAAGTTAACTTAATATATTCTGTTTTGGTACTATATTCTGAAAGGCACTTGTAAACAATTAAAACCCCAAATATTAGGAGCAACCCACATAACTTTGGAGTCGGTATCAGGCATTCGGCCTGACTTGGGAAGTGGCACCGGAAGTGGTCAATGCGTGGATCCTGTTAGCAAGCAGACCTCTGCTCTATCGAGCCCGCCTTCGGGGCCTTTTTCCACTTGTGTAAAAAGCATTTGTTTTTTCCTACCTGCCTTTGGGTTACCTGGCTACACTTGAACAATATGCGAAATCACTTTGGTATGTGCAGCAAACGCTGGTTTTCTGTCCGAAACAGGTATCCTTACTTTGTGAAGTAAATGACTCTTTGGCTTTAAACAGGGAATAACAGCTGTGGTCGTAGAGGGTGACGCCACACGTGGAACTAAAGGACATCACAAACTAAAAAGGGCTCCCTGGTTGTCTAAACGTTACCCTTCCAGTGGTCTCTAAAATACCGTGTGATGGTCAGCAGGTTCCTGAGAGAAACGATGGACCCTGTATGATGGCATTCAGTAGCATCATGCACCCTTCAGTGACTATCTTCCAAAGATTCAAAAGTATTTTTTGGAGGTGGCCAAGGAAACAAAATGCAGCTTCAATTAAAGCTTTTATCTACTTAAAATAGAAATTATTGAGGACTGGGCTACTAGGGGGAGAAGGGATACTGTCTGACAGATTTTTCTTCTCTTCAGGAATTTCCCTCGTGTGCCTGACCGTTCCCGTGGCCTTGGGTATCTATGTGAATTATAAGTGCCCCAAACAATCCAAAAGAATTCTCAAGGTAAGCAGCTCCACAGGGCCATTAGCACGTTGTCAGACTCAGAGTTGGGACAGACAGAGGTAGGCCATGACTGGAACAAAAGGGCCAGTCAAATACAGCCCCACACCCTGCAATTTTCCTTCCATGTCCTGCCTTTTTGGACCCAACCTCTGTGTTTGCTCCGCTTCTGTAAGCTGACTCTGTCACACCCATAGGCCCATAAACCGAGGCTTCTAACACCCTGGAAAGTGTGGGACTCGGTGTAGTGACAGAAAGCGAGGGCCTGCGTGTGGCCAGAGAGAACCGGGGTCCGTCGTCCACAAGGCTTCCCGCAGGTGCTCTCGAAGTGAGAGCTGTTCAGGCGTGCAAGTGACGGGGCCTAGTGTGGGGAGCACGGCTGGTGCCCCGGAAAAGCAGGAGGAAGGACGTCTTTCAGAAGCATTCCTGGGGCAGCTTCTAAAGGTGTAGCTGGTCTACCACACGAATAACCGTCACAGTGAAATCATTCAGAACACACTGAGGAGTCTGTCCATGGAATAATGGTAACTACCTCATCTTGACTTTGCAGGCTTGTTTCTTGTCTGCCAGAGAAACAAACACATCCTTGTTAAATGGCTGTTAAAAATACCCGGCTAGAGAGAAGGCATTCTCAATAATGGTGTTAATCTCCTTGGATGTTTTTCAATTTTCCAATTAGGTATTGTTTGAAAAAATTGTCTTGTGTGCTTTGCAGTTTAAACATGTTTTAGTTATATTTTACATTTATAAAGAAATAAACATTTGGGGCTAATTGGAGATTCAACAAATACCTCTCGGTTTATTTTAGTTTGGGGTTTATGGTTTGGTTCAGTGTAAGCTCTTGATCTTCGTCTCTCCCGGACAAAATGCAGACACTAAAAAAAAAAAAAAAAAAGGAATTCCCTGGTGGTGTAGTGGCTTAAGGCTTCGGCGCTGGCGCTGTCAGCGCTGCGGCCTGGGTTCGATTCCCCGTCAGGGAGCTACCCACATACCAAAAGGCAAAAAAACAAAACAAAACGCAGACACTCTGACAAATGGTTGCTGCTTTCCCAGCGTGGGGTAAGACTGAACAACTCCCACTATTCCTCCCACGAGATGAAGAACGCAAGAAGAGGGGTTGGCACGCAGACACATCGGTGGAGCACAGAGAGCTGGAGGAAGACTTCCGTGTTGTGCATTTGTATTGCACATGAGTGACTGTTATTTCAATAGGAGAAACTTTCCAATGTGGCAGTGTATAGTTATAATTTTGTTTATAAAACTAGAGAAGAGAGTATAATCATGGGAACCTCTTACACTTCAAGTACTCTATCTTTGTTACTTTCTTAAAAGGCCACCTGACCATACCCACCCCCCCTAAAAAGTCATGATTTTGGTGATTCCAGATCTTCTATTAGTCTCTCGGTGTCAGTGAAGAAATCAGGTAAATTTTCTGTATATCAGTTTTATTATCTGTAAAGAACAGATTTAAAACCTCTTTCCTTTGGCTATTTCATAGGATTTATGATAGAAAATATTTAATAATATGCGTACTTATTTTAGAGCACCTTATTAATAAACTGTGATAATTTAATCATTATTTTGGTATACTAGGGGTGTCAAAACATATGTACACATTTTAAGAGAAGTTATCTATGTATTACTTCTTGAAGTTGAATTGAATTAAGGTAGCAATGTGTAGTATGAAGTTCACTCAGAAGATGGCATTAATCAAATGATTGCTAGCGTCACCATGTGACAGGCAGGACAGTCAAAGAAAATGCTGGAAGCACGATTATCTTTCGAGGAGCGCAAGACCATTTGCCAGGATGATGAATAGGACAAAGAGGTGTGATTGAGTTTCCCCCATGTTCTCCTGACTTAACACCCCTTGACTTCTACCTATGGGGGACCTTAAAGGATGTGGTGCACTGTAGAAAACTGGCTACTCTGGCGGTACTTCAGGAAGGCATGAAAACAGCATGTGCAGTGACACAAGTGGACACTTTGGTCAGTGTAGCTCAAGCAGTAGTTTGTCACAATCAGAAGTGTCTGGACACTGATGGTAACCACTCTGAGCACCTCTTATAGTTGCAGAAGTCCAATGTGACTTTTCTTCATCTTTTGTTATTGGTATATATTGAGTATTATAATTTTAATATAGTTTTTTCTTTCTTAAAATACATATACTTTTTTTGGCACTCTCTGTATTTGCATTCTCTGTTCCTAGTCCTCTTTTAATTTTAGATCTGATTCATTTTCTGAAAAAATTGCTGTTGGTGAATTTTAAAGTTTTAAATTCCCTTCTTTGGGTAGAAAAATCAAGAGCAAATTTTACAATCAAAGGCATTCTTTGAGGATTCCAGTATCTTCCCTTGACTTAGGGCCCCTCAGTCTATCCCTGTATTAGGGCAGTAAAAATGACTCCCAGAACACATCGATGCTACATTGATTTGTTTTTGTTTTGTGCTACATTGAGTTGTTTTTGTTTTGTTTTGGTTTGGTTTCTCACGGTATGAATGGGAGCTTACCAAAAATCGTAATTTTCCCCAAATAGTTTAGGTCTCGCTTCTTTCCTATCTAATCTAAAACTCAAACCATTGGAAAATTTTTTGTTGATATTTTTCTTTTTTAGTCTCTGCTCAACAACAAAAGTAAGAGATGGTATTCATTTGGGAGAGGATGGAGATCTTTGTCAATACTCTCGTATTACATTAACGTTAGCTCAGTTTGTCTAATGGAGAATGGGCAAATTTCATTTGGAGGAAAGAAGGGCAGGGATCACAGCAGTGAGAGGCCACTGGCAGTTGAAGTGGTGGGGAGAGAGTGGCAGGTGACCAGGCAGGGCAGATCCCGATAAGCGCTTACCGGAGAAGTGTCTAACGGGTGTGTGTGGGAGGGGGCGGGGGGGGCGGGGTGTTGGATGCTTACTGTCAGATTTCACTGATTTCATAAATTTGTCCTATCCATGAATACGTCTACTAACCAATCCTTCTGGCCAAACCTTTTACTTGAAGGGAAAAGATATTGATCATAAACTAAGAAGATTTGGATTTGTGCCGAGCCTTAGCAATTGCGAGCTTAGCCGAGTTCCACGACCACTTTGGAACTCAGGTTTACTGTGTGTGCTCTGTAAAATGAGGTTGGATCTGGTGGTCTGTAAGTCCTCTCTTTGTCCTAAAACTTTTAGGTTCCAAGCTTTTTAGAGTGGTGATGAACTTTGCATCATCGAACAAAAAGGCCGTGATGCTTACGTGTACTTATTTTATTGGTTCGCTTCAGGTCGGGGCTATTGTTGGCGGACTCCTCTTTTTGGTGGTCGCAGTTGCTGGAATGCTGCTGGCGAGAACATCTTGGGATCCAGACATCACCCTACTGACCATCAGTTTCATCTTTCCTTTGATTGGCCATGTCATGGGCTTTCTGCTAGCATTTCTTACCCACCAATCTTGGCAGAGGTATAGTTAAATTATCCATAAACTTTTTTGAGAAGGATAAATTAAACACACTACCATTGACAGGCTTTGCTATCTACCAGTCTGAAAACACAGAATTTTGACTTATAAGAGAGATGGAACAGGACAGCTCGTCCTAAAGATGGTGAGAAAGTCATAGCAATTCTTTACGTAAATTGAAGGCAAAGGCCAATTTGATGGGAATTTGTAATCTGTGAAATTTTCAGATGTTAGTACCATTTATAATCTGGACACCTTTCTCTTCATATTCTAGGAGTTAAATATAATAGAAGGGGGTGAGAAGGTTTCACTAAATATGGAGATCATTAGGGCCTGAGCAAGGTTCAAGAGATAAAGCATTTTCCCATTGTCTGTGCCAATTTTTTTAAAATGGCTAATTATAAGGGGCAAGAGGAGAAAGCACAAACTTGAGAAATGAGATAGAAATTTATCTTAAGTATTATCATTACAAGTTGAGCCATATAATTTATAAGTGTGTGAAATACTAAAAATGATAACACTTCATGTTGTATACCTAAGTGAGATGAGTATTATCACATGCTGTTGGGGGAGACATGAATTGGCATAAACTCTCTGAAAGGCAATTTAATCTTATTATTAGCCTTATAAATATTTATAGCTGCTAACTAAGTGATTTTACTTCCAGAACTCTATCCTAAAGCCAGGACCATCAGTAAGCACATGAGTATTGATGGGCAAGAATGTTAACGGTGGTGTTATTTATAAATAAAAAATAAATAAAAATAGAAACAACTTAAATATTAAACAATAGGGAGGTATTTAACTCCTATGGCTATGTGATGGAACATGATGTATCAATTTTAATGCTTTTGGAAAATACTTGGGATAAATTTGAGTTAAAAATAGTCAAAAACATTATGCATTTTTATTTCCATATTATAAAGGAAGCAAAAGAATTTTATGCATGGAATGATATTGGAAGAGTTATACCATATGCTAATAGTGTTTATTTTGAGTAGTAGGATTAAGAATAATTTTAGTTGCTTAATATTTCCTTGGTATATTTTCTGTTTTTCAATGAGTATGTACTGCTTTTAAAGTCAGAAAGGAATTATTGAAAAAAAGTAAGTTATGCAGTTGAATTCCAAAGATGGAGTTTGGGAAGTTTTAATGAGCTTTATGCTATTTGCAGTTCACTTAGGGAACATTTAGGATTCTACCAAGTACTGGGTAAAACTCTGCCAAGTGTATCTCACTTCTTATTACAAGCCTGAGAGGTAGATCCTGTCAGAACAGCCACTCCTCACTTAACAACCAACCTGTTTAACGACTGCTGCAACTTAAGATCAGTTCTTCCGAGCCACGAATCCCTTTGCTTAGTCCGTGTGAGTCTGGGAAATCTCTTTCTCAATCTTTGTCTTATTCTCACAGTCAGTTAGTATTCTCTGCATGAAGTATTTGCAATCATGCAAGACTACACGTATCATTTGTAAGTGTAGTGTTGTGCGATAGCTATTGAAAAATACATACCCTAGGGTGCCACGACAGACCACAAGGCATCTGCCTCTAAGTTTCTCACTCAATGACCTATTTGTAGGAATGGAACTTGGTCATTAAGTGAGGAATGCCTGTACCTCATTCTGCAGATGAACAAATCCTTCAGAGAAGTGAAGTTAACTTGGCTAAGTTCATGGAGCCATAATGTGGTGGATTAGGATTTGGACCTGTGATTGTTTCCAAAGGCAGTGATTTGGAAGACAGACCATCGAGTGGTTGACATACAAATGGATCTGGAGACAAAGCGTCCCTATAACAGAGCGTAGTCAACAATCTCATTTTTCCACCCTGATGGCTTGAGAAATATCAGGACAGAGATAGTGCGTTTGCCTAGTGAATGGTCCAGGTGTGAGGACAAGTGTGTAGCTTAACCATATCAGTTTATCGAAAGCGGTGTGAAAGAAGGGAGGGTAGTCTGAAGAAAGCATAGGGAGCAATAGGGCAACTAGAGCCACAGAACTTGTCCTGTACCAGTGACAATGTTTTCACTCCCACATTAGGCACCCTTGTTCCTCTGCGTTCCAATCCAGCTTGCACAGAGACGCTGGTTTATCTTTTGAAACAATCTCTGTCCTCTCTTCACTACCCTCTGTAAAAACCTGAAGACTCTCCTTTAAAAACTGGAGACAGATGAAACTGCTTGAGCCAGCACCCAAGGTCCTGCCTGTGTCTTCCTTTTTCTCCCTCCTTGTTTTTCTTTTTCAAGTGAGGTTTATTTTATTATCTTATTTTGCAGTTAGAAAAGCACTAATATGTAGAAAAGTGAAAGAAAGTAGAAAAAGTTTATTACTAAACCCTTTCGCCAATGAAACCATTTAGATATTTGGTTCTCATTTAACACACATGCATTGTGTTTACTTTCAAGTGTTTAGTTTATAGTGTTTCATGCCTCTAACTCAACTTTTCATTGTCATCTCCCTCAATCCTCCACTCCATGCAGATTGACTTACAGCATGTGCAGTGCGTCCTGATAGGCCAAGCTCATACCTGTCCCTGGAACTTCAATCATTGTCCTGCATTAAATGCCTCTTCTGTTCTTTCCACCCTTTAGTTCCACTGTTCCCCTGTGAAGCCTTCTCTAGCCACTGGTGCCACTTTTCTGGATTTCTACAACATCTCCCTGACCCTTTATCATACTTGTCTGGTGTAGTTCCTGAATCTTTCCTGCGTGTCTATCTTGACTTGTCACCCAGATTCCTAGGTCAGGGTTCATTGGCCCCTACTCCCAAATGCCTCTGAGGAGACCACTGACAGAGTAGGTGCTCAACAAATAATTATTAAATAATTGTTGAATAAATGTTTTTAGTGGCCTAAGTGCATAGCTTATGTCTACTGTTATATGTAAGAGAACCTTTAAGAATGGTCTTTATTGCTGGTATGTAACTGTTGAAAAATTTTTCGTTGGTAGGTGCAGGACGATTTCCTTAGAAACTGGAGCTCAGAACATTCAGATGTGTATCACCATGCTCCAGTTGTCTTTCAGTGCCAAGCAATTGGTCCAGATGCTGAGCTTCCCATTGTCTTATGGGCTCTTCCAGTTGTTGCATGGAATTCTCATTGTTGCAGGTGGGTAGAGCCCCCTTTGGGTAGACTTGATTGAAAATCATTGACCTGACTTAGCAACTCCTTTTTCAGTCTGAACATGTATGTGCTGCCCTTGTGGTACATTTTTATCCTGATAATTCTGGGGGACAACAGAGTGCACAAACAAGATCCTTTGCCACACCTGCAAGTTTCACAGGAAAATATTAAAAAATCATGTGAAAGTGAGCTTATAATTATAAACAAGTATGCTTTATTAAAAAACAATGCACTATCAGAACTTAGATTTCAGGACATGATAAGACTCCATGAGCAATCATTTATCCCCAAAATGACATTTGTTATGTTTCTTCAAGAGCCAAATGTCAAGTTATTTAACAGTGCTTCTGTGACTAGGAGTTGTGCTGAATGGCATGACATATTTTTCAATTATGAAATATAATACATTCCCAGATACTGAAATTGTGTGTGTGTGTGTGTGTAAGCTTATATATAACTTCAGAGTCAATTATTATGTAGGTTCACAGAAAGTTAATTTTAAAAAATATACATGGATAGCTATGTATACACACAATGTATTTTAATCTTGGGCCATTGTAAATTTTTGTTGTTGTCAGGGAACAGGTCTGAGTAAATCTCAATGATTACTGACATAACTGATTATATACTGATTACTGATATAATAATCAATATTAGGAATACTTGGGGTTTATTTAATTTTCCCACAAGATAAGAGAAATCCTAGTAGATTAAAACTCTTGGTCTTAATTCCTCCACACGATGAGGAAAGGAACATGGCTGGCTCATTCCCAGCTGTCTTGCAGCTCCCAGCACAACACCTGAATTGACTGAATGGATGAGTCATCAGTGACCTGTTGATTAAGTAGTTCATTCTAGACAAAAATAGCAATTTCGATACACTGAATTATTGGTTCACAGTTTCTTCCCATTTTCCTTTCCTTTTCCTCTTCTTTTTCCTGTGTGTTTATAAGTGTAGATATACGATCCAAAGTAAACGAACTCTCAAAGTATTGACAAGCACACAATGTCACCAAATTATAGTCTTTGCTAAAGTGATTTTTAAAATACTTGTATGTTTTAACACCTAGCATATAAAATGTACAAGGAGATATTGAAGAATAAACACAGAAAAAGGAATCCAGGCTGTGCGGAAGGCTCCCACAACATGAACTCCATTTCTCCCAAAGAGACCAGAACTTTCTTGGAATTGAATGAAGAAGTCGCTGTAACTCGGCCATCAGAGCCCATGGTTGGCCACAGGGCTCTTGAGCCAACTGGCCACATCTCTTCATGTGACTAGTAAGCGTTTGTGGAACTGACTATTGCTAACTTCCTCAGTGGCCAGTAGAGACAGTGCAGAGCTGTGTGGATCTCATTGGCAGGGCCTATGGGAATATATGAATATTTATATTTTGTGTGGATAATAAATTGTCGTAGGATCCCTTTTTTGGGGAATGTAGTCTGCCTATTTCAGGTAGTCCTTTTGGGATTTATACAACTTATTTACTAGGTGCTATGTTCTTGTCTTCCCATGCAGTGAAGAGTAATAATGCCCGTTGTTCTGTGAAGTTATTCTCATGTTGTGAATTTTAATCTCATAAGAATCGGGGCTTTGTGTAGAGGAGATGTCATTTCATACCGCAGCGCAAGAGCAGAGTCTGGATCCACTTGACTTTGGGCAAGTCCCTGGGAGATTCAGGGAGGGAGTATATAGCTCTTATGAAAAAAAGGGTCTTTTCGCAATGGTTATTATTTTTTAAGAACTTAAAAATCTTTCTGGATTACAGATGTAATACAAATTTAGAGAGGATTTAATGAACACTTGGGGTTAAAAGGCTAATGTCCCATCTTTTCACTCCTCAGTGATAGGCACATGTATATATCCTTCTAATTTTTATTTACACATTATATCATTTTAAAAGCATTGAGATCATACCATATATATTGTTTCACAGATCATTTAACAATACGTTACGGAGCACCCTTACCTGTCAGCCTGTGTTGAGCTACCTCATTCTTTAGAACAGTAGCTCTGTAGAAGTATTCCATTGCATGGAAGGCTGTAATTTGTTTAACCGTTCCTTATTAATGGACATGTACAGAGCTTTCAATTTACTGGTGTTACCACACTGCTAAAACCTCCTGTGCCCTTCTGCAAGTATTTCTGTAGGATCACTTCCTATGACTCGAATTGTCAGGCCAATTGCAACGTTAAAATGTTGGACAGGTTGTTCTCCGGCAATGTTGCACGCATGGCAGTGCCCGAGAGGGCCTGGTTCCCCGCCGTCACACCCCCTAAAGAATGGTCAATTTTGATTTGTGAAAATATCTCATGTAAAATCGCATTTTAAAAATTATGAATGAAGTAGAGTATTTTTCACGATCACTTGCCTATTCATGTCCTTTGCCTGTTTTTCTATTACATGTTTTCCTTTTTGATTGATAAATTTTTAAAGAAGAAAAGGAAATGTTTATTGTGTTCAGCAGATCTTATTTTCATTAATAAGTGATAAATTTTAATACATTATGAATAGCGACCACTTTGTCCTATGGTTTGTCAACATTTTACCTACTCTTCTATCTTTTGTTTTTCTATGTCTTTGCAGTATAGAAGTTTTATATTTATTACATATTCAACTGTATTTGTCATTTAATAACTGTTTTTGACCTTGATAGCTGTCAAATGTTTGAATATTTATATTTTTATGTGGATTGTGAATTGTAAAATGATTCCTTTTGAGTATCTATTTGATCCCTTTTCAGGGAGTTCCTTTTGGGGGTTTACACAAGTTACTTACTAGCTGCTGGTGGGTGTGCTGCCTGGCAGGAGGTAGAAATAAAATCCATCCTCCTTCTCAATTTTTTTATTATTAAAAATAGTTCCCATGTATTTTTCTCTTACTTTTATAGACTAAACATGTATATGTTTATTCCAATTTGAATTTATTTTACTGGGTGTGTTAAGAAATCTAATTTTTTATGGTTAATTGTCCCAACATCACATATTGAATCTTTCATCTTTTCTCTACTGATTTGAAATGCTACTTTGACCACATAACTTCCTATTTAATGTGTTTTTGTTGGGACTTTATTCGGTTTCATTTTTCTGTGTCCTTATATATTAGTTTTGAAATCTATAAGAAAGTGTATTTTCTGAGATTTAGCGTTTTGTACTTTTATTTTGTAAGTATTCTCAAGAACTTGTGGGTTAGTTAGTATAATGACAATGATTATTGTGGTACTTTCACAACAATTAAGAATGCCTTTTTGGTATTACAGAAAGAACCCCATTAGGTATAATAAGTCCATTTATATGGAACAGAACTATGTAGACTTCTGACAAGATGGTTAATTCTCAAGTGCTGCTTGCCTACTTGGGCATTCCCATTTATCCACCCGACACATGGGACTGTATTGCAAAGCTGGTCTGTGCTGTATACAGGCACATGGTACATGCAGCCGTAACGAGGCAGGAAGTGTCCTGACTTCGTGGTGAATCGATCACTGCAATGAATAGTCAATGGAGTTGTGAGTTAACATACTCGTACAGTCCCAGATCTAAAATGAGCATTACCACGAGTGTTAAAGACTACAAAAACTAAATTTCTAAATTGTTTCTCTACATAGGAACCACATATAAAGTGGTAAAATCCAAAACTCTGCTCTGAAAGAGTTAAGTACATAATCAACATGGCCCGCATTTATCACAGTCAGGACAGCGTGGGGACAGGTGTAGCAAAGGCTGTCCTTTACGACAGAAACAGCTCCGATCAATGTAGGAGTGTGAAAGTCGTCACTGTCAGAAGATTGCCATCGCCAGAGATGGTTTGCAAACGTGTGTTCTAAGACCTGGGAACAGCCCAGTGGTCCAAAAGTCCACATATTATCTTTAAGATGAAGAATGTAATTAAAAAAAAAAACTCTAACTGAATAAATTGTATTCAACCTGATCTAAATAATCATGAGTTCAGGAAAGCCAGGGTGTGTCTGAAGCTCAGAAGTAGGGCCAGCGAAATAATGTTAAGCAGAATGAGTCCACTCTACGTCTGGAAGAGAGACAGCTGGATATTTCGGGCAGTTAGTTACAGTGGAAAGACACGGCCTGGGCCAGGGGCACGCCCGTATTCCGCCTGGAGAGCTGGGATGCCTTTGGGGTTGTCGGTTGAAGTCAGACAGACCTAGAATTGAATCCCATCTCTGTTATTTGGGCAACCTTGGGCAAGTGGTAGTCCCTTTGTACTTCAGCTTCCTCTCTGGAAAAAAAAAAAAGGTAACATGTAATTCTTAAAACCCCGAAATCCAGGCTCTGTGCAAACACCTGTTACAATGCCTGGGAGGTGATCGGTAAGCATGCCGTCCCCTTCTCTCTCGTGCAGTCACGATTACTCCTAGTGTAGAAAGGGGAGTTCAGCCTAACCCAGTTCAATGAATCACCTTAGATTCTAAGCCACCTACGGGCCTTATGTGAGTACCTTACCACGCTGCAGGAGCCCCGCCTGAATGTCCAGGCTTGCTCCTGCTGGGGAGCTAAAGCTAAAAAACCCGGCCACCTGGTTTATCAGCAAGTGTACTGAGTTTGCTTGGCGTGACTTTTAGAATATAACTAGTTTTGGGAGAATGGATAAAATTATGTTTCTAAATTTGCAAAGCTGAAGACTACTTTCAGGTACTTCCTATTGGTGAAATGTCTTTTCAACAGCTACAAACTCAGATAGCTTTGGGGTCAGGAAGAGCGTACAGACTGGCACAGTGTTAGCTGCCAAGGACGGTGGAAACCGGCAGAACTGGAAAGGCTCATACTTCTTGCTGCAACCCAGGAGCCACTGTTTCCGAGATTGTGTTTTGGACAGCAATATGCCTAGCTAAAAATAATTTTCTTGAAGCTGGAGATGGCCACGGGCACAGTGCTTGCTAAAAAGGTAGACATGATAGTCTGCTTGTGATTCGGGAAAACTCGGCTTTCCTCACCTGGGCACTACTAACCCTTACTCCTGTCATTGCCTGTCTGGAATGTGGGTGTACCAGCTGGAGCTGCAGCAGCCATTCCCAGATCATGAAGGAAAGGCCGGGATAATCATGTATCTGTTGACATTCTTGAACTGTAGAACCAATCCCAACAACTACCTGCTTCCAAACTTGTTTTCTTAAGGAAAAACATCTCTAATTTGTGTAAGTCTGTTTGTTTGTTTTTTTGGTTACTTGCAATCAAATGCAATTCCGAACTGATATATTAAAATTTGAATTAGCTTTCAAAATGTTATGCAGGGCAATGCATAATTTGTAGCATTTATCTCCACCATTACGAGGCACTTTGAGTATTTCTGAATTATGGAAAATGGGAACACACTCTGTCATTGTCAAGGTGTCTGCGACTAGAGGCTAGGCTTGGTGAGCGGCTCTTTTAATTTCTTGGATTCATCATGTTGAATTTAGTTAACTAGTCATTTTAAAATTAAGAGATCTAGCAGGATATCTGGAACCACAGATAGAAACACCTGATATTTTCTCAATAGCCATTTATCTCCTTTTTATCATAATTTAAACGTATTTCTAACTACTAACCTCTACCAAAGTTTTTATTTGGGGACATAGGATGTTTCTAATATTGCAATGCTCAGGACAATGCCAAGATGCTATTCTTTTAGAATGCACAGGTTCAGGTCAATTTCGTAGAGTCCATCACGGTTCGTGTTTCCCCTTCTACAGCACAGAGTTGTCTGTCACAGGGCAGCAGTTGCCCAGCCAGCTCACTCCCAGCTTCCTTGCTCTCAGGGCCACCAATGTTTGACCAGTTCTTGCTGTTAGAAGGAGTGGCAGTCACATATGCTTTGCTTCCAGGCCTGCTCAGCTCATAAAATCCCCTCCATGTTCTTTCCCCTTTGGGGCTGTGGTTCTGAAGACAATTCCCAGGATGACCTTGGAAGCTTTGCGTTGATTGCAGAACCTCCATCAGCCTGCATTCCTGAAAATTGGAGGGAGTACCATTGCCCTGCTGAGGTGTTCGCCTGCCCCAAACTGTTAGACAAATTAGATATAAGCTTCTGTTAACGTTTGAGCTGCTACACGTTCAACTACATATCGCATGGTACTTAGCTATCTAATGTGGGTCAAGAGTCCGGCTGTTTATTCACTCATTTGCCATTTGAGTGCCACCCGGTGCACCCTGGGGCTCCGCAGCCTTGCCATGCTTTCTAGCCAGCCTGGCCCTTAGCAAATGGCTTGTTCCATTCTGTGGTGGCGGAGCCAGGGCCCAGAGGAGGGCGGCCACACGTTTACTGTAATGAAGTTTCCAGGGGCTGAACACTGAAACCCGCATTTTCTTCCCCCAGTTTCCTTTCCCTAGCTACATTCTGTCCAGAAAAAAGATTTCTTCAGCTTTCCCCTCTCCCATCTCAGTTGACTTCAAATCGTGGCTAATCACCTCCAGCTGCACTGGCTCTGGGAGCGCTGCTGGTCTCGTTTCCTGTGCTTGGGACAGGAAAACAAGCCCTCATGGTTCCAACATGCTCAAAACAGGAGTTTCCAAATATCTTTTAAAGCAATAGAAACCTTTTTTTTTTTTTAAATGAGATCTTCAGCTACAACCCAATCTATAAAAAAACGTTCTGAAAGAAACGGGTATGGGGGTGGTGATGTTTCTTTTGCCAAATCTGGAGCCACTTGTGAGGTAGGGTTCAAACCTGCTACCTGGTGAGGAGTCAACCACCACCTGGGGCTTTGTGCATTGACTAACACTGTCTTCTACCTTCCAGGAGCCTCAGATACTCAGGAACAGCTGCCAGCACATTGTTGCACCTGGGCATGATAACAAATTCAAGTTCACCAGCTCAGAATTGGTCCATGAGGACGAAACAAGCAGTTTCCTGGGTCTTGGAATGACATCACTCATGGCTGAGGGGAGAAGTGCTGTCAGAATTAGGATTTCTTTTTCTTTCTTTTTTTTTTTTTTTTTTTTTTGGTATGTAGGTAGTTCCCTGGCTGGGAATCGAACCCAGCTGGGAATCAAACCCAGGCTGCAGCGCTGACAGCGCCAGCGCCGAGGCCTTAAGCCACTACACCACCAGGGAACTCCAGAATTAGGATTTCGTGAAACCCACTCAATAGTGAGAATCAGAAGCAGGCTCTCTCAGGCTGATCTCTTTCCCTTCGGGCAGAACCAAACACAAACCCTCCAAGTGTGATAGTCATATCTTTCATTACCCCTTGTCAGCTGATCAACTCTGAGCTTCACCGTTTGAAAATATTCTGATTTATGTATCGGTTAAGCACAGTAACTGGCAACCTTCACAGGGAGGCAGCCGGAAGGGAGACTGAATTTTTTAGCTATTGTCAATCAGTACCGGCCCCTCACGTCAGACCTTGATGAAGGTCAACCAGGGTTTCTGACAACATTCTCGGTCCCCGTGGCTGACATCACAGCCCCCAGTAGGAAGATGGGAAGTTGGGGTCCAGAAGTTCCTGCCTTCCTGCCTGGTTATTGTTAAAAAACAACACACTGAAAAAGTTTAATTTGTCTGCACACACTTTTGGCTTGTTCATGTTTTAAAGTGTATTTTTATTTACAAAGTGAGACGATGCATAACAAACAGATGATGCAGTTATAAACATATCTGATCACTCCATTTTCATGAAAAAGTATATAAATATATTACAGGAAATTCTATATAGTAAACATTAGAAATTGATACAGTAAATCTTTCCTATTTTCTGTGCCAAAACTACTGTGATTTAAAGCTTAAATACTGGTTGTATCTCCTATAAAATAACTACTTTATTAAAATACTGGAAAAGAATTTTGCTATAAACAAGGTCGGTACATTAAAAATAGACTTGGTGTGTCCTTGTAAGAATGTCCACTATAATCAAATGCTGCCTTAATTGTCTCTAAGATCTGCATTATTAGTGTTAAAAATTTTTTTAAAAATAATTATGACAGGTTAAAGTAGCTGTAAAAATACAGTATTTCAACATGATCTACTGTTACAAAGAACACCCCTGTAAGGTAGAGAATAAACATGGTGATATAGTATACACTGGCTGCCCTGTGCTCCTGATTTTAAATGGAGGCAGGAGCATCTGTGGGAGGTTGAGGAGAAAAGTGGAAAGGCATACATCCAGAAGGCTATTTTTTCCAGGTCATTTCAGAGGCTGGGGCTGCTCTTTTTTCTCTTCTTCAGCTTGAAGACGTGTCAGGACATAAAGGATGACTTGATAGCAGAAAATATACTGATCCTGTGGTCGAGAGAGGGAGGGCAAGAGCGGGAGAGAGAGAACTTCAGATGTAGAATGTGAGCATTTCCTAAGTAAATACAGCTTCAACACTTTTGGAAGGGCTGTTTGAGTAACTTTGAAAATAGGAAAATTTTTTGTTAATAATGCTGTGTGTGAGACCCAAGATAAGGAATTGTGCAGTATCATAAAAATTATAAAAAGCAGAAACTACACCGACAAAAACGAGGAGGCAAAAAGCCTTTGCGGAGGGGGCGGACATTTCTGAGACAGAAATAGCACAGAACGCTAACTAAATTGGTGGGCTACTTCTGTTTTTTTTTTTTTTTGGTGATTTGCTTTTATAATGGAAAAACAAACTTCCTACAAAATTTCTTGTAGATTTATTGAACATATCTTGTTTTGAAATGTCAGGAAGTTCCTACCCAAGATGCTACACAAAATTTCTTGAAATATTTTGTAACAAGAATACTGAAATAAAAGTTTTTTGAAAATTAACTGCTTTCTGGGTGAAATTATTCTCTCTTAAGTTGATGGTGCAGGGAACTGAGCTTCCCTGTTATTTGACAAAGAATTAATGAGTCTGAAAATAAGTAGGAAAATTCACACCATGCTGAACGGAAAGTAAACAAAACAGTACCTGCTGCTGAACGCACTGAAATGACCGAGTGTTTGCAGAGCACACACACCTGTGCCCACGTGTTTGGGCTAAAGAATGTAAGAACGCTGCCAAAAATGTTAACAACTCTGAAGTGTGGGAATACAAGTAACCCTTTTACTTACTTTTTGCTCATCTGTATTTTAACTTTCCCACAATTCCCACACGATCATCCTGAATCTTCTCTCACGCCATCAACAATCCATTAGCAAACCCACTTCTCTTCGCCCTCTGTCGACACCCAGCATTCCGGGCTGGGCCACCACGGCTTGTCACCTAACTGGCCTCCCTGCTTGGAATCTTGCACCCTCTTCCTCAAATCGGATCTTGTTTTAACGCGGGGGCCAGAGTGGTCCTTTAAAATGTGCGTCAGATCGTGTCACTCCATACTGACAACAGTGTGCTGGCCCCATTTCACTCAGAGGAAAGCCCAAGCCCTGGTCCCTGTCACCTCCCCTCTCACCTCAGCCGCACTGGCTGTGATGTCCTTACACACACAAGACCCACTTCCCCCTTGAACTTGCATGCAGGGGGCCCTGTCTGCCTGAAAGGCTCTGACTCCCAACTAGCTACATGACCCCTCCTCCCCTTCTCCATAGCTTTACTTCTCAGGTGTTACTTCTCAGTGGAGCGACTTACTCACAACAGCACATCGACGTGCCACGACTCATCCTCTTTACCTGATTTTACTTTTCCCCCTCTAAAGCACTTATCACTTTCAAACATCCTATATAATTTACTTATTTAATGTGTTTATCATCTATTAACACATTTTGTACCACTCACGAGTTTTCTCGTTTTTCACGCACCTGAAGTGAATTATGATCTGTAGTTGTATGTCCCTGGCGTATGTCTTAGAGATTTCTATGCAGTATGCAATTTACCTCCCTCCCCTCTCCACTAGAAGATCTTTGTTATTCCTGCGGGATCTTCATTTTTATTCGCTGACGTGCTCCCAGTCGCTAGAAGAGAGCCCGGTATACAGTAGGCGCACAATATATACCTACTGAAGTGGACTTCCTGGGTCTAAAGAACTACTTACACAGATCAATATGTTTTCTGTACCTAAAAAATGTGACTGTAAGTCGGCATAATATTTAGAATATTTAATTTGAATTAAAAAGGTATATAAAGGGAAAATAGGCAAATTCTAATTTTAAAGATAGCAAACTTCTATATTCTTCAAAAAGTAGAGAAATGTGAATTTATCAATCTATGGAAATAGCTTCCCTATCCCTCCCCTCAATACAGACAAAAAGGGCAGTGGAACTGATCAGAGCAGATGGACACACTAATATCTGTGAGGACATAGCGCAGAGGTCAGTGGTGACAAACCCACTGTTTGACTTCAGGTGAGCAAAACAAAAGCCATCAAAATAGAAGACAAATGGACCCACTTATGCACCCTTCCCCACGAGTGCCTTCTCCAATCTAAGCAATCCGGCCTGCCTTCTTGCCTTGCCGTCCAAGTTGAATCCATTCTCTCCTGGGACATTTCTGTAGCAAGAATGCTGCCTTCTTTTTTTTTTTTTTTAATTTTGGATATAAGGGAAGAATGTTATTAATTGTGTGTTATTTTGTACTATCCTCAATTTTTGTCCCTAATAGGCCAGCCATCCCATGTTCTGTATCCTATTCAGTGCTCATTTGTAAACATAAAAAGCAACATTTAAAGAAAGCCTAGAAATAGTTTTTTCTGAAATAGTCCTCGTGTTTAAAAAAAAAAAATCAACAACGAAAAACCTTACTACCAAAACTCTTTGGATTAATACAATAATGTGGAAACCCTCAAAAGAAAAATGGTTGAACCAGAACATTTAAACTATCAGAATCTTCATGAAAATCCTCATTACAAGACACCAACCAAGACTCACCTCCGTCTGAACCATTCCATGTCTTTGTAGTCTCATGCAGCGCACTAGATCAGAGATGTCAAACTGCCAAAGGAAAGAGTCCGCATGTTAGGTAAAAGGGTAACTGAAGGTGAACCCCGGAGATTCAATCTGGCTTCTCCAGATTGCTGTACCCCATTCTCGTTCCCCTTCTAGCAGTCTTGGGAAACTACTGTGGACAAAATAAACTGGTTTTGCTATCATTTGATCATTTTATTTATGATTTTTCAAGACTTAGGGAAGGTTATTCTATTTGAAAATCCCCAACAGAAATTCTCATGAAGTTTGACCAATTTCTAATATCCCTAATTTTTTTAAAGGAAACAAACTAATTATCCTACATTTTGCTTTTTAGAATAAAATCCCTGACTTTTTTATTTCCACTGATATTTAACAGTTTGAAACAAGGGCAAAAAAGAGTATGTTGTTTTGTCCTATTTAAATTATTATGTTAGCTATAACAGAGTGTGAAGTGCCAGATAGCACTGTTTTTAAGTAAAATTCTTTAAAAGACAACCATGTTAATTACATATTATGTGTAGTAAGATATTCTAACATTTTAAGTCAGGTTTATACTAATTTAGGTTTTAAATAAAGTTAGGTTCTTATTAGGTTTGTTTATTTAGTAATAATTTTTAAATTTGGAGTATTTGTTTAGAGATGGACTATTTAGTATCAATTTCTTTAGCAAAATATTCATTTCCCATATCTAGGTAATAATAACAATAACAAAAGTATAAGCTTGTTCGTTTCAAAAATATACTTTCTTTTTTGCTTCAATATTTCTTTTTTTTTGGCGGGGGTAGGGGTGGTTCCCTGGCTGGGAATCGAACCCAGTCCGCAGCGTTGAGAGCGCCAAAGCCTTAGCCACTGCACCACCAGGGAATCACCTGCTTCAATATTTCTATCCCTGAAAGTGTGATAACAACACTGACTTTACCTTATACAAGCCTAAAGACTATAAAGAGTAAAATATAATACTGTGTAAGGGGCTTCTGTGTACACAATTTAAAAATACCAGTAAAACAAATATAAATTTGAAGTATTATTTCTTCTTGATTATGGTCTGTGAAGTTTCGAACAATGTGTACTAAAATGCAATTCCGTATAGCAAGAAGATTAAGGCACTCATAAATAAAAAAATCCCAAGACCACAACACATTATTAAAGAATTAGACTCCATCATTATTGGTGGTCAAATAAATGCTCGTTTAACCTCTATCTTGTACTCACTTCGAGATCTTGACCAATTAATCCTAGAACCACATCTATGCATATTAGGGTCCCCGAACGTCCAATGCCAGCACTGCAGTGTGTGATGATGGGGCCGGATCTGTGAATGTGTCTCATATAGGAGATAAAGGTGAGCAAGTCGTCTGGTTGAGAAGGCGTGTCGTGGTCTGGCCAGGCAGTGAAGTTCAGATGAGAAATATGTCGCACCTCTCCTGTCTGAATTGCACAACAGAGTAAGACTATAAGGCATTCTATACTTTTTACATGCAATTAGCTCTTGATATTACTTTACCTTTTAAATTTAGGTTTTTCCACTGGATCAGATCAAAGGAGGAGAGACAAAGGTTCATCAAACAAGACAAGGAGGGCCTCAATTAAGGAGGCTGCTAGATCCACACTTTAAAGTTTACTTTTTGGAAACCCTAAAAGCCAGTTTACATTTTCATATGAATAAGGACCTTTCTCTTTCATGACCCCATTTCAAATTCACCTCAGATAAAAGCCAGAGGCATCGCAATGGCTTAAAAGCCTTCCATAATCTGGCCCACCTACCTCTCAGTCCTAACTAACCTCCTCCTCCCAGCCACTTTGCTCCAGCCAGAAGGATTCCTCTGCGGTTCTTTAAAAAACAAAACAAAACAAAACAAAAAAACCAAACTAGGCCCAGTTTAGTCTTAGGGTCTTTGCACAACCGAAGTGCTTCCCCCCAGATAACCCTGTGGCTCACTCAGCACCTTCACGGGTTTTTCTACAGCACCAGTGTCCAGTGTGTCATTAAGTAAGCTCCATGAAGTCACGGAGTTCTTTTTGTATGTGGTGTGTTAACTGCAGAATCCCTAGGTTGTGCTAGCATAGGCAGTGTAGGCTGGTATAACTGAATAAGGAGGTACAAAGTTGAATTCTTTGTAAAATCAAATTTCATAAAGAGTATTCCCAGGCCACCAGCAGAACTGAGTCAATATGCTAACATGCTTTGTTTCTGTCAAAGTAAAATTTCTCCCTGTTTCTTTAAGAATGTAAAACTCCAACAGGAAACACTTTACTCACCCCAGCTAGTACTACTGGACAGAGGAGTGAAATAAAGGGTGGAGGTGAGGAAACAGCAGCAACTCTACTTGAGGTGTATCACTTATCTGATTGAAGCTAAATTTATTCAGCGGTTAGGTGGCCGCAGTAGGAATTACTTGAGTGACGTTCTTGCTACAATCGTCCGTGTATTACCAAAGACGTTAAGTTGTCTTTATGGAAGAATTCTCTTCAACTTAAAGATTTTTAAGACAGTTTTATTGAGTCTTCTTGGAGGTTTGATCCTAAAAAAGTGTTTTTCCAGCACATAGCTTCTAAGCCATTCTGTGCTATCACTAAGCAGAGGATGATAGACAATCACATTAAAAATCCTATATTCCCATTTTCATTTGGATATAATACATACTGGCAGAATTCACGAAGAGGGTCACAATTAAGCTTATATTAGATTAAAAAAAATAGGTGGCATTAGTTCCATTGAAATGAAAGCAAAGAAGTCACTGGCTTTTATTTAGAAATACATTGATGCAATCACGGAAAGATTGTCCAGGCCTGCATTTCAACTAGGCGATAAGCCTTAGTAAATGGAAAGATTTCTTTACCTGAATATCTTCTAGGGTCATTGCCCTTACTACAAAGCCCTTCAGCTGCTGCATTCTCACAAGAGCCAGCCGAAGCCTGTTGTTGACCACTGTCGTTTTGCCTAGGATGTTTGGCCAGTAGCGCTGGCATTTGATTTTCTCCCCTTCTACTTCTTGGGTCATCATGGCTATCACTGTAGATTTTTGTTCCCAAACCATCTGCCAGAAATCTCCAACAGTTGTAGGGAGGGGTCCTTGGCAGGCAATATACACGAATTCTTCTTTCCCCACCGGTATCTTGATGAAGCTGGCATTGATATATCCACCCTCATCTCCAAGAGGCACTCTTGTAGCATCATCTGTGAATTTCCCACCACAAAACAGCCATCTGTTATCATGCATTGTTAAACAAGAGCTTTATAAAAAGGGTGAGTCAAAGCTTATGAGAAATTCCTCATAACCATAGGTAAAATCACAAATACATTTTAATAAAGGTATATTTTCAAATTGTAGTACAGTCATCATTTTATATTAACTCATTTTCACTCACTTTACAAATATATCTAAGATATCAACTTCAGTGAGTTTGACAGAAAATTCACTATTATTTATAGAGATTTGGTTGGAGAAATTAAAATTAATTAATAAATGCACTTAGAAGTTCTTAATAAGTGACTAGAGAAACAAATACAGCTTTGCTATTTCTTTTCCATTGTTATTTTAATGATGACAATAATAACACCAAATTATTATTTTATAAAACAAAAATTAGTAAGTATTACAGTGAAACTATACAAGTACTTATTAAAAATATAATTGGCATAATTAACTCTTGATCATTAAAGTTATAGTCTTTTTAATAAGCAGTGTAAATAATTAACAATAAATAAAAAGGTAGCTCACTTTATTCTTCAGGTATACAGGCTCTTGTCTTTGTCTAATTATAATTTCATACAGTTAAAATATAAATATTCAAAGCAGGGTGCTCAATAAATAGTATATGTAAGTCATTTTATCCAAGAGAATTTGTATATATTTATACATTAGGATTCATTTCTATTTTAGATATTTATAAACTTAACTGGTAATTTCTGTGATTACCAAATTATGACTTTTAGTAATAGATTTCGAAAACCCCTCATCATTGCCCTTCTATTACTTGACTTCCGTCTTTTAGTCCACAGAAACAAACCCACTCAGTGGTTTTTGGATTTATACTCATAAATCCTACCCTGATTTTGAGATACTAGTTTGGTGATGTTTTTGGCCTGAAATAATTCCCACCAACTTTATGCCAAACCATGATCTATTCCATTTTTAAAATACTAAGATACACTTATAACAAGAAGTTTTCCAAAATGATTTTTTTGTCTTCCATCTTGATGGAAAAAATGTAATTATATTATTATTTATTGAATGATTTGTCACTTTTGGTTCTGTTATTTGTCTTTGGATTTATGATTTCCTGGTAAAGACAGGGTCAGCGTGTCACACGGTGTAATCCAGAGTGTGTGTATGTGTATATACACATACACACACACATACACACACACACACACACACACATATAAAATAAAAATATGCCTGATACATTCTGTAATAAGTTGCTAGACATTAATATTTTGGCTACATACACAATTCACAAGTAATTTAAAGAAAACACACGATGTTGGGTGAAATGGTTAAAACATGGGTAAGATGAATTGTTTTTTTTTCCCTTCTAGTGCCTGAAACAATTCAAATCACAACATGATCTAACCTGGTGGTACCACTGTAGTCACATACATGTACACAGCTATTATGTATTACAGACATTTCTCTGAACTTACAATGAGTGGAGCAAACAGATGTTGGTTGTGACATATGAACTAAGAAGATGTTCCTCCAGAAGCAATTCATATTTTTAAGAAGACTTTAAAATGATTGATTTGGCATCACTGATTAATTTCTAATACTATGCTAATAAAAATTTGTGCATGTTTGAAGAAATATTTAAGATTCCTCTGATCAGTTATGAGAATACAGATATTTTAAAAAGATTTCCACATTGTATATCTAAATTTGTTACAGATATAAATCTCTGCATGTGTGTGCACACTTATGTGAAAAATAGGGTAAATAGCATAAAAGTTTTAAATCAGTTCAAACTATATTTGATTTGAAACAAAACTGGAACTTACAGGGAAGTATATTTTTATATCGGTTCTTCCTTCTGTTTTCCTTTGTTTGTCCAATTAGACACTGATCCAAAGGTTTTAATTCTTGAAGATTCTGTAAGTAAAAATGGAAATAAAGTTAAATTTGTTGAAATAAGCAGCATTCTGTAATAACTGCAAATTATTTAAACGTGCAGGGTGCAAAATTGGCTATTGAATAGGGCAGACTTTGAGTGTTAAGAAAGAGACAATGTCTTATCAAGATAAATGAGCCTAAAATCTCAATACTAATTTGATATACTAGTTCGTAAAATACAGGGTCTGACAGAAGTAATGCCGGTTGGTAGGGGATATGAGTATCTTGCATGAGATGGACAGTTTGAACATTTCACCTAAGATGTCATATACTGTTCTTTTTTTTTTTTTTTTTTTTTTTTTGCTTTTTGGTATGTGGGCAGTTCCCTGACTGGGAATCGAACCCAGGCCGCAGCACTGACAGAGCCAGCGCCGAAGCCTTAAGCCACTACACCATCAGGGAACTCCCATATACTGTTCTTGAGTGCGATATTGTTATGTTATAGAATTACATACTTACAATTTTGTAATAAAAGATTTGGTATAGATTACCAGCTATACCAAAATGAGTGCTCTTTGTGCCAGACCTTGCTTTTATATCATTCCAAATATCTTTAACACGTAGTCAATTAACTTTGGGAGGCAGCATTTTGTACCTTAATTTTAAGTTCATTTTAAAGATGTCTACAATTATATTTTAGAAAAAAGTACAACTTATAAAACCAATCTTGGCTTACAGTAGTGAGCTGAAACAGAATTTCTTGACAATATTATCTGTGGGGTCATAGAATATTCCATGTGGTAGAGCTGTAGTTGGACAGTCCCATGTTCTAAAGTCAACTCTTCTCATTTTTCATTCCATCCACCCATCCATCCATCCATCCATCCATCCATCCATCCATATAGCCACTCAATGAATAAATACTTAAAATGCCTACTACATGCAAGGCACTGTAATAAGTTCTAGGAATACAGTGGTGAAAAAAAAAAAAAGGAAATGATTCTAGTTCTCCTGAAACATACAGTCTATTGGGAGAAAAAGTCAGTAAAGAAATAAACAGATATTATGATATATGCTTTGAAGAAATTAACAAACTGCTGTGAAAAATATAGACCTACTTCATAAGGAGTTGTGATGGAAAGATCTCTGAGATAGTGACATTTAAACTTAAGACCTTAAAGAAGTCATTTCTGCAAAATGGAGGGGAAGAGTATAACTGAACAGTTGTGACCTTGTTTCCAAGTCTATGTAATGGGATTTATAGTATTTTGAGTATTAAATATAAAGCATCTATTGAGAGCATCATTGCAGATGCTCTCGATAGAACTTAAGTTTCTTTCACTTCAGTGGCTATAAAACACTCAGCAAGTGGGCAAGCAGATGGTTTGAGGAAGATGGGCAAGGTAAATTCCAAACCACAGTAGTGCCAAATTTCTCTTTTGCTTCGTGATAAATGTGGATGATGCCAGGAAGGCCACAGGAGCAAGGGCTCTGAACCATTGCTGCTGTTAACTGGGGGCACATTCTTGGAGCTGTATTAAATTAGGAACTATTACTAATGATGAACCACACTTACAGTGTATTAATCACAAAGCTAAGTGGATAGTTGGAATTGATACTTAACTTTTTTTTAAAAAACCTCTTTATCCCTATGTAGGGGGCAGGGAGGATAACCTTCAATGTGATTTATCCAGCTCCCAAGTGGCTAAAGAGCTCCCTTTAAATCAATACTATGTATTAGGATACCAATGAGAAAAATTAATGTACTGCTAGTTATGACAAGATGGTGCTTTTATAGTTGGAAGTAAAGTCTTTCGTAAAGTTATAGACATTTTTGAGATTTCTCCTAACCTTGCATAAAACTGTCAGCAGAGGACACTTACCTCCAGCTCCTTAGAAGGGATTCCTTGATCTAGTAAACCCCGCAACATTCGAATGACTGACTTCAACTTGGTACCAGTGTATTTACCAGAGGGATGCACTTTGATGATGGGGAGTGTGGCGACCTCTTCATTTGTCAGAAAGGGATGATCTAACAAGAAGACAGAGGTTGATTTTTTAAAAAATTTCCCCCAGGATTGATTTAGCCAATAAGGGAATTAATTGGAGTCCCCTATTCTCACCTCATCTATTTTCAGAAGAGTCAGAGTCTTCAGAATTAATAAGGCAATAGAACTGATAGGTAGGCAGATAAGTACAATCAACATAGGAAAATTTCAGCCATAACAAGACCCTTGTGCCCAACTTTCAAGGCAACACTTCACTGGCAGTTCAGAAGTTCTTAAGGCTAGCTGAGTACAAAATTCCCTCATATGGAATAACTATACTTTTTCAGAGCCGAGTACGAATGCAACAGGAGCTCAGAGGCTAGAGAGACGAGCATGGGCTACAGTAGTTGACAAGAGCACTGCCATGGCTAACAGTCTACTTAAGGCCAAAAAGTGTTAATTTAACTTCTTTAATTTCTTTTAACAACTAAGACTTCAAATTATAAAGTCATGTTCTTACTTTGCTTTGGTATAACATTTCTTTATATGAAAAAAGAGAAATGAAACACCACCTAGGACTTCAGTTTCCTACTGGCCCGGTTATAAAATCAGAGTGGCAGTGATAAGGAGGATAGACCAACTGACTCTTGCTTTTAAAAAATGAAGTTGAGATTCAAGGGAAATAATCTCCTATCTCTGAGCTACTCTACTTGTTTTATTATAAATAAAATGTGCTCCTTGACTTCTCATTCCAGAATGGCAAATTGTGACTCTGTATTTTCATTTAAAGGATTTATATGTTTATTTGCAGTTTTATCTGAGCCACTGAGCATTTTCCCTACAACTATGAAACATCTGGATACATTAATGAATGTCGATGTCTGTCTGTGATTTAACTTTATGTACAGAACCAAAAAAAGGACACATATGGTGATATAATGTATCCATATATTCTGAAAATTATAATTTTCAAATACTTAATTTTTTTATTTATTGTTTTTTGGTGAAAAAAAATCAATAATAAAATTCTTGCCTTTAGTGGAATCTTCGTGGTTTGTTGTTTCTGTTGGTAATCCATCACTCCGTGTTACGTCACCATCATCCATCTTCCTTCCTTGTGACTTTTGAATTAAGCTATGAAAACAAATCACATTTGTAATATCTTCTTCAGTTGTGTCCCAAAATAAATTTAAACATTATGTCCTTGAACCAATTATGATGATATTTTAAAATAGATTATCTGATTAAAAAAATCTACATCCATGATTCTTAAAATTTATTGGTAAATGCAAATTAAACTGAGGTACAGAATGATTTAAAATAGTTTAAAATTTATCCCCAAACAAATCCCAAGTCTTTGGGCCTTAGACTGAAGGATTCCTCCTGAAGATGGAGAAGGTAGTTTTTTGTTTCCACCCTTCAACATGGATGACTGATTACAATTGTGTCAGTATAGCTCTCTTATTTTTTTTAACATCTACAGTGCCTAATATTGCACTATATGGATATACCTTAATTTATTTACTGAAGTCCCTATTGATGAACATCAGTCTTTTGTTACAATTGGAGGTTAGAAGGACGTTCCTGTATCCGCATACTCACTTAATGCAATAAAATAGTACAAGTTCTCATTATTCTAGGGGTACACAGCAGATGTCCCCTCCCTGGTAAAGTGGATGGCTAGAAAAGAGAAACTCGATAGGAGAATAATATTTATTGTGAAGATGAGATGAAAAAAGATAATGTAAAAGCCTAAATATATTTTTTTACGTTCTGATATTCAAGGGAACAAAGCAAAGTACATTTGTCCAATGCTCCTAAAAGGTCAATAACAGGGCAATCATGAGGCTTTAATGGTGGATATTTTCCTTTGCTTCAACTAAATGTGCCTCTGTCATTGCCAAGGTTTCCAGGCAGGGCAGGTTTCGGTGGTGGTACACCCAATTGAAAAAACACACGCGGAGCCGACATGGGGGAACATAAACAAACCAGCAAGCAAGCCACTTTATTGCGCAAACAAAAGTGGCATCTTGCCGCATCTGCCCAGTAGCAATTGTTTAGGTTTTCATGGTTACATAAGGCGGTACATGCGCAGTAGCTGTCAGCCCCAGGAATTCCTCAACCCCAGACAGGGACTGATTATACCAAGGTCAAGCCTGGGCAGTGGGCTGGCTTTAACCCTTTGCAGTGGGCTTAGCTTTAACCTTCTGGGGACTGACAGCCTCACAATTAACATTTAGTTTGTAAATTTTGCATTCATGAGATTGTTTTTGTCTTCCAATAAGCATACTTTGTCTGCAAGGGTATCTAGCCATGTAACCATTCTCGTTATATTGACAATGGCTGGAGTTTTTCTGGATTGCCCTTCTATTTTGGAGATCCTTAAATCAGTCCTTCTCTTCCTTCTCACTATTTTGAACAGCTGCTTAGTACTTCATTGTATGTATGAGCTTACCCTAATTTATTTTGTGTCTATTATGGCTTTTAACTACTGTAAACAATGTTGCAATGAATATTCTTATAGAAATATCTTTGCACACATATGGTAGTAGGACTAATTCTTAGAAATAAAATTGGGAGTTCCCTGATGGTGTACTGGCTTAAGGTTTTGGCGCTGGTGCTGTCAGCGCTGCGGCCTGGGTTCGATTCCCAGTCAGGGAGCTACCCACATACCAAAAAGCGGAAAAAAAAAATTGCTAGGTGAAAGGGTATGTACCACAGTTCTTTGGATCTATGACACAAAATATTGTTAAGATGCACTATTATTTTATCTATATTAAGAAAAAAATAATATTGATGATTGTAAGACCCTTCATGATTTCAGAGACATTAAAGTTAAAAATTTAAGTGTATTCAAGAATTAGTAACATGCAAATAAAATGTATGTGTTAATAGTGTTTCCAATTGCCACCTGAAGGAAGTATACTTATTTACCCTTCCTTCTTTCTCCCATGCTCCTGCTCAATGAGAAAGAGCTGGTACCTTTACAATTACTGGCAGCTGGCCCAGATACTTGCTACTCTTTTAAGTATAAAACTGTATGCATTTCTACATTAACATATGCCCCCTTGTCTAACTTTACTTAATGAAAAATTCACTGTCAGTTTGCTTTTCTAGGAAAATGCAAATAGGTCTCTTTGGCTGTTTGGTTATCATCTAATATGAAACAAAATGTATGTATAGTCACTTAGTTGGCCAACAATGTATGTAACTTCCCTTGATCCATCATTTAGTGTTACAAAAAAATCTTATTTTTACTAGAAACTGTTTTCAAAGGGAAAAAAATTAATGTTTCTTTAGTTTTACTTTCTTATTAAAGAAAAAATTTGTAAAGTATAGAAAAATAGAGAAATCACTATCATCACTGTTGACACATTTCCTTTTAGACTAGGGGTGTCCAATCTTTTGGCTTCCCTGGACCACACTGGAAGAAAAAGAATTGTCTTGGGCCACACATAAAATATACTAACACTAATGATAGCTGATGAGCCAAAAAAACAGTCGTAAAAAAATCTCATTATGTTTTAAGAAAGTTTATGAATTTGTTTTGGGCCACATTCAAAGCCATCCTGGGCTGCATGTGGCCCATGGGCTGCAGGTTGGACAAGCTTGTTTTAGACCTTTTTTCCATTTTTTTTCTCCATGCTCATGAGAATACTGCTTCTTGGAAAAATGTCATAGCAAACACACTGTCACGTGTCACTAGAACCTTCTTGTAAACGTATTTTCAAAACATTCTTAATATTTAGTCATAATTCCATAATTTACTAAACAATTCTCATTATATTGGAAAAGTACAAATTAACTTTAAAATTAACATCTAAATGGAAATCTTCAGAGCATGTAAAAAAAATGGAATTTTTATAAAATACTTTAAAAGTTATTATCTTACTTTTCATTTTTAAATTTTTCTTCACAATCTTCACAGCCATTCATTTTGGTCGGCTACAATAAAAAGAAATCAAAATCAAATTAGCCTATTGTAAAAAAAAAAATCAAACAACCTCAAATGTCCAATTTGTTTTCTTGTGAATTATTTTCTGTATGTACTGTTAACCAATTCATACCCACCATCCTGCAGCTGAGGCATCTTCAGTGGCCTGAGGATATTTGTTGGTTCCACTTATTCACTACTTCAATTTAAAAATCTGAAAATTGGTCTCTCCAAAAACAATCTTGGTAATTTCCAACATGTTAAATTATCCTGCCCTTTTATTATTGAAGTCAGTTGTCTCTTCACAGGGAGTACAGACCAATAATCTTACACTTTACCTGAGTATGAGGTTTCAGAGAGCCAAATACTACAGAGCAGTCTGATTGAATTAGAAGGAGATGTCCAGTTGCATTTTTATATGGATAACAAACCTTGTATTTCGATCTTCATTAGAACAAATTATCTTAACAAATGGGAAATTCCTTTCAAGACCCTGAATTACCCAGCCTCTGTCTAAATCCACCAACCATCTAGTTGTATTCTTTCCTTCACTTAGTAGGTTTTAAACCCGCAGGGTCTTTCTTTTAGTTCTTCAGAACTGCTCATCTCTTTTCACAACAAAGCTCCTATGGCAGGTACTTTTCCTATTTCAATGCAAGTGTTGCCTAACCACCAATTATAAAGTAGGCTTTCTTGGTATCTTTGCAGCACTTAAAAAAAACTTCATAGACCATAGAGCAACTGTAATTGCCTGTTTATCTGTGTGTTTATCTGATCAATCTCATTTCCTAACTAGTAGACTACAAGCTCCATGAGGGCAGGAATCAGGTCTGTTTACCAATGTGTGCTCGCTCACACATGCTTATGCCCAAGCCATAGGTTATCTCACTTATTTAACAAAATATAAAAACACTTTAGCATGAACTATGAGTTATAGGTTTTGTAGAATTAAAAAGTATCTATAATTGTTATTCTGATATCAGTTGTAATTTATTTGAGGGAAATGGAGAACTTCCATGGAGGAAGAAAAACTATAGGTTGTTTTTATCCAGTGACAACTAAAAGGAAGCTTATCTGTTTTGAGAAGCTGTTAATTTTTCCTCTGGGTTAATATATTTTTAAGGGACACTTTTAATGTTATTAAGAAAAATGTAATTAAAAGTAGTATAATTTAAAATGTTCAGAAAACTTTTTTCAAAGAGAATATTGTTGTTACAGTATTTAATATTCTGATGGTATGAAAGAACATCATCGTAAGTAAAACTACAGTATGTGCATTTTGAGATACTCAATATTTTTCTAATCACTTTTTTAGATTAAGAAATACATATTCAAAAGTTATAAGCTTTCCTGTATTTACACACATTATTTATAAATGTTTAATGGACATAATCATATGTGTATGAGATTGCATATGGGTGCACACACATGGTAACTATTGTAAGAATCCAAACAAGCACAGTTTTGATAATTTCAAAGATGTTCAGTGGGAAGAACGAGAAGAATCGTGAGGGAAATTATCCTGGAAGCCTAAGATCAGACTCATGTGAATAGCATGCTGCTTAGTTTGAGCAGCCTTACATATAATCTATCCACTATTTCATGCTCAACATCCCAGAACATCTTAAGTTTTAATATTTTCTTTTTGAAGGGGGAACAACTGAGAGTTTATTCCTTTTCAAACAAACAACACTTACAACAAAATTTTAAAGATTTTACTATGTTGGAAGAACATTTAGGAAAACACTCAGAAATGTTTTCCAGCTTCATTAAACATAATCAAATTATTCTTTTACCTTCTCAAGGATTCAGAGTTGTTATGGTATAAACATTAATTTGTAAAGGTGCTTTAAAACAGAGGCGTCTCCAGGGCTGCTGGAGTTCCTAGGACTGTACCCCTATACCATATGCTCCTAAACCAGACCAGTATGTGTAAACCACACGACTTTTCGATGGTGAAATGAAACCTGTCACATAAAATGTGGGCCATTGGCAGTCACAAAAAATTGTCTTAAAAGACAGGATAATTAGTGTTACTAAAGTCTTTAAGTCTTACATATAGGAATTTGAAAACTCTATCAATATGTTTTTGAAAACTCCTTATTTCTTTTTCTTCCTTTTTTTTCTGCTTGATTTGAGGAAACTTGAGTAATGATTCTTCACTGGGGTAGGATAACTCTTATATGTAACAAATGAAATTAACCTCTATTTTCACCCTACACATAGTGTTTCAGTACAATAAGCAATAATCTCAGATAATGACAACTTTTTTTAAAAATTTCAACCAATTTTTATAATATACTAATTCTTGTACAATTTAGTTTTACTAGTTTGGATCCAAGTACTTCAATGTATTATGAACCGTTAGCTGCCCAAGTCTTTTAAAACAAGTCTCAACTGAATTCTCAAAGAAATAGCAAAAGCTATAGAATAAATGGAAGAATTAGCTGTTTCCTTGATGTTTTAAGACCAAAGATCCACGAGGAGCAGGAGGGAGCATTCAGGATAAAAGTCAAGTTTTCTACTTCAGTTAGGTAGTAACTGGAATGGAATCTTGGAACTCCCAACTTCAATTTGGTGTAAAAATAAAGAAGATACCAAAAAAAAAAAAAAAAAAAAAAAAAAAAAAAAAAAAAAAAAAAAAAAAAAAAAAATCAAGGTTTTATTTTATTTTGACTCCTTTTCTCTTGAATGGAAACTATCAGCAAAAGAAGTTAGAAGATTTAAAGGCAAGTTTTCTCCAAAATGAGTAAATGACATCAGTTCTAATTCTTACTGAAGTCTCTAACCAGCCATCAGAATATTATAATACCTTTAACTCATGTCTGTCTAGGAGGGAAATTGGGAGATAGGGAGGGGTAAGGCCTCAGCAGAGAAAGCAAGTTTTCAAATAAGGAGATACATAGTTCTAACAGATACGGCGTCCTGGAGTGTTTGTTCATCTAGGTGCTACCCTTACTTCTGTAAAATCTTCAGGCAAAGGTGATCCATCACAGTCTGTGTCTTCTGCCCTCTCTTCAGATAACTTCTCATTGGTTTTCAACACACCTGGGAGAGAAATAAAAAGCCCAGAGGAGTTAAAATGCTCCCTAGAGGCCTTCTTGTCCTCCTTAGTGTAACAATGTATTTGTTCTGGTTCATCTACCTGGAATACAGGCCTCTCCTGCAGCGTTATTTTGGTTTAGAAGATTCTGGGCTTCCTCATCCACAACATCCAGTAGAGACTGGATAACTTCAGCTTCTTGAGGATCATCATAAATATCATCTTCTTGTACATCAGATTCTGGAAAAACAGTAATTTATATGAGGTTTTATGTTAAAAATATTGATATAAGAAAAGGACAGCATGTCAGAAAGAATACGAGGGCTGTCTGGAAAAAATCCAGCCATAAATGCCTCTATTTTTCATATTAGATGGCTGGGTACTTTCCAGACAGCCCTTGTATACCAGGCCTTTTCAAATTTCAAGCATCCACTTTGAAAAGCAGCCAGGACTGGACAAGTGTTTTACACTAATGGGGCCTAGTCATTTTGGCTTCTGGAACTATTTTGGCTTCTATATGACAAAAGACCACACAAACGCAAACTTACAAAGAATAAACCCAAATCAATGTCTGTGACACACCTTTCTATGAGACATTAACAATTTAATGCTTATTTTTCTAAATAAATCCCAAATTATTAATTCATGAAGGAAACTCTACTAAACAAATTATGTTACAAAGATTAAGAATGTAACAGGGCAGCCCAAACATCCCCAAGAAACTTTTTCTAAATTATTAGGTAGCCTATGAATTGCTCCTTCAAAGAAAATAAGAAACACTATCAAAGGAAACAGTTACCTTTTCAATCATTTAAAAATAGTTTTAATCTCAGACATGAGAATGAATACAGGACATTTGCACAGTAATGCAGCTAATAATCATTAATGTTACATTGATCTTTTATTTTTTTTGCAGTGTTTTATACATTTATTTATGCAATTAAGGAGAGAATGTAAAGAACATTACATAAAGGTGAGAGAAAGGCACTCTTTTATTTCTTTTGACAACAATCTTTCCTTTTAAAACTATCAGAACATATAAGGTAAATAGAGAGGATACCTAATAATTCTTTATTACCTCAATTATTATTAGGGCAGTTAGAGTAACTGGGTGACAGATTTGGAAAACTACCTTTGGACAGAATCAAATTTGCTGATCCCTTCATATGATAAGTAGAACATTTTCCTTCAGGGTACAAAACTTCAATTATTTCTTCCCCATTAACCTAAAGTAGAAAACCAAAGCAAATCATTAGTTTACTATTTTATTAACTTCTAGGCTTAGGGAGGGACTGCATATTGCCCATGTCCTCCTTCTCTCCTCTAGATCTCCCCACCTTAGATGTGTATCTAGAAAATACCAGTGTAATAAAAGATTCAAAGGGATGAAATTTTCCATCATGAAATATGTCTGAAAACCTTAGATTAAACATTAAATCAATATTTTTAATCTAAGAATTCTTACAATGATTACTAACATAAATTCTGAGTTGTCAAAAGAGAAATCTATTATATTATGTAGTACTTCCTAAACTTATTTGACTGCAGAGGTCTCTTTTTTTGTTTGTTTTTTTAATTTTTATTTTTTTTATGTGGATAGTTCCCTGGCTGGGAATCGAACCCAGGCCGAAGCATTGACAGCGCGGGAGCCTTAGCCACTGCATCACCAGGAAATTCCCGAGATCTCTTTTTTTGAGGCATGTTTTATGTGACTTGTTTTCTATAGAGCTTTTTAGAAAAGTTTCATAGGACTGCTACACTTAGAAGCTGAGGGAAAGGGGGAAATGTAAAGCTGTTACATGGACATTAAGCAATCTAATCAACTTAGGTATAAAGATTTTCAACTCTGGTCTAAATCTCAACTCACAATAAGAAAAATAACAATGGGCTTATAACTATAAAATAATTATGAAATAGAATGAAACTTTCTAATTTAATAGTAAACTGTGAAGCTCTTCATGGTGCATAGCCTATTGAAAGACACATGATTTGGGGTTCCCTGGTAGTGTAGTGGCTAGGCTTCAGTGCTCTCAATGCTGTGGCCTGGGTTTGATTCCCAGCCAGGGAACTATCCCCCACCCGCCACTCCAAAAAAAGGAAAGACATGATTTGGGCAAAAATGCAAAGTTAAATAACTAGTACAAATTTTAAAGAATTATACAAATAAAAGATGTTTGTTCTGAAGATTTTACTCTTTTTTATTAAGATAAAAAGTAGAGACAGACGTAATTATTTTTCATAAATAGTGGTTATATAATGTCAAAAAGTTTCACTGTACTGTGAAAACCCCAGTCTTTATGAGAAATTCATAGTATAGACATTAGTATTCAAGGACAGACTATTGTTTGAGTGATTTCCTGGAATATTTTAACTCTAAGAAAAAATGTTTGTAACCACGAGTAACAAAAATCCTAGTTTCCAGGGTTTTATGTTAATTTTAACAGAAATTCTACCCTTTTCCTTTTCAACAACACACTGATACTTAAAAAGAAAATAAACACTATACAGCATGACTAATACTTGAACCACATAAAAATTTAGTTGTTTCATCTATGTGAAATTGAAGGCCTTGTGAATAAAGTGAGTGTTGCTGTATCTCAATCCACAAACATACTAATACCAAGAATTTTTATTGTTGTGTTCAAATGATTTCCATCTAATACTTCTGCTGCAGTATCTTGTCAGGACTTACCAAATCACATGGTAAGTTTGAGAAAACATAGTGAGATGGAAGGCATACAATTTTGGGCTTGTGGTTACCAAATTCATTTTCTCCTCCTACACTACACCCAGCTCATGTCCAGAAATCTTGTTGAGTAATAAGATTTTCAGATTACCAGGAGAGCAATGACTCAACTCTGGATATTACATGGAAAGACATTCAAATAGTGAGAATAGTGAGTTTCAGAATAGATTATATGGGATGTATGTGGCATTAAACAATCCCACAAAATGAAGATCTATCTGTAATTATTTTTAAATGCACATTGCATGCCAAAAGAAAATCATGAAATGAAATGCTAACCAAACAAATGGGCATACATGCAGCCTTAAAGAGAAAGCATAATGTGGGATTTGGTTATGCATTAAAATAATTTTCTTAAATAATGCCCAGATTTCTTGGTGCTAATCTATCATCATTTAGGTGTTTTCATTTTATGATGTGGTAAAGCATTTTCTATGTTTTTTCAAAAAGCAAGTAAGCCTATTTCTTTTGCCAATACTGTTTTTCCTCACTTGTAGCAGAGATTTGTCATTTGAGAGTTACTGTCGGTCAACATTAACCCAAAGGACCAATTCTACTCTTAATTACATTCTTTTCTTCCAGGTGTCTAAAACACAGCCAAAAGAGTTGTGTACATTCATAAAAAATTTCAGCATTAAAGCTACCTACTTAAGTAATGAGCTTATTTAAGAGTTGAGTATGTGTCAAAAATTAAGGTTACTTATGCGTGGGTTTTACCTTGTGTGGTTTATTTAGCAAGGACTATTAGTTTGCTAAAATATATTCCTACCATCAATACATGTATCTACAAGGACAAATATTTAAATGTGAAATCAGTTTGGTTCAAGACACAAACAAGCTGGTTATTTAGATAAGGAAGTAGGACATGAAGAAGGTGGCTCTTGACTTACCTTGGGGAATGAATTACTAGGAGTGAGGGCAGGCTTGTCACCAGGCTCCACAGTGTGATGACCTGAAACGGACAACAGAGAAAGTAAGGAATGAGACAGTCAGCATCACAATAGGGACCTCAAAATAACAGAGGAAAACACACATTTCTGTGCATTCTCTTATTTTTATTAATACATTAAAAGAGGTCATGTCACAACCAACTAGATGGAATCAAATATTAGAGAAGGGTCTATCTCAAGGAAAATGCCAGTTTCTTAAAAGAAAATAGTTTGCATAAAACCTCAGTTAAGGCTGAATGATTCTCATGTGAGATACTGAATATAAATTATCCCAACTAAACTGGAGAGATATCACAGATTACTGAACTAGATTTACTTTACTGTTTAAGAAAAGATAGCAAGCCTTTAGCATATCAATTTAACACAGTAAAGTAAGTTACGGATGTAACTGCAAAGGAAAAAAAGTCATATTTAAAAAATAATTCAGTTCATTAAATTAAATTTTCAAGAGATTTTGAAAGATATGGTAGAGTTTAGAAAACTTAAAAAGAAAGGATGAAAAGAAAAGAAAAAAGAAAGAATATAAATAAGTGTATTCAAGGACTTCTGCTTTGAGAATGACCTAAAAAATAATTCCACCTAGAAAGTTGAGATGGAATTTTTAGGGTTAAATTTCTATAATTATGTGGATGATATTCCCTTTTTTAATGTTACTTCCAAGAGATATATTATTAAATTTTTAGGAAAAATAATGAAAAAGCATGCCAATAATAAACTAGCCATTCAAAACAATCCGAATAGTAAAAAACACAACAGTTTATTATTTGTAATCTCTCCCTCCTGTTCCCCAAACTCTTCCTCCCCTTCTTTGTCTCCAAGCAACCACAGATCTGCTTTCTGTCACTATTAATTAATTTGCATTTTCTATAATTTTGAATAAATGAAATAATACAGAATGAACTCTTTTTTGGTCTGGCTCCTTTGACTCAGGAGACTTATTTTAATTATGTGTATCAACAGACCATTCACTTCTATTGCTGAGTAGTATTATGTTGCTTGAATATATTACAATTGGTTTATTCATTCAATAGTGGTTGGATATTTAAGTGGTTTCTGATTCTGCCTATTACAAATAAAGCTTCTAAAAACATTCCGGTACAAGTTTTTGTGCATGGATCTTTTCTCTTGAAATGCTTTCTTTTCTCTTGAGTGAACAAATAGGAGTGGAATGGTTGGATCATATGGTAGGTGTATGTGTACATTTTTAAGAAACTGTCAAAGTGTTTTCCAATATGGTTGTACCATTTTACATTCCCATCACTATGAGAGAGTTCCTATTATTGATACTCTATGATGTGCAGAACTCATAAAAAAATCAGTTTTGTGGGAGTCAAATCAGAGAACCCCATAAAGGCCAGCTTCTACAAGGGGGCAGGCCACAGCTACTCTCTTTAGCTTTGAAAGTTACAAACAGGAATCTCTCCAGAAATCATGAGAAAAATGCTCTCTGGATTGTTCTGTGAGATAGTCTGACTCAAAAGTGAACTGTAACTATCAGAGGTCAGCAAGAAGAATCCCTGAGGCATTCAAGATAACAGAGGAGGAGAGTAACAGATCTGCTTTAGCTTTTAGAAGATAATCAAACCACAGCTACCTTCTCAGTGAGTTTCTTTTAGCTACTTTTGATATTTAGATACTACTGCCTGATAGTCTCAAAGTATAGTTACGTAGGAAGTACTGAATTTACATTTCGAACACCAATTTCAACCACATACACTGTGCTTAACATTCTTATTATATTAATACAGTAGACTCTCCGTTAACCTGCTGGATAAATGTAGTTTATTTTTGTTTTGTTTTGTTTTTTTTTTTTGCCAGTTGCTTGAGTTCAGATGAATGGAATCTACTGCAGTAGCATTAAAAGCTACATTTGCTGAGCCCAATTAGGTAAATAAGAGCATGGACTCAGACATTCTAGATTTAAATTCTAGCTCTACCATTTATTAACTCTGTGAACTTGGGCAAGTTATCAAATTCTCTCTGCCTCAGTCTCCCTTTCTACCAGAGGATAACAGTAACATTAGTGCCACAAGTTTTCTGTGAGGACTAAAGCACTTAGAAGAATGCTTAGTGTATTATAAGCATTAACTTCATGTTACCTGCTGTCACAACTACTAATACTACAATTTCCATCATTATGCTAGAAGGTAAGACGGACACTTTGTTTACTCATTGCCATATCCACAGTGCCCAGAACAGTGCCAGTACAGATAAGAAATTCACTGTCTGAATAAATTATTGTGTGATAATCATTGTGATAGGTTTCACATATATTATTGTACTTATGCCTTATTATAAACTTACAGGGTAGATACTAATAATATTCTTATTTTACTGATAGGAAATAAAGGCTTAGATATGGACCAAGTAGCTATCCTGGTTTCCCTGACCCTTTAAGGCATGATAACTGCTGTCTTAAAACTAAAAGCTGCACAGCACTAATTCTCTCTCTAATAAAGGCAACTAATCTATTTAAGATGCAGGGGCCAATCATGAGGAGTAACAGCAGGATCAGAAGGGGTCCCATCAGAGTGGAAATTAAGGTGGTCATCCCTGGTTGGCGTCCTGTTCTCTCTGTCTTTTGTCTAACTTTTCTCTCAGCTTGGCCATAGAGTCCCTTATGGCCCCTGAATGATATGCATAAAAACAACATTCCTCTCTGAGAGCGGCACATAACCCACCTTCCTTGAGGAACAACAAATCTAATCTTCTTCTGTTTGGGAGTGGTTATCTGGAGGGGGAGGTTGCCATCTGTGCTGTGGTCAGCACATTCGGGCGGTCCCAAGGTCTAGTCTAGGGTCTGAAATTTTCCACTTCAACATTTCAGTACAATTATCCCTCCATAACTACTTGTGTCATAAAATGAATGTATCCTTACCATTAGCTTTGGTTGACCTTGGAGTTGAAACAGCAGACCTCTTGGACCTGGGGACCACTGGGTGACCATCTCTGTGTTGTAAAAAAACAAAAAGGCAATTGCAAATTACATAGGATGCTTGTTTAAATATTCTTAGAATCATTTGTTAACTAGACTTAGAAGTTTTATTTTGGATGGGCATCAGGGGGTCTAGGCACCCCCTAAAGCTGCAGACAAAATTTTATCAGTCTTCATCTAAGCATTTTCTGGAGGTAGACATTCTTAATCCTGAAACGATTAAGAATCACTTCTTTACATAATCTTTCTTTAGGTTTCAGTTCAACACATCACTTATTTCCACTCTGGTTTAAAACACTGGCAAAATTCATGATGAATAACTTAGTTCACTGCCCCTGAGGTGACAGTTCAAGATCATAGATCACTAAGTTTTATAAATCTAAAGTCCTTGATATGTGTGTTTTCTTTTAAGTTACTTAAAGTGAAAATCTAGACAAAATATACTTGTATATTCAAAGGATTATAAAAAGAATAGTACCACCCAATTATGAAAAACAGGTAAAAAGGGCAGTACTCTGGAAATAGAGGATTAGTACGGAGTTCCCTGATGGTGTAGTGGCTTAGGGCTTTGGTGTTGGCGCTGTCAGCGCTGTGGCCTGGGTTCGCTTCCCAGCCAGGGAGCTACCCACATACCAAAAAGCAAAAAAAAAAAAAAAAAAAGAAATAGAGGATTAGTATTCAATCCTCTTGTGCTAATACTTGAGAGAAAAAGGAGGTACACAGTGTGGGGAGAGCCAATTCACCATGGCCCTAAGCACCCCTGCATGTTCTTTCTGGGTACCCCAGAAATGTAAAGCTGCATCCTCTTTTTATCTGGGTCAGAGCTATGTTTGTGGTGAACAAGCTTGAGGAATGAAGTAACTTCTCTCCAAACAGGTTGCTTTAAAGGGGTAGGTTCTGAGGCTCTTACAATATTCCTCTCCTGTAATACAACCCACTGCATGTGCGGGAATTGAACGAGGCCCACTTACGCCACGGCCATGAGACTTAGAGGACGTGTAGAACTGATGCCCATACCAAGTATGCTGCTTGTGTGGCCATTTGTAATGAAGTATTTTCTCCCTGATCCAGGAGTTTCATATCTTCTACCAGCATCCAAGGAGCAGTAACTGGCTAGCTTAATAGCTTGCAAGTTGGGTAAATTCACAGACCCTTCATAGTTCTTGGCAGACAGATCATCACCACAGATACAAACCCTTCCATTATTGCTACCCTGCAGACATTAAAGACAGCAGGTACATACAGTCGTGGAGAGAGAACTGGAAGAAGAACGAAGAAGAAAGTAATTGCGACTACCACTACTTTAGTAACTACAGAAAAGATAGAAAGGAGAAACAAAAAAGAAAGTGACTTCAGGACTAGGGTAAAGGGTGCTCTACTGATTTTGAGGCAAAAATATTTGGCTATATCTATGGTTAACAGAGATGTTAATTTTCACAAAAAATATTTTCTAGTTTGAATACTTTCCTCCCCCACTAATTAACATTCAGCTACATCGATGAAAGTCACTGCATGTCACATCTAAATTTTTACAAATATATGAGGAAAACTGGTCAGGAATTCCATTCAAGAAAAGAGGTACCCAATCCAATTTAAAGGTTTAGAAGAAACAAATAAGTTTATGACCACATGACTTAATTAACAGTTCCTATATTATAGTCTGTGACACACAGGTATCACAGGTATCAATGTGAAGTTTCCCATTACATAATGTAAGCCTGTAATCTCCAAGGCCTTGCTTTATGTACATTGTAGAAGGCAGAATAATGCCCACCCTATCATGTGTACATTGTAATCCTCAGAAGCTGTGGATATGCCACCTTACATGGCAAAAAGGATTTTGCAGATGTGAGTATATGAAGGGTCTAGAAATGAGGAGACTAATTTGGATTATCTGATTGGGCCCAACAGGGGTCCTTGTAAAGCTTTGAAGATGGAAGTGGGCCATGAGCCAAGGAATAAGGGCAATCTCTAGAAGGTGGAAAAGGCAAGGAAATGGATTTCTCTTGGAGCCTGCAAAAGGAATGTAGCCCTGCCTTGATTTTAGCCCACTGAGACTCATTTTGTATATCCGACCTCCAGAACTATTAGGACAATAAACTTGTGTTGTTTTAAGACACTATATGTGTAGTAATTTGCAACTTACACATACATTTTTTTCAATTTATTTCCATTATTAAGTGAAAAAAGTTGTTATTAGTGTTTCTTGTAACGTGAAATTGTAATGAATAGTGTAGATGGTAATTCTATGCCTCATTGGTTGTAGATATGAGATTTGGGTAGGACTAACTCTGTCTCAGCACTGGGAACGGGCCATGACTGGCCTAGGCCAATCAATATACAGGGTGGCCCAAAAGTAGGTATACAGTGAAATTCATTATGACAGATTATATGGTTACACTGACACACAACAAAATAAAACTTAGGAGTTCCCTGGTGGTATAGTGGCTAGGCTTCGGCACTCTCTATGCCGCGGCCTGGGTTCAATTCCCAGCCAGGGAACCACCAAAAAAAAAAACAAAAAACCAAAAACAAAAAAAACAAAAAAAACAAAACTTACACTGTGTACCTACTTTTGGTCCACCCTGTATTATTATCCCTTTGCTTCAGTTTAGGGACTGGCCTTAATTTAGGTCTAAGGCAATCAGCACCTGTCCTTGTTTTACCACCGTGACTGGTGAGACTTCTGACTTCTGACTGGTCTGGATGGTGTAGTATGCAGGTGTGAGGCAGGAAACTGACACAGTCATTTGACTATCATGAAGTAAAAACCAACACACTGTGGAGAGCATAACTGAAAACAGCAAAGTTATGAAGCCAGAGGCCTGATCAAAGTTTAGCTGATGACCATCTAATCTTTTTAAACCATGTAAGGCAGTAAATTCCCTTTCTTGTTTAAACCAAGTTGGGTGGTATTTTGTTAGTTGCAAATGAAACCATCCTGACCAATGTGGTAACTGCCCTATTAATAGCTGCAAACATGTATCCAAACACTAACCCATTTAAATTACTCTTAGAATCTCCTATCAGGAAGTCTGCTTGATTTTATTATATCCTGCCTGCTAGTCTGTGAATTACTAATTCAGGAATAACTTTTTAAGAGAACATAAGTAAAATCAATGGCTTGAAATGCGGACGCACACACAAACAAAACCCACAGATAATTGAAGAGTACCTTGTTGCTTTCAGCATCACTGAAGGAAGTGACATGTCTAGTGCTCTCTTAGCTTCTTCCAAGGTCATGCCTTGTGTGCTGACTCCATTCACACAGTGGATGATGTCTAATAGCTGGAGATTACCCTCAACGGCTGCAACTGACCTCGGATCAATGTCACTAATATACACTACATGATGAAGGCTGTTGTGACCTCCAGATAAGGAGAAACCTTCAGGGAATAGAAAATATTTGTTTCCTTAGCCTTAAGAGCACTTATTTTCAAGCTAGCCAAGAAATTCACATCTCAAAAAGCTTGAATATGCATTACCCAACTCCTCCTTGTTGCACGTTAACATAATGTCAGGTAGCAAATGAGGCAGCACTGGTATCCTGGGTAATTCTAGAACTCTTCCAAGAACTAATCTGACTGTCTTGGGTGCAGCTCGGAGCAGGTTCACTGCATCTGTGTGAGTCATGTTTGTAACGTCTGTATCATTAACCTATAAGAATACGAAAAGGGGAAAAGCAGGATTACAAATTTTGGAACAGAGAAGTTGCCAAGAAAATACAGTAATCTCCTTAAAATACATTAGCCAGTACAGACTCATATTAAAGAATGGTCTCTATTGGTAAGTCCCTGTACTATGGAAATCATAAACACAATGATCAAGTAATTATAACTTAAATAATAATATAAAATATTAAACAAATGCATCATTTGTTTGCTAATATAGAAAATTTATTCTCCTAGCAATTTTAAAAACTTTCTGCCCCTGAAATCCACGACAGCTGTTTAATGCTTTAACTGAAATTAGAGGGACTTCCAAATTAAAAAGGAAACTTTAAGCATTTCCAAACAGTTAACTATCTAAAGGCCTTTACTTTTAAGAGGTGGAGAAGAAAAACATAAACTGAACAGAGAAATAGAGTGTTGTATTAACTCAGCCTTCTTTCCTTCCTTCTCCAGCCCTGGCTTGCTCTCTGGCCGCATTTGCACAAATCCATTTTATGTAATGTCTCACCTCTATGAGCCGGTCCCCAGGTTTTAGCCTTCCATCACTTTTGGCTGGATCCTGAATGACATCATGAACATAACAACCAATACTGTGATTGCCTTTGGTTACTGTAAAACCCAGGCTTCCTTTTTCCGACTTAATTAGGGTAATGACGAGTTCTACTTCCTAAGGGAAGAAAACAGTGATTCCTTTAGGTTGTCTATTTTGCCCTATGGACAAACAGAAAGATGACTATAATTTCCATTGAATAACAGAGGATGAAACCAAACCTTACGAGTTTACTTATCTTGCCTAAGTGTAGCCAACTCTAGATAGAGTGTTCCCCACCCCCCCACCCCATGTAAAAGTTTAAATACAACCTTATGTGTTTGTCTAGGGATATCTGAGATAAAACTTACTTATGCTTCCATTCTTATGTTTTCAGGATAAACAAGGACACATTAGTAGTTATACTTTGACGACCAAAGAATACTTTTTGAAGGCAAGGTTCAGAAAATTCTTCATATATTTCTAGACAACCAAGATAGATGGCAATAGTCACAAAAGAAAGGTTTTTTTTTTTGTTTTTTTTTTTAAATGTGAAGTCTTTGGGTAAATAAATATTAAAACTTCATGCATTTAGTTGTATGAAAACTTTTTAAAAAAATATTTCAGCTGAGACGTAAAGGTTGCTCACAGTTTACAAGGGTGATGACAGATTTCTAAGGAAATCATTGAAAGATTATTTTCACTCTATTGCTGAGAATGAAACTGAAGATACAGATAACTATACACACCCACACACACCCCCCCAAAATTATAGGCAAAGTATCTGGAAAGAGTAACTCCCAAATATTTGTGGTTTTGGGGTAATGAGATTATAGGTAGTTGTAATCTTCTTTTTCTTTGTTTTCTAATTTTCCTACAATAAATATTACTCAGTTAATAAAAACAGTAATGAAAAGGCTGACTTTCAATCAGTGCAAAATGTATTATTCTTGGATATTTGGCTTCCCAACTGAATTTGTAGGTTTAGAAGTTCCAGGGCTATTAGTACAGTGTAAAGGATTCATTTGGAGTACAACAAAAAAGAGTGCAGGAGAAAAAATTACATTCAAACTTGATTAAAAATTAAATAGGTAACTCATCAGAATTTGAAAAATAGTAGGTACTATGTTATATTAATATTAGGTACTCCATATATGTTATTTCATTTAATCCTCACCACCATCCTCTAAGGTTACTGACCTCATTTTATAGCCAAAACTACTAAGATTCAGAAGAATTCAGTAATGTTACCACAGGCTTCTGCCAAATTGTAGTAAGTCAGTAGCAGAGACATGATTTGTACCGAGGTCTTTTTGCTTTTCCCCCTAATTCTCAGCAGAGAAACATACCAGATGGTATCCATTTATTGCACACAAATATGGAGCTACTCTAAAAGACAGCCTTTTCCCAAAAGGGAAATTGTGAGACTACATATTACTTGAAAGATATGGAATTCTCTCTTTTTTTTCTTAATATAGAAGAAACACCTCACCAGCTCAAAGTCATCAAGGTGGTTTTCCAAATCATTTTTCAAAGATGTTAAGCTTTCTTGTCTAGTTGGTTCAGAAGTGTGATGTAGATGATATTTAGCCATGGAATTAATGGAAGCAGCTTCTGTTTGGGGTTGCTCAGGAGTCACATCCGGTGGTAAAGAGGAAGGAGGATTACTATAGAGACAAAGAAGTAAGACACTTTTCAAATCCATGTCAATGTCAGTACAGTAAGTTTGTACCACAAATGGAAAATGTTTGCTTTTGACTGAGATCCTACCAACTTTTTATCTGTCTCTGGATATATGCTAACATTACCAATTTTTATTCTCTGTCCAGGTTCTATTTTGAAGCTCTTTAAGCTGCATACATTAGTAATAAGACAGGTTAAATAATTATACTTCTGATTCCTAGTTAATTAAAGGCTGAAGCTAATGTTATCAGACACTTAATGTGTTTTTCAACATAATAAAAAAAGAGAAGAGATAGGAGAGAATGAAAGTCTTATTCCTGTGCTTATTCTGGAAAATACAATAGGAAAAAAAAAGAAACCCAAACAAATATGGTTAGACCTGGATATATACAAAGACATAACCAAGCAGTAAAATGTATGAAAAACTGTTAGAGGTATAGATGTAGTCTTTCTCTTTCTATGCCACTATGTTTTCAATCATTTCTTCTTTCTTCATCTTCTGTACTCTTTTTACATCTTACCTTTGGCAAACTCTCCACCCTCTTCTCTCCACCATTTCCCTTTGTATTTCTACTCCCTACACTCCTACTCCAACACTATCTAAATGGATTTCTTCTCTCTTTGTTAAGAAATATGAATGATGGTGCGATACAACTTTTGCAATATGCTCAAGAGAGCAGTGAGGCTCAGGCTGAACGGTTAGAGAGCTTATTGGTTTGTTAACCAAAACTGTAAGTCACAACAGTTAGAAATCCAATCGAGTCATCATTTGCCTGATCATTGTGAAGTTCACATATGGACACATCTCATTCTTAAAGAAATGTAGGTTGCTGCTCTTATTACTAACAACAACCAGTTGCTTTGAGTGCTATGTGTAATGTTGACAATACCTGTTCTCGAGTCCTGGTTTATTGGGTATTTTCTGGGGATAGTAAAACTTGGTACAAATGGTATCTTCTTGACTCTTGGTTGCCTCATGTTGATTTTGTGCCTGTGATACCATGTTGTTCAGAGTGTGATGCAAAGCTAAACTCCAGTTGATATTTGGTATCTTTGCTGGAGCTTTCACTAAGTCTTCTTCTCCACTCGTACTGCTATCACTATAACTGTCTCTCCTGGATGGGGATGTGCATTGTTTCTTGCTTTTGTCAGACATTTCATTTTCATCTGAGCTCATGCTTTGTTCCACACATGCTGACTGAGATGGGTCTTTACTGTTGTTTGGAAGTTCTTGTGCTGGAGAATGCAGTGGGGTCTGTAATGGACACATTTAAAGAGTGTGAAAACTTTATAAACTTTAGAACACTTAATTGAACAACAGAACTCCCTATTAAAGTATTTGATTTTTTTTAAATAATTAAATTAATTTTGCTCATTACAGAAAAAGAATCATATAAAATAACTTAAGATTGCACAACTTAGACTTTAAATCAGAATTACACTATATATTGTACTTTGTATCCTTCTTTCAAAATTTATTTTGAGGTACTTAAATATGTTTTGAAAACAACTGCATAAAACTGTATAATAATTAGATGGTTATACCTTTAATTTATTTGAGAATTCTCCTTTTATTAGACACAGAGCTGTTTCTAACTTTTCACTACTAACAGAAATATAGAAGAACTTCTTTGTATGCAGATTTTCACCTGAGTTTCTCATTATTTCTTTATAATTTTCTATATAACAGAAATAGAATTTCTATAATCAGCACAGAGGATGCTTTAAAAGGCTTCATTAAATATTTCCAGAATGACTGTATCAGTTTATATACTCATCAAGAGAGTTCCATCAGTTTATAACAGGTACCCCAAAGCAAGGTAGTCTCTTACAATGTTTACAGAAATGTTACTTTATCCCATTAATGTCCTTGTGAAACTCCCCTGCTCCCTGATATAAGGGTTAAAGTTTCTCTGGCCAGACACTCCTGCTTTTCATATCTAGGAGTCATGTTCACTGGTAATGGACAAAGTAGGCAGGACAAAGGCTGTATTCCTTCAATTGCACTACCATTCATCTATGTAAGGGTTCCTACCCATTGGTATGCAATTTATAAATAATCATCAAAATAGATTTTAGATCTTTTAGCTATTCCTTGACACTAGAAAGGGAAATGGATTTCTAGTATTAAAAGTAAAGGCAAAAAAAGTCAATTCTCATTTTTATCTAAGCTAGCTCAGAATGAGGATTTTTTCCCAATTTAGTTCAATGAAGAAATAAACAAAAGGTTTTTGTAACTATTATTTTGTGTCTGTTTCCATTTATGCTTAGAAAACACATTTCTAAAATCCTAGAATTGGAAGGGAGAGAAGAAAAAGTGAATTGAATTACTTTATATTACAAATGCAGACTGCATTCAGAAGTTAAGTGACATACACAAGATAATACTCCTCGCTGAAGAAGTAACTAGGATACAACCCAGGAGATTAAGCAACGATGAAACCACTACAGCTCAATTAATCACTCAGCTGATGTTCTATAAAAATATAAATTACTTTTCATAGGTCTCACCAAAAGAGCAGGGTCGATTTCTGGCAGCACACCAGGTGGAGGTCTACAGAGAAGCAAGGATACTTCTGGGGATGTTCCCCTGAGAGCAGATATAACTTCCTGGGAGTCCGTAAATGACAAATGGAGATCCAGTTAAGCCAGCATAAAAAAATCATTCTGAAAGGCCAATCCATCTCACCATTAAAAATGCTACACTCTACATGCTGGGGGCTCACCTGCTGAGACAGTCCTTTCAAAGAGGCTCCATTCACTTTCAAGATAACATCTCCCACATCAATTTTTCCACTTTCTGCTGCTGGCTGTCCAGGAAAGAGCTTTTTAACCCTTACTATGCTGGTATGCATTTGCTCGGGTATAAGATTATCTTCTCGAGAAAAACTGAATCCTAGGCCTGAGCTATTTTTAAACAATTTTACCTCAAATGTATTCTCTGAAGAAACAAAAAATAAAAATGTTAAATATTCTTAATATGCCACGTATACATAGGAACATACAAACATACACACTTTTAAACATATTTTAAAAAACTCATTTTCTACCATATTTACAGTTTCGTATGTACTTATTAAATTCTTACTCTATACCCAAATCCTATTTCACACTCCTTTGCTACCAATAAGAAAACTTAATGAACTAAGCTGAATTGAACTAAGTGATTGAACTGAAAAGAGGGTTCGGAAATCAGGATTCTGAAAATGAAATTATGCTTTGACCCCATGTGTTATAAAACTGTAGAAAAACAGAGAGAAAGAAGGAAAAGAACCAGAGAAGGAGAAGAACAAGAGAAATTCAGGTATACAATGGGAGTGAAATAGTAAGAGGAGCAAACCAAATGTTAGAGAAGGGCATAGGGAAGTAAGATGACCTTTTTTCTAATGTTCTGGTGTGATATGATGTAACCCAATACATTGCAATGACATTAGGATGAAGTTCTGATCAACAACAGAAATTAAAAGAACAATAACCAGAAAAGGATGAAAAAACATATTTAAAGAAAGAAGGATGGAAGAAATAAATAATGTAGGGTAGTGAGATAAGGTAGGTATGCTTTAATTTTAACTTTCATAAACAGGAAAATTATAGTGTGGGTTACTTTTCCTCCTTATTTTGGGGACTAATTCAGAATCATAATAATTGTGTAACCATAGACAGATTTAAAACAAAAAAGAAAACAGTGATTATCTATCACTGCCCTCACTTACGAAAGACATTTAAAAGGAAGGTAAATGAATCTCAGAATAAAGGGTACTTCTGGATTATGAACACATTTAGTTTTAGGAAAAGCTCATAACTACATCATTCTTAATTTTCTTACTTTATTACCAATTAGTGTTTTGTCCAAGGGCTGTCAAAGTTAGTAGGAAAGACCAGTATCTGGGAACTATTAAGATGAATGTCTATCCATTGTTAGATTGACAAATCCATAAAATTAAATGGAAACATAGAAAATGTTAAGAGTCAAGGTCTCATATGGGTTTGAAGACATTCTCAGCAATTATTTATTTTTTTGCCTTATAAATATCATTTCGAATTTTACAACTAAGTTACTATTGAGTGACCGCAATCTGATGCTTGGCTTAATTATCCTAAGAGCTGTAAATCTGTGTCTGTTTTTTTCTTTTTAAATGCAATCTAATACTGCAGCATCAGATTATTATTAAAACTTGACAAGAATAATTAAAGAGACTCAGGCATGAATTGTATAATTCAACAAGCAAAAGTCAAATTTTGAATAAGCCAGGAATCAGCTAAAGGTGAAATGACAGTTTTCCATGACCTGACCTTCAGTGACAAAGCTGTAGTCTTTGGCTGATGTCATTTTCTGCATCGTTTTTTCTGGGCCTTGACCTTGGGCATCTGGATCTGGAAGGTTACACTGTGGGGTTACGGGGACATGTTCTTTGGATGCTGGAGACTGTCCCTTTTCTAAGAGCAGATGAACCAACTGGACAAATTAAAAAGTACTTCATTAACTAAAAAGAATTATAAGTAAAGAAATGTTCAGGACTTTGTATAATTGATAGTATAAAATCATTTCAAATAAAGACCTGGGTTGCCAAAATATAGGTAAAAAGGAATAAAATACAAGGACAAAAGCAAGGGATTGAAAATTTCAAAATCAAGTTTTTATTATTTTCTATATAAAAAAGATAAAAAATTAAAAAGAAAAATATACTATAACAATAACATAAACATATAGAAAATCTGGGTAGTAGACTAAAATCACCACCATATTATAATATAAAGACATTTACAAAGAGTTGGTAAAAGCCATGACTCAAAATGTATTAGAGTGAAATGAATTTAGCCTTTGGGCTGAAGAACGACTAGAAGTGAAAATCACTCAATATTTGTAGAAGTTCATGAAAAATTTAAAAAATGCAATCTCCACCATTCCTCCTGAGATGTCTGGTAATATTAGGGCTAAATATGATACAGAAAGCCAGTTTCCTTAGTAAAAAAAACCTCTTGTCATAATACTTGCTTTCCAATTTGGAGGAAAAAACATACCAGAGTGTTTACATATGCGTAAATCAGGCTTGATTTCTTGACTAACGAATTTGGAGATCTCAATGAGATTGATATTGATCTTATTCACAAATTATTATGTTCTTCTAAGGTATCTTAAAAATTTGGTATAATAATCTATTACCTGTCCTGTATTTCTCAGTGTTTCCACAGCTTGCTTATGGGTAGCTCCTTCCAGACTAATTCCATTGACGGCCAGGACACGATCTCCTATAAATTAGACAGTCATTTTTAAAGAAGCAAATCATAAAATATCACCATGCTTAAAAGGTACTGTTTTGTATTAATTTGTTTGAGGAGAGATTCAGAGAGATTCTGGGCAAAACTGTGTCACAGTTTCTTTACTATGTATTTAATTTTTTTCTCAATTCTATGGCTAATATTAAGTACATTTTAGAATAATATGTTAATAGTATACTGTAAAATCCATTTTAATTATAGAAAAAGAGAAACCAAACTACAAATGCAGAGCAACAGGAGGGAATTAACCTAGTTAGCTTTTATCAGAAATGTAGATACCAGTGTTTTTACAAGGGTATATATCCCTTTTCCATTCTCTGGCAATTTGCTTCTTAGAAAGTATAAAACGTGAACTAAAACACCGTCAAATGTTTTCTGATACTAAAGAATAAGCTTGCAAGAAGTTTTGGAATGACATCAAGAAGTTTTTAATGCCAATGTCTTAAAATAACTGTGCACTCATATAATGTTATTTTATATTAAGAATAATTTGAAGGTTGAAGGTCTACATCAACTTTTCAATTCATATACTTGTTGAAGTGATGATCCTATATATAATTCCCATACACACAAATACTCTACCTTTGTGAATTCTACCATCGAACTCGGCTGCTCCCTTGGGAATAACAGCTTTCACATAAATGCCACCATGTCTGACACTCGTATTCACACCTCCCTAAGTGGAAAAAGACAGATAAAATAACATTTTGTAATATGAAAAACTTCACACTCCCTTTTTCAAATTTGAGACCAAGAAAGCATTCAGTTTATCAGCCAAAGCAGCTGCATCACATCAGCACATGCAATTACTTCAATGCCCAAGAATATTCCTAGATGCTTTCCAAACGTTAAGCCAGTCCTTTTTTTTTTTTTTTTTTTTTTTTTTTAGGAAAACTCTATTCAGAAAGTGAAAACATGCCAGATTTTGACTACATGAAGAATTGCTCTTCCTTTGTAAGTCTATACCATGCATTGTGAGCCAGCAGAAAGCAGAATACATCTATGGAGTATCAGTGGGAGAACATAGCTGTCAGAAAACAACAGCATGTGACATAATGTCATATTTGCTAAGCTGGAAGCAAATCTCATGAGTCTAGAATAGTTGGATAGTATTGATGAGATATAATGAGTAGATTCTCTATCTCTTGTAGAAATACAGCTTTTTTTTCCCCTTCACAATAGAAACATAATAAAATTTGAGCAAGTTAAGGGCAAAAGGAAAAGGGTTATAATATTTTAAAAAGTTGTAGAAAATTAGGTCTTTTTGATAATCTATACATTAATAGTGCTGTTTCTACCATGTTTCTAAATGGTTTTTCATACCTTCGAATATCATAAATGATAATGTTACAATTTAGAGTAGAGTATATGAGTATTCATTAATAGAATTCTAAAGAAACTTTATCAAGTAGCCTATGCTCATATTTTAACTACCTCAAAAGCATATATATCTCTTGGGAATCTGTAATAATAAGATATTAATCATGCTTACAAGTTAAGACATATTACAGAGAGAAAGGGCATATCAATATACATTAGACTTTATTTATAATGTAGTTTAAAATGTATTATGCCATGCTCATGCAAAAGCTATCAAATGTATACAAAGCACTTATTAATATAATATTTTCTAAATCTTGTACCAGATTAAGCAAGTATGAAATATATAGGGGAAAAGGTAGCATTTGTCTATTTTTTAAAAACCTCAGGAAAAAAGTAATTAGCACACTCAAGTTTTAAAAAAATTTTAAGATATTATTCAGTCTTTAATTTTGGAAATATTTGACAAGTTTCCTTTTTGAAGCAAACTAATTCCATTAATAAATTGGCATACAGTAGGCTGCTGGAAATGGAGAAGAGAAGACATTTGAAAACCTTGCCAAACAGTACCGTGACACTTATCCCCAAGCTGTTATCATTTTTAGCCAGTTCAACCTCAAAGATATCTCCAGGTTTAGGAGGTGATGAAGAAAAAGTTTTAAAATTCATTTTGTTGGATGTATTCATTGAGGAGGAAGATTCCTTAACAAAGAAAAACAAACAAAAGGATTTCTTGTTAGACTCCAAATGTATTGTTATTGGAAGGTTCAGTATGTGCTTTTTTGGAAGAAGCATGATATTAAGTAAGGAATAGAGTGGATTCAAAGACCACGAGCATTGGAAGAGATCTCAGAAATCATCTAATCCAATGCCTTCATATTTCATGGTTGAGGAAATTGAGGTCTAGAGATTAAAAGGCTTTCTTCAGATCAAACAGCTAGACATGGCAGAGGGAAGGCCAGAACCCAGCTCAAACCTGGCTTTCACATAATCCTTTTGCAATGCTTTCTATACTCCCAATTTTAGAAAGTTATTTCCATTTCCTTTAAAAATCAATATACTTCAAGCTGTAGTTTTAACTTACAATTTTTTAAGATGAGTATGCTTCATGTTTAATTTGTTTATGTTTACAAGTTCAATATAAACAAAGGCACAAAAGCTAACCCTCTTATGAGGAATATTGGTTTTTCAGTGAACAAAGGGCTTAAGGTTCTTTTATGAATCTGCTTATGAATGTGAATTTAAATTTATATCATTTCTAGGAAATAAGCAATTTTCTGTGTTGTTTTTATTGTTACCATACATTCAGAACCTCAGAAGAATTCAGCTTATCAATAATGAAGTCAACTGCCCATTAAATGAGCTACTTATAGGAACAATTTTTTTCAGATAGTAAATTTTCTTATAAACATTCTCTTGCATATTTAAGATGCAAGAGATGAACCACTTGTAGAAAATCAATCATTCATTCCTGCGTGTTATCAGGTAGCAAGTTCCCAGAATGATGGCCATTCTAGAGTTAGTATTCAAAGCTGCTAATTTCTCTGAAAGTTAGTATTAAATGCAGTAGCAGTTAGTAGCATAATAAATAAATTATTCCTTTCCAGAATAATGTGAGTAGTTTATAGCAGATTATTCTGCTCTGTAATATATTTGCTGTAGTTCACTTTGTTAAATGAAAAGACAAAGATTCAAAATAACTATGCCTTTTTTGGCGTTTGATGATCCTGACTACTGGAGTAAGTGGCTTCATCCATGTCTGAATCTCCACGGTCAGAGTAATCTGTTGCATCAGAAATGCCTGGTTTTTTAGCTTTGCTTTGGTTACTGTCAGTAGAAGTCCTCTTTTTCTCAGTGGCTTTGGATATCACAGATGGGGAAGGGCTGCCATGCTGTGATTCCTGCCAGGTCCGGTAACCTGCATGGCTGGCAAAGAAACCATTGACCTGGCTCTGGGACAAGCTGGCACTCTCGGTTCTGGAATCTTGAGAACTCATGCTTCCTTCCCGCAGGCCCTCCGACAGCCCAAAAGAGCCTTCTGAGATGTGCCTCAGGGTGCCACGTGGCCAGCAATGATCCTCAGAAGAATCCATAGCACCATCTTGCATGTAGGAAGCTTTCTTCATGTAACTTTTCATGCCATTGGCAATGTGCACAGGAGTAGAAGGCACTAAAAATCAAAATCCATCAATGAGAACAACAGGTAAGTGACACACACACCTGTGTTTACACACATGCACCATATTCCCTGAGGATCGTTGGGAGGGTTTTACATAGTATAACACATGTACAACACCTGACATGGGACCTGGAACCTTGACAAGGACCCCCAAAATATAGTAGATGCTTTCTGTTTCCTTAACTTCTTCTTTTGTTCATTCTTGAGGCAACTTCTATGGAAATGCGTACCCCTTTCATCTTAACTCCCCATTCCCATTTTCTGAGATCTGTTTCAAGTGAATCTCCTCTGGGAAGAACTTCTTGATTCCCTAATTAGAGGTAACTTAAGTCTCCAAAAACCCTTGATTTTTATTTAATGGTTATTTACATATTTGCTCTACACTGTCCCACTAGATTGCATCTTTTGGACTCCAAGTAATCATCAAGAAAGGGAACTCCAGGGAACATTTGAGATCTTTAAATAAATGCTTATAAAAACTCCAAAAATGGAGTTCCCTGGTGGTATAGTGGCTTAAGGCCTCAGTGCTGTCAACGCTGCGACCTGGGTTCGATTCCCAGCCAGGGAACTACCCACATACAAAAAAACAAAACAAAACAAACAAACAAAAAAACAACAACACTCCAAAAAAGAAAAGAAAAAAATTTTTTTATATAGAGTTCCTATCAAGCTACTTAAAGAAAGCTTTCCTAAGTAGGACACAAACCACAGGAGACATGCAAAAGAAGTACAGATGCAAATTATTAATATAAGAAATTAAAAGTTTTATGTGGCAAACAAAGTCAATGAAAACTTAAAAGAGTAATGAGTACTGGAAAGAAAATATTTGGAACAAGAACAAAAAACAGTTAGAATCCCTAGTACACAAAGAATTTCTAAAAGTCAATGGAACAAGGGAATGATATGTAGACTGAAAATTCAGAGTAAAATTCTCGTAACTAATAAATATATAAAAATACATTCTCAATGTTGCTCAGAAATATGCAGTTTAATGCAGTTTTCCTCCTATTTGGCTAAAAAAAATGAGAATGGCTGATAATTTCTCACATCACTGATATATGAAGAGCACTGTTGTATCTATTTGGTTGACTGTAAATTGATAAAACTTGGACAAATCGGTAACATTTGACTTAAATTTAAACGTGCACATCCCTTAAACTACTTCTAGGTTTCTAACCTCTAGAAATATGTACATTTTCAATGGTGTGCAATAAGTGGTTTTTTTTTTTTTTGGAGCAACATTTGTAATAAAATTATAGCTAACTGGAATGCAAACAAAAGAAAAAATTAAATAAATTTAATATATAAACATATCTAATATCATATTAAAAGTGTGTATATATATGTGTGTGTATATATACATATATGTGTGTGTGTGTATATATATATTCATAGATGTCTAGAATATATTGAGTGAGCAAGTTACAGATTGATATTTAGAATATAAAGAATAATTGCATTTTTAGTGAAAAAGTAATGTATGTATGTATGTATATACACACATGGATTTTTTTTTTTAAATTTATAATATACCCAAGGTTACATATACACCAAATAGTTTCTTTAGGAAACAGAGTAAGAGGACTTTTAGTTTTTACTTCATAGATTTCTGTATAAATTAGATTCCTTTAAATAAATTAGTACACATCTTGTAATTAAAAAAAAAACAACTAGTGAACAAAAAAAAGCCTTTCTTCTTGGTGGTTGATAACTGAGGACAGCCTGAGGCACAGGCCGATAATGTTCAAGCTTTTCTGAGCCCTGTGTCTTTTCAAGCCACACTACATACAGTACAGCTACGCACCAAGATAAAATTAATCTAGCTTTCTGGACAAATAGTTTCACAGAACTATACTTTAATGTTATGCTTTTAGCTTTTATCGAGGATGGAGAGTAAAAGATAGCTTTTATCGAGGATGGAGAGTAAAAGATAAAATAACCACCTGAAAGTCTGCTGGGAAGAAAGAGCTATCGATCCTCATACTAGGTAAAGTTCCTCTGATCAATGCTCTCTCAGCACCTAGACTTCTTCCTAACACTTATCACAGTTCTAGCTGTTGTTCAATACTTGTCACCTCTGATAAAGGTAAGTTCCTTGAGGGTAGAGGTTGTGTGTCTTATACATTACAGGCACTCAATTGAACAAATGAACAAATTTTCTATAAAACATCTATTGAAAACAAAATTAAGATAAAAGTCACTTAGGGCATTATTTACAGAGAAAATGAGTTTCTTCTGAATTCATGCTTCTTTCGCCAAAATAATAGAACCCAATGTTCTGTTTTGTTTTCTTTTGGTGCTAACTGCTTGAAATTTAGAAGTATGTTATACCATTTTCAACTGCTATCATCTTCCTTTCCTAAGATGACTAGACCACAATTAGATTATAAGGCTCCTCTGGGCCGTGATGGTGTTTTCCCTCTACTGTGTCTGTTCACGATAAAGAAGTGCTGAAAATATTATTTATGTAGGTAAATAGTATATATACGTACTACATATATATGCATGTATAATAGTGAATAAAAGAAGAAACCAGTTATCTACATGAAATGCAAGATTCACCTGTATAAAATTTAAGAAATTTTTGTCACAACATATTTTATGAAAGTTTGTTTTTTGTTTCTATTTTATAATTGTTTGAAGATATACCTAAAATTCACTATCTAAACTAACTAAACTATCTATGACTAATTCTTTTACATATTTCCCAGTATTTTGGAGATGAAAGTAATTTTACACATAACTAGCATGTCAATGTTTTTTAAAAATACTGTTAATAATAACAGTTAAAACTCACAATTAAGTGCTTAAAAAATACCAGCGAACATGCCAATTCCTTACATGTATGATCTTATTTAATTTTCACAATTTATAAATAAGCACTTTTACGTTCACCATTGCATATATGAGCATAGCGAGGCTTAGCAAGTTCAAGTGATTTACTCAAGGTATGTAGTGTTAAGAGATGAAGGCAGAAGGTAACCCTGGACTCTGGAGCCCTTCCCATTGCCCACTGTCCTGTGTGTGCAGTGTGTGCTTTTTGCACAAGCACTGCCCTAGCACTTAATTTTCATGACCACCTGTTCAAGGCAGACAAGGCAGCCCGAGATCCTCTTCTCTTTAAAGAAACTGTGATTCATTCCCTGGTGGTATAGTAGCTAGGCTCGCACTCTCAACACTGCAGCCTGGGTTTGATTCCCAGCCAGGGAACTACCCCCCAGCAAAAAAAAAAAATAAATAAATAAAAATAAAAAATAAAAAAGAAACTGTGATTCAAGTGAACTTAAGTCAATAAGAGGCCCAGGCATGGCTCAAACTCAAGTTGTCTGATCTTTGTCAAGTACCTTTCCTCCCATAACACGCTAATGGCAGGGATTATCAGATAAAATGATAGGGCCTCGTTTTTGAATTTCCAGTATGTTGTTATCCTTTTCCTTTTTATAATCTGATTCAGGACAGAACTTCCTAAATAAATATTATGTAATTGTATTAATTAGGGAATGATGAAGAATTTTATTTCTGATTTGGCTTAAGAAATGATGGAAAATACCAGGTACTCACAAGGATTTACTTACATGACATCTATTTTGCACAACGAATCCATTTTTATGCATATGTAGTTGACTCTTGAACAACACAGGGCTGAAAATCACGGGTCCACTTAAACACAATTTTTTTCAATAAATACCTGTACTGTTTTCAATCCACAGTTGGGAGTCTGTGGATGTGAGGGACCGATGGTATGACTGACTTGATCAAAGCCTTATCTTCCATGGGATTTTGGCATTTGTGAACTTCGATATCCATGGGGGCTCTTGGAACCAATCCCCTATGGGACATGACTTAAGTTTTCGAGGAGTCAAAATGAACAGCATTTTCAACTGCACCGGGGATTGGTGTCCCTAACCCCTGGGTTGTTCGAGGGTCAATGTATTACTAAGAATGAGATAGAAAATACTGGAAGTGATGAATGAAAAAGTTATACTGACACATAAAATTAAAATCAATCAGAACTATATATTTAAAATATCCAGAAAAGAAATAAGGAGCTTAAATATAATTTAGTGGGTCAAAAGCATTAAAGTTCTTATGAAAAGTGAAACAGAACACACAGCTAAGAGATATTCACCACATTACCTTTGCATATCTTTTCTTTTGGCTGAGAGATAACAAGTGTCACGTCTTCGGGTGCATTTTGCAAAATTTCAATTGCAGCGTGGTGGCTGACCCCCTCTAGACTCACACTATTTACAGATATTAAACGGTCTCCTGTCAAAATAGACAATCCAGTATTTTCAATGACAAAGAGAAATTCATGCTAAATATTAGAAATGTCATACTCCTGTCATTATTTTTGTTTTACCCAAGTTCCACTTTTGACATCTGTGCAAACTCGTGCCTATCAATCAGTACTTAGGAAATTATCTAAAATGTAAAGTACCTGGCTTTAGGTGTCCATCTAAGTCAGCTGGTCCTCCAGGGGTAATTGAACTAATAAATACACCTAGATCCAGTCTTCCCATCTTCTCCCCGCCAAGAATTTGAAATCCTGTGAAACAGCACATTTAAAAAGATCTTCACACTATACTTTCAATGCCTAATGATTAGCTTGTCTGACACAAAGAAGTGTAAAGACTGTTACAGCAAATGTGATTAATAGGTAACACGTGAGGTGTGGCTGTTCCATTTGGTGGAAGTGCTGCTTGTAAGCATTTCATCTTTGGCATTTCCTGAGTGGGTGGGTGGGGTGAAGGGGTTGTGTGCAGCATCCAGTACCCTGATCAGAAGTAGGTCAGTGCCTCAATGCCAATACTGCTAAAGGCTTTAAGACTCTCATAGGGACTTACCTAAGCCATATTTTGCGTCTTTTTTCAGGTTCACCAAGGTGATCTCCCTTTCTGGTGAAGATACTATGCTCCATCTTTTGTGCAGCACATCTATTGGAAATGTATAATTTTAAGAGAAAATAAACATGCTCAAGCATTAAGAATGCTAGTTAACATAGCTGAATAATAAATTGCTTGGTCATTATAAAATTATATTTTAAATAATATAATGCCATCTTATGTTTGATAGTGATTTATAGTTTAAAAATGACTCTATGTTATCACATTTTATTCCTAGAAATGATTCCCTATGAAGTAAGTATATTCCGGTTAGAAATAAATAAATAGGTATCAAGAGGTTAAATAATTTGGGCAGGTTTACTCGGCTAGTGCTGGCAAGAGTCACTCTTAAATTGAGGTTTTCTGACTGCAGGTCTTTCTCTTGCATCACAAGTGACTTCCTAAATTTGACAATGCTCAATGTGTTAAGAGTTTTCTATTAATAAGTGGTTCACATTTTTATTTATAATGAGTAAAATATTTGTGGTAAGTTCTACAGTTAAAACAGCAATAAGAAGAAATGATTTGTTTTTAAAAATCTCATTAATCAGTGACTTGGCTAGTACATCTACATTCTCAAAGGACTTCCCTTTATTTCTTATTTTATTTGTGGAACAATTTCATAAGGTAAGTAAAAAGATTTATAATCATTGTTTTTTAAACGAGAAATAACAGTTCATGACTTGTTCAACATTACAGCTATTACAGTGTCAATGCCCAGCAAAATGTCTTAAGTCAGTACTTGATAATGCTAGTTAAATACTACAATTAACTTTTTCTTATTTCCACGTCTTTTTTTTGAAATAGGCTAATTATTCCAGATGTCTCAAATTAAACCAATATGTCACTTGTCATTTTAATAACATTACTTCACTCACTTAGCAATCTGATCATTTGAAAACAATCTCTCTTCCTCTCTCTTTCTGTTTCGTCTTGTTATGAGCTGAATTGTGCCTCTTTTCCCTCCCACCCCTTAATTTATATGTTGAAGCCCTAACTTTTAGCACTTCAGAATTTGACCATATCTGGACATAGGCGTTGAAGGAGATAACTGAGTTACAATGAGGTCTTTAGGGTAGGCCCAAATCCAATATGGCTGCTGCCCTTGGAAGAGAGAATTTGGATACAGACATGTGTGCAAGAGGGAAGACCATGTTAAGACAGAGTAAACCACCACCTACAAGCCAAAGAGAGAGGCCTGGGAAGAAATCAAGTTGTTAACAACTTGATCTCTGACTATTAACCTCCAGAATTGTGTGAAAATAAATTTCTATTGTTTAAGCCACCTCATCTGTGGGACTCTGTTATGGCAGCTCTAGCAAACTAATACATTGCTTAATGTCAATTACAGTTAGATAGTTCAAACTGGTCTGTGTGTGAGGTCGGTGCAGTGTTCAACACAGAAAGATATTTTTGTAAATTAAATCTTCAATCTCTACATAGTTCTTAAGAATGTTGAAGCTTTTTGAAAATTAGGGGTTATTTGCCAACATGACTATTCATGGATTTAAAACTGTATTAATGTTATAAAACAAGTAGCAACTTTGTTGTACAACATGTATCAATGCTTAAATGATATATATGTAATATGTGACACTCTAGAAATGAACTCTAACTTCAGAAAACAATAAAAACAACCATTTGCTCTCTGGAATGAATTAACCTTGTGTCTTAAACACCAAGTTTTAGCGCAAGTTTGTTAGCTCCTTGTAGTATACAAGTCCCTACTTTGTTGTCTCTTTTTGACCACAACTCAGTTATAAACTTAGTTATAATTAATGAGAGCAATAGTAATTCTGTATTCCTAATTAATTTATTGAGAATCGCCCCCAAATCACGGGACAATGGTGTGGAGAGCCTTATATATTAGGTATATATAAACATAAACTTCACGAATTAATTATTGCCTAGCTTTGTACTATCATCTAAGCATCCAAGATAATTTTATCCTAAAATAGACAATTAACTCTAAATTTCAATTACAATAAAAAGCAAATTACAACAGAACAACACCCACATAATGAAATAAAACAAATAAGAAAGTGAGATCACATTAGGTATTAAATGTAAACTTTTGTCACCATTGTGAAGACAAATTCTATTTGTTTTATACCCAGTGCTGTTGACTTCAATTATAAAACTGATATTCTTAACATTCCCAAGGAGTGTCTGCTAGAAGTCAAAGGTATTGATTCAAAAAATAAAAATGACATTTAAAAAAATTTTATTTCCAATACACTAATAAGATTGCTTATTTATATTACTTATTTAGCTAATAAATGTGTATTAAGATATATCCTAAGTAAACATTATTAGAATGTGCACACGTGTGTGCACGTACACACACACACACGCACACACACGCGCAGTATTTTTGCATATTTATTTCCCTAACTAGACGCAACAAGATTAAAAAATTCACCCATGAGATTTGAGCATTCATTCATTCAATTATTTTTTAATCCTTCAAATGTTTACTAAACAATTTTCCTGTCAATGTTCCTCTTTGGGCTATTAGGAAAAAAAAATCAGATAATGTATATGAAAGCTACTAGCACAGTAAATGTGAGCTGAATCAGAGCAGGCTAGAAGAGCAAAGATCTAGCCCGACTGGTGAGTAGAATGTTGTCAGTGAAACAGCCGCATTGCAAAGTTATGAGTCAGACCCATCAGACAGGAGAGGCTTCTTCCTGCTAGAAATAAAGGAGACTTCAAGGAAATGGGGTAGGATTTTAATATGAGGGTTATGGAGATGGTTATACAGGGATGAGTAAGGCATTAGCAAAAACTGAGATGGAAAGAAGTAGAAAGAGTTCTGGGGAAATGTCCAAGATCAGTTTGGCTGGAGTACAAGATTTGAGTAGGACAGAATTGAATATTCTTTTGGAAAGGGAAGCTTTGCTAACTTACTTTTGAAAATAGTGATGCCTCCTCACCTCCCCGCCTCAATAAAGTGCCTTATTAATGTGAGGACAGAAAGAGGGAAGGATGTTGGTATGCAAATACATGTTACTAGACAATACCATGCACAAGCCAAGTTTCTATTTATCTTTGCATCCTATTCCATAGATGTGCAAATACTTTCTCATTGGTTTTAAAAAAAAGGGAGAGGCAAGTATCTGAGGATATGTAATACATGACAACCCAAATAAACTTAAAGATATTTATAGAATTCAATGAGGATTGAATAGAATTTATGAATCTCTGAAAGTGAGGCAGCTAGATATTTCAAGTACCAAGACATTTCTGAGTTATTTCAATTACTATCTGGAAATAAGCATTAATATTCAAGGAGTACATTATCTTTAAATATTTAAAAAATTTTTCTTTTCCCATTAATGTACTCTATAACCTAGAAAATTCTGCAAATATTTTATTTTTTTGCTTTTTTTTTTTGGTTAGCTCCCTGGCTGGGAATCGAACCCAGGCCGTAGCGCTGACAGGGCCAGCGCCGAAGCCTTAAGCCAATACACCATCAGGGAACTCCCAGTCTGCAAATATTTTAAAGTAAAAAGTACCTCAACTTGAAATTTCCATGTCTCTGAATGATATGTGCCTTATTATCATGTCAATAACTATCAGTGTCATTCCCAATGTTTACCTGGGAAATACCTTAAGAATAATTGATAAATATAAAATTTAGAAATTAAATGTATGCCTTCTGTGCGTTAGATACTGTTGATCCAATGTTACCTTTTTTATCTCTCATAAGGTTCACGTGGACATAGACAGTCCCCAATGAGAACAACTGTAGATATGAATAATAGATATATCTATGAGCAAACTAACCGAATTCCCCAGTAAGAGCATATTTATGATAAGGCCAAACCACATAATCAACCTAAATATAAGCTAACAATTCTTTTGGCAAGAAAAACTATTTTCTTGGTTATAAATATATAATAGACCCTGTTTAACTACAGGGGAGCTCCATGCTACTGATTCTAAAATTACTTGGACTATAGGTAGAGGAGGCTCTGGATAAATCTATCATTCACTCCAGGGAAAAAGACCCATTTCAAGCCCTCGGGATGACAGGTCAGTAGCACCATATTGGTATAAAAACTGAGAAGTATTTATTTGTACAAAGAAAAGTACTAAATATACTAACTGCTCTGGTAGTAGGAAAAGGGGGTCATAACAGAAATTTGGTGGTTCATTTCTGTGCCAGACCTAATTAACTGAGTGAACTGGGGCCATGTAACATCTTGTGAACTCACTTAAGTCATCCATGAAATGAAAAGACTTGGTTTGTATACACTTTTAAATTCCTTTCAGTCCTCAATTTAGTTGACTCTGTCTATCTTTTGCATTTGGTTAATTCCCATATCTGAATTCTTTGGACTTTTTAATGATACCATATTTTGCCGTGTATAATGCGCATTCCACTTTTTTGGGCCCGAATATTCAGGGAAAAAATCTTTCATTTTAATTTTTAGTTCAAGTTTTTATTTGTTTATATTTAGGTACTTGTTTTTTGCATTATAAAGGAGTTTTAGCATTTATTTTTTAACATATTATGGTACAAGAAATTTTATGTAACAATTACAAAACACAAGAACAGATACAAGGTACAAGAAATTTTGTATATAGAATTTTTTTATATAAAAATGGTTATCATATTCCAGGGTATTATTTTGCATATGGAGATCATCACTGATTTCTAGAGATAAACTTTTAACTCATAAACAAATAAAAGAATTAAAATTTATATAGTTATGGAATTACTATCCCTGTATAATGTACATCCTTAATTTTCCCTCAAAAATTTGGGCAGAAGAGTGAGAATTTTACAGGCAAAATACAGTAATTTTCAACTTTGTATGGACTGTAATTAAACCTTAAGTGGAAAAAACTAGCATTTAAAATTACATTGGTCCTTACATCTGCATAAACAAAGTGTTTTAAAATCTTACTTTTGTTTGCACATTTTATTTCTTGGAATTAAGATTGCTCATAAAAATAACAATCAGTTTTAATACTAGGAACAAAAGCTTATTTAACTCTACCAAGTCACTCTGCACCAGAATAACCTATTTTACATGACTTTTGTTTGTTTTTTGCATTTTGTTTTAAGAGTGCTTCACTCTAATTTTGTGGTTTGGACAGGAACGAAGGAGACAAATCTAGCTAAAAGTAACGTTTTAATTGTATAATAATCCTGAATTACAGTAAAACAAGAAACAATGAAAACCAATTTTACTTAGTTCTTACACAAGTTCTACTTTTTTTTTTGTTTTACTCTCTTAAGAAGTGTGTTTTTTGAAAGGTTAAGCAATCTTTCCTTTTGAAATCACAATTAAAAAATTGGACTCCTTTCCTTATCTCTGTATCATGAGGTTAGAAGATCCAGGCCTTTTCTTCCTTTATCTTATCTTTCAAGTTTCACATTCTTTAAGAGTCTTTGAAAGTCCTAAGAGGTTAATATTAAATTTTATTTGTTGGTTCCTGTATTAAATGATATATAATTCAATATTAACTGATGCTTGTTTCTAATTTTCCAATAATCTTGACCAGCAAGGAAGAATATTGAAATTAGAATAAGAAGCCCTATATCTAACTAATGGGCAAGTGTTTAACTTTTTGAACCTTATTATGAGTATGTGAAAACTCATTTCTCAATGTAGCACTAATTCAGGGCTACCTGGGACAATTCAAAAATAATTTTGAAGAAAACAGACTTGTCTAGAAGCCAACTGAGGTACACATCCTTAGGAAGGTGGATGGACATTCCTCTGTGAGGGTGGGGAGGGAGTGGGAAGATGAAGTTTCTAAAAGTTTAAGCAGAGCAGCTATGCTGCCCGTGCTGCTCCTGTGGTGTCTAATGTAAATTAAAATTCTTTTCCATCCGAAGCTAGCTAAGTTAAAGCACATTTCAAGTCCACATTCTGGAATAGATTATTATACAGCTTCTTTCAAAAGTTCAGCTGGGAGAAATGGGACTTAAAAAGAATTAAACATTACGATGCTAGGAGAGAGTCTAAAGAATGGATTAGAGCGTGGGCTCTGGACACAGATTTCCTGCATTCAAATCCTGATTTGGGCACTTGTCAGCTCCATGACCTGCACAACTCAACCTCTGTACCCTTTGGTTTCTCATTTTTGAAAAGAAAATAACATTAGCACAAGCCTCATAATGTTGTTGTGGAGATTAAATGAGAGAGAAAGGGCTTGGACCAGTGCTTGGCACATAGTAAACACTCAATAACTCAGTGAGTAATTATTACCATTATGGATAATGTTAAAAAGTGAGCTGTTTTAGGCACAGAGATATTCTAAAATTCAGTCCATGTAGGACATTTAATCATCTTAAAGATATATACCAGTGTCTTAGTAACTTAAGCCCAAGTATAAGTTCACTAACTTTATCTTTAAGGATATTTCCAGATTTTTCAGGATTGATACCTTTTATTTAAAAATGAGATGAAAAAAATCCTACACTTGCTGGGAGTACTTAAGATATTGTATGTGTTTTTATTCTGATACAATTTCACTTTGAAGAAAACTTTTCCTCTCTCAAAGAACTGGTATGTGTATTTTTATTAGAGAATGAGAATTATACAAAGTAGCACCCTGGTGTTTGACAGTTGTGACCTAGGAAAACAGTTTCATAGGGTTCAAGTTATTCTTATGCCTCTATTTTTGCCTTGGCTCACAGGGAAATTAGAACTAAACTTAAAGCTTCATTAAGTTTAGCTTTACTAACACATTTGCTTAGCATATCTGCTTCTTTCTCACCAGACTTCTGATGATTTCAAGTTCAAGAGTTTGAGGGTAAAACTGAAACATTTTTGGAAGAAGTAGTGTATGCATAGTAATAAACCATCCTTTTTACCCATGAAGGGTGTTAGAAAGATCAAATAAGATAATGTATATGAAAGCATTTTGTAATCTGAATTCTAAGACTTTTGAATCCCCTGACTTTCAAATCATTGCACAAAATTTTTTCCTACAGCTTCATTTCTTTTTAGACTTCCTTCAAACTATAGATCTCAATATCTTCAGTCTTCAGATTCTTTCCATAACAGTTAGGATAAGACTCAAAGTTCGTCCCTGTCCAGTCCTGAGCCTCACCCTTGTCCTCACATACCTCCATGTTGAGATTCTTGCAGTTGCCTGAATCTGTTATCTTCTCACGCTTCTCCAAGTCTGTGATCACACTAAGCCCTTGGCCTGGAATGTTTATCTACACCATTCTGCCCAAATAAACTCTCCTTTAATCTCAATTATTCAGCTCAAGCATCCATTTAAGACAACCACCTCAGTTAAAACTCTTTTTAATCAAAATTATCTCCCACCTGAACTTATATCTTAGCTTCCCAATTTGTGTCCTTATCTTTAATTTGTCATTCCTCTAGTTCATCAACCTTAGCCTAAATTACAGGTCCCATCACATCACTATGATGCTGCAAAATACAATTCTCCTTTGACTCCAAGGTAAGGCCTACAATCCTTGGCATGGACTGGATTTTATTAGGGTCTTTATTAAGACTGTCTCATAAGGTGAAAAAGATATGACGGAAATGAGGGGAAAAACAGTTTATAAACCTACCATTTTCTTTTAAAGGTACTTGGGATGAAGAATTTCCAGAACTATGCAAAGTCATTCCTGTGGTATAAATTAAATTAATTAGTTTATAAAATGGTCAGATACTAGATATAGAATTTCATCTGATAAATTCATAAAAAGTAATAAAACATTAAGGCAGCAACATTTTCTTTTATGTACACTTGAAAAATGTCTTCCCACGTGGGCTTATTTACTATTTTTAATGTTCAAGTTAAGCATATCAACTTGTTTTGCAGAATAAATTTAAACACAAATGTATAGTTTCTGACAATGACATTTTGATATGCCAAATATGAAATGATGAACTGAAAAATGAGCTTTGAAGACATATGTTCAAATGTTAAAAGAAAATACAATATTCAGTAAGAATGAATAATCTTAATAAAAAAACAAATGCAGAAAATAAATCTTCTTTCTTGGGTGAGTTTTATTTTATCTGTCTTTTTCCATGGAATATTTACTACTCTACATCTGCTATGTGATGGATTTCTATGTAGACCAAAGCCTTCTTAATGAAAATAGCTTAGACTATATAAGAGATCCCATTACGGCAAATAAACTTCTAAAAGTAAATATTGAATCAGTGTCTTCTTGGGCTATTTTCAACACATAAGGTGATCTATAGAATGAAATCTTGTCTTTTATCTGTTTAAGGTTTTTTTAAAAAATCAATTCCATTTAAATCGATGACAGTATAATCTCTGAGAGGTGTGGAAGCCTACATTATAAAGTAATGTTGCTTTCTATAAATATTTATCAATTATAGTGTAGAGTTCTCTTTCGACTTCATTTACTCCACATACCCCTAACCCAATTACAGAATGAGAAAATACTACTTTCTAACTTTGCGTAATTAGAATTAAATGATGAAACTTTGGTCTAAGGGTGAGTTGATTAGTATTATGTGGTTAAACAAGAACAGAAGAGGATTATTCTCTTTGTCTGTCTCCCTGGCCGTTTCCTATTTTGTAATTGGTCAGATCTCTGTGCTTAAACATCTACTCTTCTGAAAGATTAATTCCAATGCATTGCCCTTTTAAGGTGCATAAAGCAACAGGAAACCTCAACTATGTCCCTTATAAGGCAGTATGTGTATAAGCACACACAGCTTCTATACTTAAATAATTAATAGGCCTCAGCAAGCTGGGAGAATTTGAAAAATTTTAGTCAACTAAGAATTTCAACCTGCCAATTACAGCAGTCATAAAATAATGTTTTTAGAGATAGTTCCAGTCATGCTAAGCTGAAAGAATGCTAAATAAACCTTTCTTCAAAAATGAAGTATTAGTGGAGTCTACTCTCCCAGGCTTGTAAGGAAAACCCACAAAAAGGATGTGCAAAGCCATGGGAGCACACTGCCTGGGTTTTCTCGGTAAGATTGTCATGAGGCAATCATTGGTTAAGTCAATTTTGTATTTGACTTGGTGCACTTTGAGTAGCCTAACTTTTACATTCAAACGGTTTTGGCACTTAGGACACAGAACCAAAAATGATTTCTTGGTAAATTACATTATCTCGTTCACTTCCCCATGAGCAAAGGTACGGGAGAAAGAAGGCAAGCTTGTTTATGCTGACCTATAACATGTGCTTGGCCAGGATCTTCAAAAGATGAGGAGTCTGATTCATGTTTCCTCCTTTCAGGACTTCTATTTAAACTGGCAACGGACTTTGAACTAAAGAGGGAAAAGGAAGGTAGGAGGGGCATGTGTCAATGTAAAAAAAAAAAAAAATACGGTGAAAACAATAAAAGACAAAAACAAATGTATGAAATGTAGAATTTATAAATATGTAGTTTGGGTTAGTTCATTACGTTCTTACTTATTAAGTTTTGTGAATCCTGCCAAAGATTCTGTATCGGATCTTGCCATCTGGTGAAATGGTTTTCCCACCAACTCTGCAATGGTTTGTGGTGGTGATTCCATGTTAACAATGACATTTTTCCGATGAGGATAGAGAGAGGCCTGACTGAGATCGTGATATGATTTACTCATCCCTCTAGGCTTTTCCTCCCATGAAGCTTTGTCACTCTTCTCTTTTGCACTGTTTTGCAATGGCTGGTAAAGCGACAGCTCTGAGCAGGATAGCCTCTTCAGAATCTCAGCTTGAACTGACAGAGGTCGAACGGCAAGTTTGTTCAGGGTGCTGCTGGCCAGACTGCCAGTGCTGATTGCTCGTCCCACATTAAATCCTCTAACGGACTCTGCTTGGAGATTCAGGCTCCTAAACGAAGCTCTCTCTACAAGGAAATAGGATTGCTTTACACGATGGAAACACCGCAGTACCTTTATGAGAAGAGATACTTTCATAAATAAAATACAGCATGCAGTTTTTAATTGTTTTGATTGCCAGCATAAGCAGGCAGCTTTCAAAGTGTGGCAATCAAGGATTTTAAAAAGAGGTTGGAAAATCTTGGTTTTCATACCATCTCTCCATCCTTGTAGCTTTCTCACATCCAGGGCTTGGGCAGCATTTCCTACTTCATCTAAGGATTCCTTTGGATCCAATAATCTTTGGGCTTCAGGTTTGCTGACCCCAAATTCCCAAATATGAGTCTCAGTGAGAAATGACATTGACATGTGACAGGGAAATTTTCAACTGTAGTAGTACGTCTGCTAAAATACCAGCCAACCAAGGATGGGGAGAGGGAGAGATGAAACCTCGACAGGCTGACATGGTGAGATCATGACTAACAAAGAAGCTGTGCAGAGGAGTTTTGCCCAGAGAAGCTAAATTCTGAATTATTACGTTTTTAAAAAGCTGGTGGCAGATCATGATGAAGGTTGCACAACTTTGTGAATACGGCAAAAACAATCAAATTGCACACTTTAAGTGGGTGAGTTACATGGTATGTGAATTTATCTCAATAAAACTATTTTACAGAAAGCTTTTAAGGCAAATTATTTTTTTAGTTATTTCATTACTATGCCAATCCCACCATCCCACCTTGATGACTTCTTACAATTTAACTGAGGCACAGGAGCCACGGGGGAATTAAAGGTGACCCCTCTCTCTCCTGGTCTCTGGTAACTAACATGCTTAATGAGCTGGGCTTCTCTTCATGCTCAAATTCCTTTCACTCCTAAATACACAGCCAAAAGCTTCCTTTAGAGGCTAAATTTAGAGATACTTTGTAACAGGGGTTTGGCTATTCTATTTTGGAGAACCAGTGTCATGACAGTATTTGATCATTGGAGGCCATTAACAAAAAAGCATTGCATCACAAAATGTTAGCATCAAAATCTTTTCATGTAAATAAAGGACCAGGAGCACAGAATTTCACATGATTTAGTTGGTCATGCATTACTAAGCCACATCACAAAGCACCCCGTTTGCCGGCGCCCCCCACAAGGAAAGGATCAACCCTGTGTTGCACTCTACCTAAGGAATACGGCTTGGCTACTACATAAAGTAGCTGCAAAAACTTTCTCTTAAAAAGAAAATGTCAATGGTTGCTAACTTAGACCTTTAGATTCTGTTTCATTATCTTCTAATTCCTAGGAAGATTAATAATCACTATTTCATCTCAGGCATAAACATTGAAGGTTTTAAATATTAATGCATCAGGATGAAGTTTAAATAAACATGTCATTGCCCCAGGAAAATTCAATGTTCCTTCTCTGAAGTAGAAGTGGACACCAAATTAAAACATGATACTTATAAAAAAAATAAAAGACTATGGTTTAAAATGTACAGAATGATCTTTCACCTAAAATACAGCTTTTAATAGAGCGGATAATATTATCTCTATTTTTACTTTAAAAACAGACTTTAATCAAGACTATGTGAGACACTACCTTCTCTTAACCTGTTTCTTCACCAGAAACCTTTATACTCAATAGATTCTTCACCCTTAAGGAAAATGTAGACTAAACTTTGGCAGGAATAGGGACAGCCAGTTCCGTTTAGGATGTATCTGTTTTGTAAACATCAAGGATTATGCTATTCAAATCTGTTCACAGCCTACTACGGGGTAGAATTTAAAATACTGCATACATTCATGAGATTGGATCATAAGCCATCCAATTACCTACTGCCTTTCACCTGGAAAAGACTCTAACACAGACAGCCTGGATGTGAAAAAACATCAGAATGGGCTTATACCCTAATACTAATGTTTTAAATTTGAACTCAAAGGTTTGCTAGTCCGAAACAGTCTGTACTCTAACCCCCCAATCTCCATTCGTGCTCTTCTTAAATCCCTTGTACTGTTTTGTAATGCCTTGTATCATCAGCCCAACAGCACGCTGTTTTGAGTAGAGGGGCTTCATTTATTTTTGTTATCCCCACAGTACCTAGCATGGTGTCTTACTAGTAGTTAGTGCTCAATAAATGATTATTAGCTTTAATTTAATTCCATGCAAGTTAGTTTACTGGGAACTCACCAAATACAAAGAGTATTGGATTATGGCTTAAGAGATCAGGGGTCTCGATTTGTTTGACCTCTGATTCTAAGGCTAGGTGAGACACACTACCTTCTCTGAACCTATTTCCTCATCAGAAAAAAATTGGACTTAACTGGCTTCTAAGGTTCTTTCTAGAACCAATGTTCTATGACTCTAAGAAGTAAACATATATTTATTAGCCCTTCAGCATCCCATACATAACACCAATTACCTTCACTTGTGTAGCACAGATAGTTAAGCAGGCAGTCAGTTACCTCTAAGCCGATTCTAAGCAGAAAATAATTCCTTTGGAGGTTTAACAAAATCTAGGGGAAAAAAACTATACAAACCATCTTAACCCATTTCCCGTTCAGAAAAAAAAGTGTAACTCACTGCTGTATTCGTTTAATTTTACATAAGCACTGTTTTCAATGTGAAAATAAAATACAAAAACTGTTCTTAGAGTGATTTCTAAGTAGAATTTGTCTCTAATGTAACAGAAATGTATATCATGATCAGTATTTAATAATATTTTTCCGTGTGGTAAATTTCAAAGCATGGAACTTTGCGTGGTAGATTTTGGGTTGTAATCCACAAGTTATCTTGGGATAAATGCTGCAGCCCCAAGTGCTGATGGTGCGTATTCTTGGGGCGAACGGGAAATGGGTTACAGTGCTTACACACATGGGTTCAGGATACACAGCTGATGTGTTCCTATGGTGAAACCTGTGAGACAGAGAGCATTCCCACTTCACGGATGAACAAAGTGAGACTCCAAAAAGTCAGTCGTTTTCCTAAAGTCATCCCAATACTACTGCTCCTGCTACTACTGGTGATACCAGTGCTAAAACAAATTATTATTATCGTGACGATAATAATATTTATTTATTCGATACTTAACACTCTGCCAGGTACTTTTAAAGCACTCTACGGTATGAATTTATTTCATCCTCACAACAACCTTATGATGTACATATTATCATCATGATGATCACTTTACAGATGGGGGACGAAAGCAGTGGCCTGCCCAAGGTTTCAGAGCTTGTAAGGAACAGAGCCAAGTTTGAACCCTGACAGTCTGAATTCATAGTTCATGCTTTTAAGTGCCACACAATACTGTTCTTAAGTGCAAGAAGTGTTGAGGATGGAAGACTGGCTTCATACTTCTGTATTCTGACTCTTTTCACTGTAACACACTACCTACCTCTAAAATGATGTGCCTGCCCTTCAGGTGTTCAATTCTGGTTTGCACTGAACAGAATAGTAGTCCAAGTAGGAACACTGATAACTCTAATAAGTTTCACATTTCACTATAGTTTGAAAATATGAGAGCATTCACATTATTTTTAGCAGAGCAAAGCAGAGAAAAAAAGAAATAGCGATTACTGTACAGAAGTAGTTATATTTTAGCATGCATAAACATCATTACTGAGGAAAGCCTGTTAAAATGCAGATTCCAGGGACCAGATGCCCAAACACTGGGATTCACCAAATTTCAGGAAGGTTTCTGGAAGCTTCATTTTTAATAAGCATACGGCCCCTACCGTCTTGATTTTTGAAAGGCTGAGAAACATCTATTCAGAGGTTGCCATCACCCCATTCTGATCCTATGATGAATATATTTCCTGTAAGATTTCAGCAAGTTTGAATAAAGAATTCACAGAGCTCTGTTGCACAAGGTCATCAGTGATATTCCGTTAAATTTTTTCAACCAAGTTCTTTGGAGAGTTTCACTGAAGCCTATAAGAATTTACTATGCAGAACTAGATTTTGTTATAAATGGTCTCTTAGAGTAAGTTTTAAATATTTCGGTTCTGACTGAGGTATTTTTTTCAGAGCTGGATTAGTTTCTTCTGGTGGTTCCTAGGGAACTGAAACCAGTCTTCTGACCATTTACAAGGGGTACGATGGTTATTTATCTGAGTTTCAGAATAGGGACGCACCCAAGTGAAACTAACAGGTGGGAAATCTGCCACCCCCAAAACTGTTATGGTATGTGACTTCACCACGCTGGGTGCATACCCCCCTTACCCACTGCCTTCTTTCCCATGTTCTTTCCCTCATCCGGAAAGCCTTCCCATTTATGTTCAAACTATTTAATTATTTTTGTGCTTCAAATTCCAATACAAGTGCCACTGCTCAAGTACTCTAGCCTCTGATCTCCCTCTCCTCTTGTAGTGTAGACCATAGAATCTGTACGACAAAATCTGCTCTCGAAACCTTGACCTTCTATTGTGTATTACTGTTCCATGTGTGTTGGTCTTACCTTCTCAAAGAGTGTGTTAAGTTTACTATGGGTAGAAAATATGATCCAAACTTTTATAATATTTACATCAGCGAGCCTAATGATAAGCGCAAAATAGACATTTTTACGGGTCTTTCCTGACTGATCTGGGATGCTGTTTTCAACATGAACATGAAGTTGAAATGCTGGCTTCATTTGTGACACTTTCATTTTTATGTATGTATGTATGTATGTATGTATGTATGTGGGTGGTTCCCTGGCTGGGAATCGAACCCAGGCCGCAGAGTTGACAGTGCCGAAGCCTTAGCCACTACACCACCAGGGGACTCCCCTGTGACACTTTTATAAACCTAGTCATTTCACATCTTTATACCTTGTCATTTTCACCCTAAACAGGGAAATTAAACTTTCTGGCAAACACCATGCATATGCGCTGGAGTCATCCATCAGAGTTTGCTTCTCTTACCAATATCTTGGGCATCTTGGTTGCTCTGTCTTGCTCTCATCTGCAGCTGGAACTTATGTTGGGAAGAGCAGAGGTGCAGCAGGTACTGGCATACCTTACTGTTGTCTGTCTGGAAGGCATGTTTTATTCCATCTGATGTATTCTGCAGTGTGATTTTCTTTTTCTACAATGTTAATCAGAGGTATGAATAATGAGGATATATTCCTATCACTTTTATTCCACAACCAAATTTTATAAACAGTAATTAATAAGTAGATGTCATTTTTATTTCACATTATTAGGTATGAGTATTCCTTGACTTACATTATATATACATATATATATATATATATATACACACACACACACACACACACACACACACACACAACCCTGTATTATTACCAAATCAGGGGATAAATGAAATTATTATCATTTACTACTTTCAGAAATTAAAGCCTAAATCAGACTGCACACCAGCCACCAGCAAGGAAAACAGTTTCTTTTAATGAGAGTTTTGACATATCAAGTTAAGTGCAATGTTTACAAACACCAAAACTACTTGGAAAAGATATTACAAGAAATATATTTCCTTGGGTAAAGAAAATGAAGTTAAACAATAATTGACTTATTAATATATAATAATAAGAGCTGTGACTCAGTCAAGAAGAATCTTGGTGGCATGACGGCTGGGATGGAAGTTGTGGGAAGTTAAAAGAAAATATGGGAATGGAGACACAATGGGTAATGTAACTGCTGGGCTGAAAGATGAACACTGCAATATTTAGAGACACTGACTCTTGCTGAATTCATCAAAGGGAGGAGAACCACAAATCAGTCTTATCTCCCTAACGTTTCTTGAAAAACAAACATCCTATATAAAAGTGCATCCTGAAATGTTGTGTCCTATGTGATGAGGCTTGCAGGTGATCTGTATTCCTTAAAAGACTAGCATTCAACATGCCGTGATCTAAGACTAATGTCTCTGGAGAACTGCTTAGGTCCAGTTAGATTCTATTCTAGCTCTTGGCTTCTTCTACTGTGCAAATTATTCTATGTACTTGTCTTTACTTTACATGTTCTTTGTGTTTACTTCAAATGCAGAAATAGGCACAGAGTTGTCAAATCTGTTAGGCTCACAAAAGATACAATAACCGAGTATTACTACAACTTCATGCATACAGGTGCCATCTTCATAATTTCTGGTCTTGTTTATTTATAAATTTTTAAATTGACTTTGGTTACTTATATAAATTCACTTAAATAAATTTTGTATCACATTGTAAATATAAAACCAGAACCACGTGCCATAAATAGACTCCATGTATAAAAATATATAATCAATGTAATAAAAACAAAATTCAGTTGCTAGAGGTGAGAAGGGCAAAGGGTGATGTTCCCATCTCCCCAGAGGCTAGTGGAAAAAAGGAGGGTTAAAAAAGAGAGTTCTGTGTTAGAGAAAGCACTTTCGATAAGTAAGTTGTAAACATAGGAACTGTTCACATTGGAATGTAGTCTATTCTCTTTTACTGGAGCTCTTTAAAAACAAACTAATCACAGCTAGTTCTATATATGGTGGGGCTGGTATGCTATAATAGATCAGCAAATGACAGAGAGCTGAATGCTGGACGATTATTTGATTTGTTGCCTTTCAAAACTGGTCTAAATTTGACCCATATTTAATTAATCTAGGTTTCTTCCAGATACTTGCTCTGTTAGCATTTCCACCGGGGAAGCTAAATTAAATCCAGGTAGTTCCTGGTCTTGACAATCTTGAGAAGATGAGGAAGGTCTGGCTTTTCTTAGAGAACATATTATTATCTGTAATCTTAGTGGTACCTCTGGGTTTTATAGAAAACCAACCAACTAACCATTATGTCTAAAACTGATTTTTAAAGTCTCTGGGTTGAAGATTTTCTAGTCAGTTGAGACCTTGATGTTGATATCCTTATAAACATTGTTCTGGTGAGACCATATTTCGGCCCAAATATATAAACTAAAGATGTCAGCAGCCCCTGAATACCACTGGGAAAACAAATACCTGACATATTTTTTATTCATCTGTGGGGTTTGCCAATTGCATTTCAATGTTCAGATACTCCAACTATGTCGGGCATCAAAATATTCCTTTTATAGCTCCCTATCTTTCATGAACATGATTTTCTAAAAATCATTTTTCTAACTTTATGTCCATAGAGAGTATATACTAAAATTTAAAACTGCAGAAAGTTCTGGGACTAGCTTTTAAAATCCAGTTAATCTCTGGACCACTGAGGTTCAAATGCAGTTGCTGTAAGGGACCTATTATTGAACAAGACAAAGTTCACTGGGGTCAAGACATACATTAGAGGGGTTTCTCCATGTGAGAAGTTAGTACCTAAAATAAGTTCTGAATTAACAGAGTAGTCAAGTTGGTTGTAATGTAACTGAAGTTAATTGAGCATGTAACCAGCTAGGAATGCATAATATTCTTTTAAAAATTACCTCTTGAGAAAACTAAAAGCAAATAATACCTCAGTAATGCTTCCTACAGTTAAGAAGACTGAAACAGTATTAAGACACACTAGCTGATAGGGTCTAAAGTTCACTTAAGGAAAGGCAGTATGTTACATGTAAAATTTACAACAACTATTTTAAAATATAGTAAAAAGGGTTAACATGGACATACTGAAAAAGAAATCTTCTTGGTTTCCCTCCATGGAAAGCGAAGGACCAATGTGCGAACTCCATTGTGAACCTCAAACACAAGGACACCTTTCGAACAGACTCCAAGTAATATTCCAGTTTGTGACTTTTTCTCAGGGTGCACCCGGTGAAAATGAACTCCGTATTCTGTCAGTCTCTGGCAGACCTATCGGAATAATACCATACACCCTGGTAAAAGGTGACATAAAGATACAGAAGTTGTACCAGTGTAGTTTAATATACAAAGGTAGTCTTTTCAACAAATGTTGCTAGAACAATTGGATATTCACATGAAAAATAAACCTCAATCCTACTTCACCCAATACATTAATCCAAAATGAACCACTGACCTACATATAGGAGCTAAAACTATTAAACCTAGAATAAATTTGTGATTGTGGGTTAGATAAAGATTTCTTCAATGGGACATAAAATATATGAAGCACAAAATAAACTTCATCAACATTAAAAATTTTTGAGAGAACTCACATTAGGTGGTGAACTTACTATACAACAAGTTGACAATGCACCGTAGAATCTTAAGCCTGAAACCTATGTAATCCTTGCTAACCAATGCACCCCTAACAATAAAAAACAATTAAAAATTTTTGCTCTTCAAAAGTCAATAAGAAAATGTAAAGGCAAGCCACTAACTGAGAGATAAATAAACATAAAATAAATATGTGATAAATGAAGGGTATCCAGATTGTGTAAAGAACATGTACATCTCAATAATGAGACACATAACCAGATACAAATATGGCACAATATTTTATTAGACACTTCAACAAAGAAGATAATATGAATGGCAAGTAAACACATGATACTCAACGTAAGTAGTAATTAGGGAAATACATATTAAAAGCACAATGATATATCACTACTTTCCTATTTTAATAGCTAAGTGAAAAAATCTGAACATACACAGTGTTGCTGAGGGTGTAGACCAACTGGAAATCTCACGTTACTGGTAGTACTATAAAACTGTACAACCACTTTGGAATAATTTGGCAATTTCTTGTAAAGTTAAACATACATTATAGATTCCAGTAACTCTACTGCTAGGTATTTACTTGAGAAAAATTAAAACAAACAAACACACATATGTTTACACGAAAATGTGTATTGGAATGTTTATAGCAGCTTTATATGCACCAACTAATGAAAAAATAAACAAATTGGTATGTATCTGTACAAAGGAACTACTCAGCCATAAAAAAGAAACCAGCTACTGATATACCCCACACCATGAATGAATCTCAAAAATATTATTCTAAGTGAAAAGAGCCGGACACAGAAGACTACATAATATATGATCTTTATATGAAATTCTAGAAAAGAAAAAAACTATGGTGATAGATGCTGATCAGTACTTGGAAAGGGGTAGGGGGAGTGGGAGGGGATTTACTGGAAAAGACATGAAGGAAATTTTTGGTGTCAGAAATACGCTATATTGGGGTTGGCAAACATTTTCTTTAAAGAGCCAGATAGTAAATATTTTAGGCTTTGTGGGTCATAGGATCTCTGTTGTTGACTATTTAACTCTGCTGTTATATAACAGTATAAAAGCCAATATAGACAACATGGAAACAAAGGAGCAGCCAGATTCCAATAGAACTTCATTTACAAAACAGGTAAGCCACAGTTTGCTAACCCTTGTTCTTCATCATGACTGTGGAGGTAGTTGCTCAGCTATGTATTTTTCAATACTCACTGAATCCATCACTTAAAGTGCTGAATTTTACTGTATTTAAATTATACTGCAATAAAGCACATTTACAGAAAGATATAAAAGTTTTTCAAAGGTAATCCAATATATAGTAGAAGAGTAACCTTAGAAGAGTAGATTAATAAGATTTTAAAACTTCTTGGGTTACAAGATGCTCAACTAAAGAGAAAAGGGGTTAACAGGATGTATTATTAGAGGGAGTAGGGCAACCTACTATGCATTACTTACAGGGGGGAAACTGAAGCTCAGAGAGGTTAAGTACATTGTCCAAGTTCACCCAGGTGGTTGAAACAAGAATTCAAATGCAAGACTGGGGTTGGCTTTAGCGCAAATGGTTACTTCGTCATGGCGCAACCAAATGCAAGACTGTCTGACTTCAAATCCCCTTGAAATTATGTTCCACTGTGTTAGTCTGCCTTCTACCTTTGTTAATAAAAATATAACTTGATATTTACTTCTTATAAATATAAAAATGTAGTAACTGAGGAAAAATACATAACTACATAATTTAACGTCTTTAAATGTAGACTCATCTCACACAAAACAAACCACCTTGTCTTTCCTACCATGAATCCTAGGTTAAGGGCAGTGTAAGTCTGTGAATGAAACCTCTTCACAGATATTTGTAGGGCTGGGAAATTTGGCTCCCTTCAATATAAAGCAGCAAATGGAAAGCATACTATCACATCCTAGGGCGCTGAAACAGGATATTGTTCTGAAAGTTTCTCTTTTCAGTAGAACACTATCTTATATTTGCTATTTGCTTTGGAGTTTTACATAGTGTTATCTTTCCTGATGATAAACGCACTACTATTTATTTGAGGTTTCATAGGAAGCTGATAGCAGAACTGGAACCATAAGCAAATTTTTCTGACTCCCTTCCCTCATGTGAATTACTTTGTATTAGTAGAAAGGCCATTTTTAGTGAATGTAATAGAAATTAAAGACTTTTAAGAAAAAAATGAAGCACAATAATTCTAGGATCACATGAACTCATCTTTCATATCAAGCCAGTCACAGAATTCAATTGTTTCTTCTTTATAATCAATCTTGATTCCAAGAATTTGAAATAGGATTAAAAAAAGGAATCTATAGCCAGATGGAGATTAGTTCAAATCATACCTTTGCCCCATATAACTTGACTGCAGGAACATTAGATTTCCTCTCTGAGCCTCAGTTCCCTTTTTTATTATATAAAATGAAATTTAAAGCACCGTGGTTTTAGTCAGGTATAAGTGAAATAAGAGCTTTCAGATGTACGAAGGCTGTCCAGAAAGTATCCAGTCACATACTATGAAAAATCGAGGCACTTATGGCTGGATTTTTTCCAGACAGCCCTTGTATGCCCTCCAACACTTCCTTCTCACTTTGAAAAATACACGTTTATCATTTGTAATCTTGCATGCTTACCTTTAAAAATTCTAACTCTGTCTCTTTTTCAGATGCTCCTACATAGGTATTATGCAATTTGGGTAATTCTTCTTTAATATAGGACAAATCAAGTTTCTCCATCACTCTGGGAGGCAAATAATGCTCCAGTCTAAAATAAGACACACCATGAACCTAGAAAGGAAAACGTTTTTGTAAGCAATTCTGTTTGCCTCTTCCTCTTATCTTAAAGGTCTTGTCTCAACCAAGAGATAAACTATTTCTATTTGTACTTTTTTCTGAGGAGTGAGAGTTAAAGGAAATGCATCAGTCTTTCTCTTTTACTCAGTGAGGTAGAATGACTGAACTGATTGGCAAGCTTGAGGAGAGACTAACAATCAAGGTCCAAATGTCACTATAGTTAAGGATTAATGCTGTGAAGGATGCTGCTTAAGTGGTAAAGTCTCTTGCCTTTTGCTTCCTCTCAGACCCACTTATATTCAGGAATTTGACCTTGAACATCTGCTCTCTATATGGTGGACTCTGCTTGGTTCTTAACCCATCACTATGGATCCATGTGGAAGGTTACAGATTTGGCGGGTAACCCTGTGTCTGTACCTATTAGTTAGAAATTGGGAGAAGAAAGGGTAAGTGCTAGGTATCCTGAAACTCTGAAACGGGTTAATTTAAAGAAAGAAAAAAATAATAAAAAAGAAGAAAAAAATTCCATACTGTATGATTTTGTATAACCAATGTACATGGGGAACTTGGTCATTTGGCAGCACCAAACTAGCCTGAAAAATCTTCAGCTCTAAATAGAAAACACCTCAACCAGGTTTAGTCTCTAATTATGCTAAAGATAAGAAAAGCAATGGAAAAGTGGTCCTGGTAAAGAAAATAAATGCCACCTCTGGTTGATAATCGCCATACTCCGCCTGGAGAGCCAAGGATGCCAGCAATAAAGAAGTCTCATCATCACAGTGCATCCTCTCTTCCAAGATATCTTTTCGCAGCTGTAGATAATACTGATGACAGGTCAGCGCATGTCTGCAAAAATAAGCACACATGCAAAACATCCAGGCTTTTGACTTGAATCTTGGGGTAATTTTTATCATTGGCATATAAGTTTAGTTTCCAAGATGGTTTATTATTAATCTTTGAAGACCCAATAATTGAATAAACTATATTGAACAAAGTATTTCTTTTATGATAAAGAAGACATTATCATTGATCAGAATCAAATAATTCACTATCAGTAAACTAAAGGAGCAAAAGACCAGAGGTCAAGAAGAGAAACATAGAAACTCTTTTGTACTCACTGTATTAGACTAACATCATCCATGAAAAATTTAATTCGGAAAAACAAAGTAAAATTAACAGTGGCTCTGTTCTTTTTCTTTGGTTCCTCCTTCCATCCCTCTGGGGCCACTTTGGTTAATTTTAAATCGGAATCAACAAAGAAATATTCATTATCTACAACAGAATGAGAACACATTCAGATAAAATAAAAATACTTTAATGTTTTCTTCTAATTTCTTCATGTTTTTTTTCCTGGTGTCACATAAGAATAAAACAAGATTGTTAACAAAGATGGCAGCACTGCTGATGGAAGAGAGGCAATATGGCTCCGTCTTGTAAGAATGAGGGCTCTGAAGACAAACAGATCTGGATTCAAATCCTGGCCAAATCATTTAATCTCTGTGTGACAGTGAATAAATTTAACCTTTATAGATGTCAGTTTTCCTGTCTGTAAAATGAGGACAGTGCTAATTTCTGCAATTCTTGCTTTACAAGGTTGCTGTAGGGATCAAATGTCAAGATGGATACAAAAATACTTGGTAAAGTATGTGGCACACGGTAAGCACTCAATGAATATTAGCTATTATTTATTATTGAGTTATGAGCTGAAACCTAGGTGAAACAAGAGTCATTATTTTATTTTTATTTTTTAATGTCACCATTTAAATATTATTGACTCTCTCCAAATAAAAGATTATTCAGTAAAATGTGACTTACTCAAAATGTTTAAGAAGTTAGGTATATTATAAACACAAATTCTATTTAATTGAATATCTTCATATAGATAGCATCACTAGTTTAGTCTATAATGGTAATTAGTAAAGTGACAGAACACCAGTAGGCATTCATTAAATGACTCTATGAAATGAATTATTAGTTTTTAAAGAACAATAATTCAATAAACTAAATGGAAAAAAAAAACCTTTCTCTTATGACCAAGAAAACATTATCCTGATCCTATAGGATTTTGGATGATTTGATCCTTCAATTATAATTCATGGTACTTTGTTGTCTAAGGTTTCTAAGTGAAATTTTGAAGTAAACAAGAATCTGAAATATGGAAGGATAATTTATAAATATAAGGATTTATTAAAGCAAGAGTTACTAAAGATCAGTTCCAAAGAGTTTCTTATTGCTGAGATCAGTTCCAAAGAGTTTCTTATTGCTGTGGCCATTCTACTCGAGCAGTGGGAGTGGCTTCTGCCGCGACTATGCTCCGAACCACCGCGGCTGTCACAGACAGAGTTCACTGGGCGTATGCTGAAAAATGTGTCAAATGGCTTATTGTCAGTCATCAACTGACATTTTAAAAAGACACTGTATGCTTTTGGATGGTAGGCTAAAGAAGTTGATGTGAAGATTCAGAAATGGGTCCTGCTAACACATTCTAACTGACAGTAGCATAGGCTGACCAGATACACCGTTTTCAGTGGGAGAGAAAAACAACAGCACTGTTCCATTTCACACAGCATGTCTGGTCAGCCCAGTCCCAAGGGGCTAAATTCAGGGTGTCAGTAGGCTGGCCACACGTCCTGTTTAAAATGAGACAGCATTGTTGTCCTCTGTGCCATTTAAATTGGACGTCTAGTCAGCCTGTATTAGCAGGATGCCAATTTCTAAAGTACCTGTGTAGGAAATTTACATCTATAATGGTCCCCAAAATAAGAACAATCAAAACTCTATTTTTAGATACCAACAGTAGAAAAAAATCTTTACGATCAGGTGCAAAAGATGCTAAAAGACGTAATTACTAAAACAATCAGTGCACCTGGTTAGAAGGGCGTTCCTAACTCCTACTTCTCCATGCTGAATATTGATGTAGTTACTATTTCTCAGAACAGGGAGTTCCCTGGTCATGTAGTAGCCTAAGGCTTCGGCGCTGGCGTTGTCAATGCTGCAGCCTGGGTTCGATTCCCAGCCAGGGAAATACCCACATACCAAAACAAAACAAAAACTCAAAATGAGGCTGGGCAGTTAGGCATAACATATACAGACAATTTGTTGCCAAGTTTCCATACTGTACCCTACATTTAAAAGGTCTTGGTACCTTTGAGGGTAGCTAAAGCAAACAGATGATGCTCCACTAAGCCTATATGGGCTACAACCATATCAAACACGTCTTTACATATAGCTTTGGTATCACAAGTCAGTTCCAGTCTCTGTCCACTGAGAAGCATTATGTTTACTTTCCTTCGGTTATCTTCATTCTTCCCTTTCTTGGTCTACAATTGAAAAAAGAAATAACCCATTAAAGTAAACCATACAAGACTTTCAGCTCTTTTTAAAAATATCATGACAAATTATTTTCTAAGAGGAACATAAATTAGTTTTATTACTTACAAGTATAGACCGTGGCAAATCCAAAGATATAAATGGTTCAATCGTCATTTTCACAAACTCAGGGCCAAAGAAATTCTGCAAATCACATAGGTGGAATTAATTGCTTTTACTAGTTTTCTAGTTCTTTTCTTGAAAGGAAAATAATGTAATCATAATCATAATAATAATAAACTATATATAAAGCCACCTGATTAGAGGTGATATGAAACAAATGTAGAAACACTCAATAAAGAAGTACAGTGGAATTCACCAAGAACAGAAATGGAATGTGTCTTACATTAAGGGTGAATAGAAGTTTTTTTCTCAGCTTTGTTTTCTACCAGTGATATCAAATGTAAAAGCTTCTTTTATACTCTTTTATGAGTTTTTCATTTTTTTAGCCTCTAGATAGACTCAGATTCTCAAAAAAACCCCCAAAACACAAACAACAACAGCAAAAGAACAATAGTAGGCTTAATTGTTGAAGTAATATGGAGTTATCAAGCTTATGTAGGGATTTGGTTTAATATTGCTAATGTGTAAAGTGATTGAATAGAATCTCATTGTTTTAGAGAGTGATATTCAATTTGTTCTTAAACAAGTGATAAAGAAGAAATTACACACACACACACACACACACACACACGCACACACATACACATCCGTCTGTAATCATGTTCTTGGAAGCCTGAGACATTGTATTCTTTTGTTCTAACTGGTAACGAGGAGGGACAGTGTGGGTCTCACAGTCTGTCCACCACTGCTGCCTCAACTATGAAAACAGGATCAGGAGCTAGGGGGCCGAGAAGTGGGGGAAAGTGGAGTCCATAAGACTACATTTACTGCTTCTCCATTTACTCTTTCCCTTGACCTCTTGTGCACCCAGTGCTTTCTGCCAAGAGGGGAAAAATGTGTGAGGAGATAACTTAAAACAAGTGAGACTCCAGGTGGGAGCAGGATCAGAATAGATTGAAAGATAATGTCCAAATGGATAAGAAGTGGAATGAAAGCAGGGCTAATCTCAAGAATCTTGAGGCCAAGGGGTGGGGGGCAGCGGAAGGTTTTGTGTGTGTGTGCGCGTGTGTGCGTGTGTGCGCGTGTGTGTGTGTGTGTGTGTGTGTGTATTCATGAGTGCAAGTATTTGAACTAATGGAAGTTATGGAAGATTTGTTTTTGTTAGTTTAGTTTCTTCTTTGCATTTGGCTATACAGCTCATTTGATTGCCTGCTGTGGGAATTCTATCCAATTAACAGTGTGGAACATGTGACAGATACCATTTAAGTAAAAGTTTAACATTAAGGGTTGTCAACAAACCAACAGGACACATTTTAAATGAGAATAGAAACAGAGTAGATAAAATGAAAATGGCCTGCCGTGGGAAAGAGAAGATAATACAGATCAACTAAGGCAAGAGGGTATGAACAAGCTAAAATGTGTTTGAACCAAAATAGAGAAAAAACTTAACTAAAAATATATGTTTTGGGAAAGAACATTAATTTAATTGTGAAACCTTCTTTCAGTCTCAAAAACATACCCTTCCTGCTCGTTTCAGAAAAAACACTATTTGACCCTTTAAGGAACAGGAAATAGTTCAAGTTCTCTAGGCATTGATACAGCATGTCTCTGTTGAAAAAACGTTTCTTTTTGAAATGGCCAGAAACTGCCTTAAAGGAAATGGTTTTTAGTTTGTTTTTTGGGGGGTGGGGTGGGGTAAGGTGACACATTACAGTGGCATACAGTTAAAAATATCATTTATGAATTTCTAATGAGCCAAACTTCTGCATTAACTCTGAAAGCATGATTTAGAAAAAAAGATGTGTGTGTGTGTGTGCATGTGTGTGTGTGTGTGTGTGTGTGTGTGTCCTTATGCTTTATGTGTGCCTTAATTATTGGAAGCCTATGTTATTTTGTAAGATTAATTTAGACAAAATTATTGTTTATAATTGATAAACTGATGAAGCCTTGACTTTCTTCCTTTCAGCTTAAAATAAATTTAGTTATATTTTAGTAGAATCTAATAACTTTGATATTGGACAGTGCCTTATAAATGAGAAGCCAACTCCACATTTTAAAACTAGCACAATGAGGCACAAAAAAGTTTGAAAATTTACAGTCACACAACAGCAATATTAGCAGTAGAATTCAAGTCTCCTAATTTGTAGCTCAATGCATTTTTCATTACCCAATACAGTTTCTCTCCTTAGAAAATTACGAGGGAAATTTGAAGTCTGTCAACTTCAGGGCACATAAATATGGTTTTAAGGTAATTTTTTGAGACAAGTAACAAAAAACAAAATAGAATGGGGTAATATAGTTCCTTATCACAAAACTAAAAGGAAAAAAAATTCAATCTAGATTTTATCAATTTTACTAATACATATTTTGCTTTTGAAGAATTATTTGTAAAAGAACAATGCAAATGAGATACTAGTGCCTCACTTACCAAATTGGTGAGGATAAAAAATATATATATACAGAGTAGGTAAGAATATGGTAAAACAGGCATGATCATAAAAGCATAAATTGGTACAAACTTTTTGAAGGGCAATTTGACAATATGTATCAAATGTCCTAAATGGTGTTTGCCTTTGACTAGGCTATTCTACTTGGAAGGGGTTACCTGCAAAGATTTAGTTATTGGGATGTCACTGCTTGCAGTAGCAACAAAAACAACAAATTAGGAAAATTTTCAATATCTAATAATTAGAAGCTGATTAAAGAAATGATTGTACATGGCAAATTCACATAATGGAGTTCTTTACAGCCCTTAACAATATTATAGACATAAAATGTTTAAGAGATTTTACATGAGAAAAGAACACTATGTTAATTTTGAGCTTACGTTTATAAAAAATATATAAGACATACGCTAAAACAAAAATAAACCAACTAACACATAAAAAAAAATATCCCCCACAGATACATGATGCAGATTTGTTCCTTCTTGTGCTTGGATATTGTAACACGAGGATATGATGCTTGGCGCTAATATGGTCATCTTTTGAGTAAAAGGTGAATTACTGTCAAAATTCTGAGAAGGCAGAGCAGAAAGATGGAATGTACTTGATAACGTTCTCGAGCTTCTGAACCAACACTGAATGTCTATCTCTGATATTCTTGGTTTGTGAGATAATAAATTTCCTAATATTAAAAAAGAATCCCCTGCAACATGGAAATAAGTGAGTTGACGTTAAGGATCATAAATATACTTTAAAAATATACAGTTAAGATACTCTCTAAATCCATCTAATCTTGCTTTAAAAATGAAATAATGAAAACAGCTAAATATGTATTTTAATTTCAACCCACAAGATATTTAACATCTAAGGAAACTAGTGGATTTTCAATTTCATCTGTAGGCGACTTTGGGATATCTACAGAATTTTGAAAAGTACTTTGCATGACATTTTCCTGTGAGACCAAGTCTAGATGCAGTAACAGGCGTATCAACTTACCCTCAGTTTTCTTTGGGTCATGGCTGTTTCTAGGGCCATTTCTCTTAAGGGGTCCCTGGTGATGTCAAGCATGGAAGCTTTGATTGTGTCTCCTGGATACAGGCTCAGGCGAGATTGTCTAAGGGCCATTCTGGCCTGGAGCTGCATCATTTCTTCCTCCTGCCGTTTTAGCATGATCTCTTGATTAATTAAGTTCCCTTCAAGCGGTGTTTCATATTGTCTGCTTTATGGAGAAGAGGAGAAAAGTAAAGGCTGGGAGGAACACAACTATTTTAAGTCAAATCAAGAAAAACATCATATTAAGTAAGGTATGGAGAATTTAAATATATTTTATTATTTTCATCTTAGAAGAATCTTTGCAATAACATTTTTGTTCTACTTTTAATGTGTTGATCTAGTATGTGTCCAATTGTCAGTGGATAGATTCACACCCTCCATGTCTTCTCTGAGCATTCAGCAACCTCTGAAAACTGCTTTCCTTGCAGTGTTTCAGGCTGAGGGTGGTATATTCATCTTGAACCACTGGGCCTAGAAATGGGATAGAGATTCCCCTTACTTCTTATTTCAGCTTTCAGATAGTTGTTGACAACCTCCTCCAATAGCCCCAGGCTCCCCTTTAGTGCATGCTATGAAATCAGACCACCCACTGCTCTACTTTGCTACAGGCCAGTGATGTCCAACCTTTTGGCTTCTCAGGGCCACTTCGGAAGAATTGTCTTGGGCCACACATAAAATACACTAACGATAGCTGATGAACTAAAAAACAGTCCATGTATAACTTTTGTAAAGTTTTAAGAAAGTTTGCCAGTTTGTGTTGGGTTGCATTCAAAGCCGTCCTGGTCTGCATGGGGCCTGCAGGGTAGGCCACAGGTTGGACAAGCTTGCCTCAGACATTTGTTGTTCCATTGGTTGACTCCCCCTTATTTGTTAAAAATTTAAATGCCTGATGCAGTTTTTTTCTTTACCTACTCTGTCACCCTTTATGGTGATGTTTTATACTCGTACACAGACTGAGGAATCCTCCAACACTCTGGCCCCCTCCATTTGAGCCAAGAGTCTACTCCCATGGTCATGTTTGCTATTAACAATAACCACGCCACTGTTAAAATTTCCCATTTCTATCCTCCAATACCCTCTCAATATAATCTTATTTTTTCTAGCTCATTTCCTCTACTATTCTTCTTCAAATAATTCACTGACTCTATCAGGAATCTTAATCCATTGCCTCCACCACTTTCTCTCTGGCCCTTAACATTGTTTGAAATCTAAGGCCCATCATTAAAATCTCTCCTTTGCATACAACTCCAACTCTTACAAAACTGTAGAATCATGCTGACTGATCTCACTGGGCTCTCAGCACTGCCTGGAGACTCATTTTCCTAGAGAACTAGTTTAGATTTTCTTCCTTCTCTTCCTTTTCAAAGCTTCAATACTCTCTCCCTCCCTCTCTCAACTGGTAACCTTTTTTCTTGGTGAAAAAAGAATCAATCGGGAAATAACTTCCTTTTCACCCTTCTTCCACCAAACTTTCCACATCTACATCCAGTTGTTCTGCCTTCTCTCCTGTTACAATGGATCTTCTGCACCCCTACGTAGGCCTCAAAGCTCTACTGTGCATGGGATGACACCCTCTCCCCGACACAGAGGCTTGGCTCCTACAACTATCCTCTCACACACATCAATGATCTTGTACACTAGGCTATTCTCATCAGCGTGCAAGTACCAACATGCTATACCAGTTGCTGCAGGCAAAAAATTGTCCTCCCTTGGTCCCAGATCCTCTTAAGAGTCCACCCTATTTTTCTGCGGTCATTTATAATAAATTTTTCATAAATGTCATTTAAATTTTATCTCTACTTCATCTCCCACTCTCTCAGACTCTGACCAATGATTTTAGTCCTGATTAGTCCACCAAAACTGGTCACAAAAATGTTATCAAAGCCAAAGGATAATTCTCAATTTTTATAATATTTTACATGACCTCTAAGTGCCCTATGACATTGTTGCTCCCTCTCCACCTCCTTCTTGGAACATCTGACTCATGGGAAACCACGCTCTTTTTATTTTTCCTTCTATTTCACGGGGCCTCCAGATTTTTCTAGTCTCCATATACACTCCGCACCTATGTGAGCTCATTAGTCACTTGGCCTTAATTATCTTGTATGTTCCTATAACTCCAGTCTCTCCCTTGAATTCTAATTCTATTCATCTGCCAACTTGGATGTTAATAGGCATTTGTAGCCTAATCTGTCTAAAACCTTATGCTTGATCCCTTTTCCCCATATCCAACCTTCTCTCAGTCATTCTCTTAGTAAACAACTTTGAGTCATTCTTGCAAATTCCACATCCAACAGAGCAGCAGATCTTGAAGGCACAACCTTAAACATATTTATATCTGCCTCCATCACTAACAGTCTGTGCTCTACCAACCCCTAACTGAGCACTGCAATTGCCTCCTAACTTGCCTTTTACTCCTGTCATTTGTTCTTTGTAGAACAAACCAGCGTAATCCCATTAAAACATAAATTAGATTCTGGCTCTCTATGCTTTGAACCATCCAATGGCTTCCAGTTTGATGAGAATAACATCCAAAATGTTCACCTTAGCTTCTGCGGTCTGACATGATCTGGGGCCTGGTTACCATCCACTCTGCTGCAGCCATACTGCCCTTCTTACTGTGTCTCAAACATGCAACCCATCTCCCATACTTCTCTGCTCTCTCTGTTCCTTTTGTCTGGAACACTCTTCCCCCGATACCTGCATGGTTCACTCCTCACTTCAGATAGTTTTTTGTTCAAACATCACCCCTTGGGAGAGAGTTGCTCTGATAATCCTACCTTTGAAAAACAGAACTTGGACATCACAGCCCTGCATGCTCTATCTCTATAGCACGCTTTATTTTTCTTCAAAGCACCATCACTATCTGATGATGCATCATTTTCTTTTTTTAATGGTTTACTGGCTCTCTCTCAGCCCTACGAAGACCCTTGAGGGACTTTTTAAAAGATCTTGCTCATGACTTTATCTCCCGTTCCTAAAAGGACCCAGCACAACATGGTAGGTGCTCAGTAACCATTTGTTGATCAAATAATTGAATATAATTTTATGGCTCAGGAATCTCACTTAATGAGAATCAAGGATAATGAAAAGAATTTGAATCTATACATTTAATTTACACTTGCTATTTCCAACAAATATATTAGCCTTCTTGTCCAAATTATTTTACACCAGAGGTAAAAACAGACAGCACAAAAGACATCATCATTTCTCCCAACACAATATCGTGTAGAAATTCTTATAAAGACTAAAATGTTTGAGACAGAATAGCAAAGAAACAACAAAACAAAAAACTCAGAAAATCTGAATCAAGTTAGAAATGAACAAATAGGTTGTTCTGAGTCTGAAAAAATGGTAACCTTACCAAGTAGATAGGCACAGAAGCAGTGGGAACTGCACAATGTATAAATTGTACTTCCAAAGTTAACAGAGAAAAACTTAGTGATGCTCTTTGGAAAACAGCTTTGAATATCCTTTTTGATCACTGAAAGACACTTTTGATAGCTCGGAATCCAAAAATTACTCATTCTGCTGCAAATGACTCATAATTTCCTGTTAATCTCCCTCCATCCCCTGTGATACAAATCAATAGCACTGTCTGGATCTGTTTTTCCACTTCATTCTAGCTAAAGGGAATGGAACTTTTTTACAGAGCAGTATGCAACATGTTTCGATACAGCACTATTTATAGATCTCACAAATATGTGACCTAAAGAACAAAACAGAACCTCTAGATTGTGTACCACCACGTTGAGGATATTACCAGAAAGTTTTGTACACATTCAGGAAATTCTGCACTTGAACAAGAAATTTAGACAGTATTTTAATTAACGTGTTTTCCTATGGGCAGAAAAAGGAGACGGACGAATTTAAAATTGTATGCCTGAAACTTACGTAATTCTTGCTAACAGATGTCACCCCAAAAAGTCTATCAATAAAATGAATTAAAAAAAAAAATACTTGGGAGTTCCCTGGTGGTGTAGTGGCTTAAGGCTTCGGCACTGGTGCTGTCAACGCTGCAGCCTGGGTTCGATTCCCAGCCAGGGAACTACCCACATACTACAAAACAAACAAACAAAAAACAAACCAGCCAAACAAACAAAAAATACTTGGGAATTCGGAATACACTAAAAAAAAAAATAAAATAAAAGAAGCAGAGTTTAACATCTTACATTACATATTACATATACACAGACTGAACAATTCTTGAAATGTTTTACTATGAACACCATATTGGTTTTCCCCCTCTTAAAGTGTGAAATAAAAGACAATTTATCACTAAAACATGATTTGATAAGTTAAAATGGCCTTAAAGTTAATGTTTCATACAGTAAAACTTGGAAACAGTCAAACTAAGATTATATCATGATCTTGATATTTTTGATGTTATCAATAAAATTGAAATAAGACACACAAAATGATTTAATTTTATTTGGAAGAATATGTGTTTTTAAATGATTAACAAACTGACTATATAAGCCCATCAATTTTCTTTATTAAATTTGTTGAGGTGACATTGCTTAGTAAATAAACCAATCAATTTTTAACACACAATCCCAATAACTCTTCCAGTTGTTTCCTTTACTCCTAGTTTTGATCAAGCTAAATGGCAATCATATTAACTATTTATCAGTTTTCTCCAATTTATATATGGTGGAGTGACTTCCTCAGTTCAACATAGAACTTAGTGCAATTCAACATTCGCTTCTTATTGCTATTTATTTCCAAATGCTTTTGCTTCTTTAAGAAAATCCTGTAATATCTCAAGCATAGATCTGTCTTTGTCTCTTAACCATTTTTGTTCAAAATTACCAAAATGGGGTCATCACAATTACTATTACCACAATAGGGTCATAGTAATATAAAAATGCCATTACGCAAATACATCACCTTAGGTAACTGAATGCTTATTAGAACTTTTCTCAAAGAAAATAAAATATCATGGATTATTTTTAAAAGGCAAAAAGAGAAAAAGACATAAATTTAATAAAAACTGAAACATTAAGGATAATTTTAGTGCAATGTATTTAATTACTGGGAGTCTAAACCTTGAATAAACTGTCTGCTTTAATCACGTGGCTAGGGTTACCTGGTCTATTAATAGTTTACAGGTGTGAAACAGTATCTGCCAGAATTAATTAGCTGAGGGGCAAGTTTTTGTTAATTTCCAAATGATTCTTTCGTATAGGGTGGCATCTGAATTATACAAACTGAATATCAAATGTAAAAAGATTCCCATAGTCTGGGTGTAAATTCTGAAGCAACCTCTGGTTCTCTAATATCCCATTATAAATTTCAAATAATTGCTTAACATTAGCAACATGCTTTCGTTCATGTAAGGGACCTGTGCGCACATGAAAAGGATACACATCAATATATTCACTACTGATTGGACACTTTTCAGTTTAAACAAAGTAAATCAATATATGGTTATAATACCACCATCCTAAGCCTGGTACAATAGTGCTTAATGCCATGTAAGAAAGCTGAGTATTTCAGTATTAAAATGACTCTAAACAGCCCAAATTTGGTTTAAAAATAATATAAGATAACCCTCTTTAAAGCAGGAAAGATGTAGTGAATAATTAACTTTTGACATAATGGGTTACTTAGTAGTAACTCATTATTCATTCAACAAATAATACTCACTGAAAGCTTGCTTGCTGAGCCTGCCCAACCTTTTGAAAGTGATGTTATTTCTCAGAAATCAATGTTTACTATCTTCTCACAGATGTTTAATGCTATGCCTTCCCAATTTCCTAACTGTTAGTAAGTTATATTAGAATCATTGTGAAATTTCAGAATTGAACTACAAACTATATTCAGAGCCAATTCTAATTTTAAAAGATTCCAATAACTCAAACTCGAACTACTACTACTATAATTGAATAAATTTGTGAGAACTTAGGAGGGAAACAAAAATGGAGAAAACAGAGGAAAGAGGTTGATTAAAAGAATCCTACTTGATTCTAAATAAAAGAAAACAACAACCTGTCATCACTGTAAATATATTCTTACTATTTTTTCCTATCACATACCTTGGTCTGTGCGACTGGCCTTGACCTGGAATTTCATCTACTCCTGGGAGAGCACTGTTGGATTCAAACCTCTTTGAAGCTTCACTTTTTCTCACTAATTATGAATGAAAAAGGAGTAACAGCACAGATGATAATAATATGAAGTAATCTTATATAAAACTTAAGCAGTTAGCAGACATACAATTTCTCAAATAACATATAATCAGATTAATAATATGTCATTAAACTCTTTAGAGGTAAGTCATATTATTTTTTAAGACAATGAATTATTTTCTATATTATCAAAATGACCACATTGTTGTTTGATGAAACTGTTATTAAGCTGTTTCTGTTCAATACGGTTAAAATGAGCAACTGGCAACTGTTCATAAGTCTTACATTTTATATAGAATTATTCTTTTGACACCTGATAATAGTACTGAAAAAAAAAATAGTACTTCTTAAAAACATTTGGCTTGTTGAGATGTCTCTTACCTTGTCTGAAATCTGATTCAGAGGAAATAATAGATGGACTTTCACTGGAGGTACTAAAGATATCGCTGTGGTAAGTTTTGTATCTTCGAACTGGTTCTAAAAAGATTAAAACAAAAACATTAGAAAGCAAACTCATTAGCTGTTCCACACAAATCAGATAAAATACTCTTGTGAGACTAGAACATTATATACATTGCTTCAAATTGACCAGTTGCTGGTGTTATTCAAACAATGCAAATCCAATTTTGAGGCCATTTGGCTTACTGGATAAGAGCCTGGACTTTGACATCAGATTGCGTGGGTTCTAATCTCCGCTCCACTCCTTGTTAGGTGTGTGCTCTTAGGAAGTTAATTCAACCTTCATGTGACTCATGTTCAGCTGCAAAGGGGGTAGAATAATATTGCACACCTCACAGGGTTGTTGTGAGCATTAAATGAATTCATACGAGCCTATGCATAATTCTTCAAACAGAGTGGATGCTATATAGCAATCACCATTAACAAGCACTTTTGAATGCTTAATATGTGTAATTCTCTGTGTTAGGTGCTATAAGGAATAGTCAATCCAAAGACACAGTCTCAGGCTCAAATAATTTTAAATGTAGAAGCATGAAATATTTAATTCAAGACAGGACATTTAGTTCCACCAGAATGAGATGGGGAAGCATTAGGAGTGAAGGAGCCTGCGAAGGGTTGTGCAGTGTGGCCTGTATGAGTGGGGCAGGGTCGCACTAAAATCTAAATTCTACCTTCTAAATGCTTCTGCTTTGCCCCCTCTTTTTCATACTCACCACAGCTATCACAGATCACTATTCATCTCATGCCCAGACTACTTTGCGTGTCCTGATTCCTTTTTCTTTTGCAGTCTTGCTCACCTCATAAATCGTATTACAGAGAGTGAACTTTTCAGAAACAAAACATTTGAGCATATTGCTATATTTCTTAAAACTTCCTCAAACTAGAGTCTTCAAGATACAGTTTTAAAGCTCTTTAGCTTGATAGGCAAAGCCTTTCATAACCTGATTTCTGATTACATTTATAGCAGTGGCTCTTGATACAGTGAAGTCACAGACTCACTTGTTAGAAACTGATGAAAACTGTAGACCTCTCCCCTCACACTTTCCACAGCATACCTATACACAAACATTTAAGTATAACTTAATAAGACTCTGGTTCCACGGCCTCATTGCCATATACTTCCCCAAATTCTGCACTATTGCTCCAAATTTACAAATCTATGACCAAAAACATATCAACTCTAAGGTTCCCTCCTGAAAGATACTCCCTCTGTTAGAAATTCTGTCCTTCTGTCTTTTTTTAACCTAAATACTTCTTCTTTTTCCTTTAAGAAAAGCCTCAACTTCAACACAAAACCTTTCATGACCACTTAAAGATTGAGTGAGACACTGTTTGTCTTACTTTCATCATCACTTAACTACCTGCAACTCTCCGCCTGCTTAATAATTCTCTACGGGGTTGCTTCCTCTACCAAAGTTATAAAATCTGACAAAAAGGAGTGTGTGCGTGCGCGCATGCATGTGTGCGTGTGTATTAGACATACCTGTGTTGGGTGTGTAGCAAGCACAAAGTAAGCATTTTTTTTTTTTTTTTTTTTTTTTTTTGCTTTTTGGTATGTGGGTAGCTGCCTGGCTGGGAATCGAACCCAGGCCGCAGCGCTGACAGCACCAACGCAGAAGCCTTAAGCATTTTCTGAGTGAGCATGGATGAATGTACGAATGAGTGGTTGAACAGTGTTACACAAAGGTCACGGTGACCTTTAAGACGACTGTCTCCATTGCACGAACAAGTCAGAGTTCAAATCACAGAGTTAAAGAAGGACTGCATGGTATGAAATTGAGAAAATGACATACACTACTCTTTCAATCAGTTAAGTGTTGAAAAAGGAAAAAGATTTTTACAAACAGACTGAGTTACAGGGTCTTCCTGGCAGAGTGGAGTGTCTGAGGTGATTTTAGGCCGTGAGCTGTCAGTCCGTAGCCCGAGGGAGGCTGAAGTCGGCAATGACCGTGGGGAAAACGGGTGAAGGAGTGGGCCGAGGGAAACAGCGGGGCGACGGGCGGGGAAACAGCCCCCGCATACGGATAGTTAGCGAGACAGGGAGAAGGAGCCGTTCTTTCTCAGGAGGAAGAGACGATGGACAAAGGGGACTGAAAATCCTGCGGCAATTTCCAGATACTCCTACCAGGAAGTTGCCTTCCCTCTGGTAATAAAGGCGAAACATTTCCTGGGATCCAGTTTACCTGGGGGCTTGCGAAGAGTAAAGCAATTCTGTGTGAAGAACGTGGATAGGCCAGCAAAAACCCCGTGAAAGGCTTTATGCAGCCGTGAGAGATCAGCGGGGGGCAAGAGTGCATGAATTGTACTGGAACTGATCAGAATGGTCCTGTGGCTTTTCTTGGCACTAAAAGGAGACCATGGGAGACACCTAGAACTGAGAAGTGACATAGGACGGATGGCAGCAGATAATCAAAGTACGAGTATGTGAGGGATTCTTTTTCACTAGTTCTAGAAGTCGTCCAACAGAGATTATTAAAAGAAAAAGTCATGTACTAACAAATGAAATAGTTCAATGACATGAAGGGAATCAGGTTTGTGGAACCAGGCTGGGATTAATGGCTGGAAGAATTAGGACATCATGTTGAGATAAAGCTTCAAATAAATGAGAGTTGTAGAAGGATAAATGACACGCCATGAACTTGATGGAGAGGAAGTTTTGTATATTGTTCTATGATAATGTTTACTTGGTATAATATACGAGCTCCCTCTTTTGTCCAGCTTTGTATACAGTGAACATAAATATCAAATAATACTGTAATTAATGGAAAGAGTTTTGGAATTGAAAATCCACGTATTTATCAGTTTTTAAAAAAATGATTCCATTCAACCACAGTGAAGTCTTACAGAAAAATAAATAAGAGTCTAAAAAAATCCTCTGGTTTAAGATGAAAGTGATTTGAAAAGATTGCAGAAAATGTCAATAGTTTTATCTAATACTATTTAACTTTAATGAACATAGTTAAATGTTCATTATACTTAAGTATACTCTATACTTAAGAAGAATGACTATTTTCAAGGGGCACCAAAGAATTTTTTGTTGATTGTTATACAATGCCCATGCTAAAATTTTTGACAAATTTTCCCAAGGTAACTTGACCAAAATTACATACTGGCATTGCAACATACAGAGCAGTAAATCAAACAAGGCCAAAAGGACCCAAATATACAGAGTAAATACAGTTTTACCTTACAAAGAAAAGTAGGAAGTCACAATAAGCCTATTTTATGACTGAAGTAGAGAACTTCTGCCACTTGGATGTTATGCCATGCAATAATAATTTCACAACCCATATTAAATGAACTTACTGTTTCATCATGATTTCTGCAAAGTGTCTATAAGACAGTAAATTAATTTTAATTTCCATTCTTTGGTAGTGCTTTAGAATTGTTCCTATTTTACCTGTCCATATGTCCTCTCTCTCTAGCCTATGTTTTATTTCTTTTCAGTTTACTCTGGTAACACCAGTAAACTTTTTCATTCTTGGGCTTCTTCTGTAACGTAGCTTGGATGAACCCCTCTTAAAAATAAAGCAATAAATCATCTTTCCTTGAAGAACTATTAGTCAGTAAATGTTCTCAGTACCATAGCTGGGGGCGGGGAGGGGAGGGAACTGCCTTGTGCTTTACTGCTTTATAGTTAACAGGGCACTAGCACTCCGTACACATGAACTGGATGACTAGTTTGGCAGGACTGTTAGGGGATAAGAAGACATTTTTATCCCTAAGACTAGGGTAGGGGTGGTGTCTATTAATTAAAGCTGTAGGAGTCTCTTTTGTGAGTTTCTTGTGTTTTGGATATATCTTTTAAAATATCATTAGCCATGTTCTTTTCATGTCATGACATGACAGATATAACCAGATTAAAGTTTTCAGGCAATATTTACACTCAGTCATGCTTATAAGGCTATAATCAGATTCAAGTTCTCAGCCAAATTTTACTACTCACTACACACTTAAAAGAAAGGTTAGCCCTTGTAAGTATGAGCTTTCCATTTCTGAATTAAATAATAAATTTGTTTCAGGAATTACAAAATCACATGTTCTTCACCAAGAGTAGCTTGCATTACTGGTGTAACCAGAGTGGCACATTGTCCTTGCTTACAGATCATCAGAGCAGGAGCACTTACTGGCTTTCTGAGATGACCTACATAAAGGCATCCAGTAGACACTAACTAAACAGAGAGCAGGTTTCCTCCTCTGTTCTGGTCTGCAAAAGGGTAACCCCTAATTTTCCATTAGCTGCTCCAACATTATTAACAACTTTTTTTTGCGGAGGATCCAGACACCACCAAATGTTTTCTATCTATATTTAAATGTATAATATTAGTACTTTAAGATTTGGTCCAGATCCCAGAAATGTGGTATTGACTGAGTGATTAAAGAAAAAAAATTAATCTTTTATTATGAAAACTTCTAAACAGACAAGAAAACAGAGAACAGTAAGACTTCATGTACCCACGTCCCAGCATCAACAAAACCTAGTGATGTTATTTTAATTAGAAAGTGTCAGACTATTTTTTTTTTTTTTTTTTTTGTATGTGGATAGTTCCCTGGCCGGGAATCAAACCTAGGCTGCAGAGCTGATAGCACCAGCAATGAAGCCTTAAGCCACTACACCACCAGGGAACTCCCAGACTATTTTTTTAAAAAGAGATGCTCCTAAGTAGTTATACAATGTTACAAAGTTTTCTGAATGCCAAAATTCTTGAATCACGTGCAATGGACCTATTAAAATGTTCAAAAACACACTTTATAAAATGCACATGTGGCTGCTTTCATTGCGAGTTAAAGCTGTAACATTAAAAATGTAAGCTTTCTCTATTACAACTGCAAAACTGGATTTATCTGCCTTTTGTGGGATAGAATTAGAGTCAATATCTAGTTTGCTGGTTGGCAAATTTCTTATCTCAGCAAATAAATATTTAAATGAAGCCCACATTACACAAATCAGTGTAGTAGGGTCCATTTAGGGTCATGAATCTTCCTCATTTCATTAGACAATTTCCTTCTCTTTTACTTCTTACGAGTACATAGTTTGCTAATGTGGAAAATGAAGTTGTAGGAAAGAATCTTAGTGTAGAAACAATAATGAGTGCAAAAAAACAAGTGGGATAATAAAATCAGCACACATATCGTCAAGTCACAAGCAACAAACAGGGTAAAATATATATAGGAATATACTTGTATTCTTTCTAAAATACATTTTGTGGAATAGTGGTGAGAAAATAAAAAGAAGGGGGATCATAGCAGAATGGCAGAAAGAACGAATATTTGGATAGAAGTCTAGTTATAGAGATTTCATAATCATACATCCTCTGACATTTGAAGATATCTTCTAATTTCAAGTAATATTTTACCATAACTTTTTTTGTCAGAATACACGGTATAAAAACCTGAAAAACATTTTATTATCCTTTAACTGTGACCTGATTCTTTCAATAGAATTCACTCCCACTCTAATATGCTGACTCCACTTATATAGTAAGAATAAAAAGCAGCTTTTCAATAGGCTAGAATATTCTGTCCTAACTTCTTGACAACTACAAGTCACAATTTCCACTACCACTTAATATACTTAACACTTAAAACATATGAAGTTGTGGCATGTGATTATGAACACTATATTTTTAATGTTTAGGAGACTATGAAGATTTGCATGACAGTCTGAGTTTACATAAAACTATTCAGATAAAATATTCAAATCTACAATCTTCACATTAAAAAAATCTAAACCAGCACAAGCTGTAATCTAAAAATCCCATTAAGAAATGACACATATTCAAGTTCAGACAAGTAACACGCAGAAAGTAAGACTCAGCTAATTGCAACATCAGGAATTAAATAACCACTTTTACCTTGGTATTTCTTTACCTTTAATATATGACTCAAATTACAGATACCAGTTTCAAAGAGAAATGCACAAAATGACTGGTTTTGTAGCTGAGAACTATAAAGTTTAAAAACCCTTCATTTTTAAGGTTACAAACCCTAACAAATAAAATGCTTTAATTTTCAAATAAAGCAGAGAAAAATAACATTATGTATTCATGTATAAAGTATTTTTCTCTATCTATGCTTTCTCTTCAAGGGATTAATCTCTAGAGATTAGATATTGTCCTTTTTATACGTTCACTAGAGTCCACTGCATTCTGTATTATACCATGTAGCATGATATATGAATAGAATATATTCTAAAATCCCATGAGAGGTAGACATGATCAATAAAAATTTTAACCAGTAATAGAACTCTTGCAAGTATAAATATATATAAATGAGGAAGAATATATAAGGAGAAATTCTCAGTGAACCATAAATTAAGATGTAAAATTTGTCCAGAGCACAAATGGCAAAAAGAATGAATAGTCTCCAGTTTCCTCTGTAAGGGTCTTGTGCAATGTAGCAGCCACAAATCTGGGTTATGACTTGTACCTGGGCTGGCCGTAACACTCTTCTAGCATCCTCTAGGATTCTCTGTTGTTATGACTTCACTGCCCCTTCTAAAGCTTTCAAAAAGTACAGAGTTCTAAAAGAAATTGATTGTATTTGCTGCTGGTTAGTCACTCCATGACTAACAAATACTGATTTTTCTCTTAGAGTCGAACAAAACAGAGGATAAGGTGGTAGGATTTTTTTCTCACTATATGTGTAATTCATCAGAGAATACTGTTGAATTACAGTATATATTCCAGATATCCCATATCTGGAATAGCACACTAAATATATGAAATATTTAATATTAATAGCTATACTGCAATACTCAGTTCAGATGAACAATTATGAGTATCTACTACAGGCATGTCCAACCTGCAGGCCAGGATGGCTTTGAATGTATCCCAACACAAATTCTGAAAACATTATGAGATTTTTTTTTTTTTTACCTTTTTTATGCTCATCAGCTATCCTTAGCGTTAGTGTATTTTATGTGTGGTCCAAGACAATTCTTCCAATATCGCCCAGGGAAGCCAAAAGTTTGGACACCCACGATATATATATGCTAATGATAAAGTTATGAATTAGACTAGGTCAAATAGCTAATGTCTACAACAGGAGAAACAAGCTCTCCAAAAGAAATAATTTCAAAGAAAAACACAGGCCATAATCCTAAACTGGGAAGGTGAGAGAAAGTTTCGTAAACCAGGCAGTGATAGTCTTAAGGCAGAAAGCTGCATGAATAAAAACATGGAAATATAAAATGGCATGCATGGAGGGAGGAGAGGGAGGGCCTGGAGGGAGAGACAGAGACAGAATGTGTACATGGTGCTGAAGTCAGGTATGAGATGGGAAGTGCTAAAGGAAGACTCTGGAGAGGTATAATCATGGAGAGCCAAATATCATGATCTAAGGAGCTAGAATTTTATCCTGCTCAGATGATAGAAAGTTATTAAGTGGCTGAAGGCAGAGGAAAAATATATTCAGATTTGCATGGCAGGGAAATGGAGGACAATTGTAGCTGCAAGATCAATTTAGAAAGCTATTTCCATAGTCCATGGGCAACGGACGGCATTGACTGGGAAGGAATAAAGAAACATTTTGGAGATTAAAATTGGTGGGTCTTAAAAATTACAATGATACTCATTGCTAGCAAGATCCATTTTAAGTCTTTGTTAAAACATATCAATCCATGGTTGTCAGAAGGTGTCTATGTCAAAGTCAAACTGGGTTTATGCTAACTTTGTATGAGTTATATATTTAAATTAGGTCCCTACTTTCTGATAAAGTAGCTTATGATTTCTGTGGTGTCCAAAATTAATAGTATGTTACTATGAATACAGAGAATGAAAAATTTGAACTTGTTTCACCGTGAACTTAGTGGTCAAAAATGAAATTTCCTTTTTTCTACCTGGATAAATCAAAAGTAGGAGAGTCAATGTCTCTTCTCAGTTGTATTTTAACTAAAGAACAACCACTTGCACATCCCTTCTCAAATCAATCTTTCCTCAATTGAAGATTAGTATTTTATACTGGATTGACTATAAATGAGAATGGTCTGAAGTTGCACTACTGTAGGACAGTTGCCACTAGCCACATGTAGATGTGTGGAGTTAAATAAAATATTCGGTTCCTCAGTTGCAGTAGCCAAAATGCAAGCACTCAGTAGATACATGTGACTTGTAACTACTGAGTTGGACTTGGAAATACATAACATTTTCTCCATTGAAGAAGTTCAATTGGGTAGTGCTGGTCCAAAATATACATCTTTTTACAATTCAGCCCTGGAGACACAGTGGGCACTTGATTCTATCTCACTGGCCAAGATGTTGAATCCATCTATAAGAGTGTGCTCTTCAGAGATTACTAAATATTTTTGCAACTTAGTAGTATAATAATTAAGTTATTAATACCTGAATTACATGTGATATTTGACCAATACCACATAAAACCCCTGCTTATTTCATATTCACTTCTGAATTGGAACTGATATGAGTGAAATAAGAACTGAAAGTTATAATTATTTAATTTAGTTGTTAGAGTAATCCAAATAACAACTCATTCATATCTTTTTACTTATTATTCTATTCAAAGGGAAATAAAGTGAAGATATAAAACTAAATCATTCATCTTGACCAATTTTGGATTTTAGAAAAGAGGTAAGTTAAAAATTTTTATTTCCATAAAATGTCACTAGAAGTATCTTACATGATGAAGCCATCCCTTGCTTTTATGAAATGTAACTTTAAAAATTCAACCTTCTCATGGAAATGAAACATGGAGGTGCTTCAACAATGAGAGCAGGTTCACATACTTGAATATTTAAGTTGTCTTCACAGGGTAGTCATTGAACAACAGAACTAGGCTAGACCAGCAGTCACAGCATTGAAATAAAGGAAACAATTATTTAATTTTCATGTAAAGTAGACTGACTTAAAACTCCTTAAATAAGTCATGTTTAACTACAGTCACTTTTGTAGGATTTAATTATATCTCTTCTTCATATTTTCCCATCTAGTATTTTACAGAATGCAAAGGAGTTTTGACTGTTGGAAGCAAAATGCTATTCATGGTCCCCACCCAGGGTGTGGAGTGCTGTTCATTCGATATACTCACAGTACTGGTTCCAAGTCAATCTCTCATAATCAGGAATGTGCTGCCAACCCATCAAGCAATGGATAGGGAGTATGAGGTAATTACTTCACAAGAGAGATGGCAACAAATACTTTCAGAAAACAGACAATTTCTCAGATGGTGAGATGGAGTAGAGAGAGGTAGCGAAGAAAATACTGGGAATGGGAAGAAAGGAAAGGAGTAGAATAGGACAGTCCTAGGCTGAGGTGAAAAAAAGTGAAATGAAAAGAATAAAGCTTTTTCCCTCTATGAAGTCAAAGAAAGGCCTTTCTGTGTAGCTTTTGGATGTCTGAAACTCAGTTAAAAAATAATAATGAAAAAAGACAACTTTAAAAAGAAGAATTAGGCAATAAAGAGAGTGGCATTAATTTTTAAAACTAGTTTTCACAAGAGAAACCTGTTTTGCTTCTTCCTTCCCCTTCCCTACTGCTTTATGTATGTAGAGAACTATCTGAAAGGTTGTGTTAACTTAATAATCACAGTAATGATATTATTTTTATTATTTTAAAACCTTACCTAGTTTCTTTTTTGGAAACTTTTTGTTCTTAACTTTTCCATTTTGTTCCCAAAGAAATCAGGGCACTCAGGTGCCAACCACTGCTTTTTGACAGTTTGCTCCCTTATCTTGTCAGTTACAGGATAACATCTTATAGATCCTAACTTACTAAAGCCCCAACGAAAAACAATCCACCATTGCCACCACAAAGGCGTGTGACACAATGGAGCTCCATCTTAACCTCCACCCGGTGTGGTTTACTATAGAAAGAACCCAACGTGCCTCACAGGTTGAACCCTTCTTTCATAACACTACCTTGTTTTATCGTATTAAAAATTACATAATTTCATTAGATTCGGAAGAGACCTAAGGAGCTTGTTGGGTGGTTAGTTGAAACATCCAACTTCCCAGGCAGTAAAAAAGTTTTTCCAACAACATATCTGAAATATATCTGGTTTCTGCTTGAAATCAGAAAAGCAGTGGAAAAAAATCTTATTCTGGGGCTCAAGAGACCTGATTCCAAATACAGCTCTGTTATGAATTATGCATCTCCTCTGGCAAACTAGTTTACTCTGGGACTCTGAAATTGAGATGTTTAGTTTAAATGGTATCCATTTTCCTTCCCGTACCAAACTACATGACTTTAAGGTTTGGTCTCCCTGTGCTACTGGCCGGTTGACGCTTTTAGCTGTGGAGGTGATACAGTAGAGGCTTCTTTCAAGAGGATGGGCCTGAAATTAGGAAAGGGCTATAAATCTGAGGCTGAAGGAGACAACTGTTTTTCCTATTAGTTCAATGAACCTCCTCATACACCCAAAAGGACAATCAGAAATTACCAATTTGTTTTCTTTTGATTGTTATATTAACCCAATGAACACTGGAACACATCTCTTTTAAAAATTAGGAAGCTACATGTAATGGGAAATCCTTAGAATGGAACTCAGAAATCTGTGTTGGAAATCTACAATCTCTCACAATGATAAAAACCTTATCATTAACTAGTTATGCGATACTGGGTATGTTATTAAATCTTCATAAGCCCAAGGACATGCTCTCTAAGACCTCTTTTAATTCCAAAATTGCTGATAGCCAGGAGCAACTGTCCAATTTAAAGATCACAAAAACTATACAGAGCCTTAGCGATATTTGAAAAGGCTTTAAAACAAGAATATCTTAAAAGAAAAAATGTGTATAAGAAAATGTGTACATTAGTCACATCCACAGTTCTGCTTGTTGTATCACACATAAAAGAAATTTAGGGACCCTATTTTTCATGAAAATTAAATGAAATAAATGGGATTTATATTATTTTCTATGCTCTCTTCTGCTTTGTATACTAGCTATAATTTTCTGTTAGCAATTTTCACTTTGTTTGCACAGCCAACATAAATTATCTCACTTCAGAAAAAGCACGGCATAAAACCAACAAATTACTCAACTAAATAACTTGTAAGAATTACTGCTTCTGAATTCCAAACATCAAACATTCCTTTTGAATAATGCGTTTAGTCTAAAGCAAATATAATTTACTACTTGCAAACTACTGTATAGTAATGGACTTTATTTAATGTGGTGTAAGCATTTTCATAATAAACCAACATTTTCAAGGTTTTTTGTTTAAATTGGTTATAAAATAAACTCTGGGAAAAAGGACTATGCTCTTTGTGGGAGCAAATGCTTTTGAAAACTCTTTAATGGGAAAGAAAGATTTCAGAATGGAAATTGTCCTATATCAAACAATTCAAAGCATGTTTTATTTTTAAAAAGCAAATTTTTTTCTCTTCTTGTATCTCTTGCAATGAATCTAAAATTCCTAAATTTGTAAACTGCTTCATAACAAGTTACCATTTTAAACAAATATGAATCTACAAATATTATGAATCACCTGTGCATATATAAGGCCTGTCCAGAAAAAATACAGCCATAAATACCGCTATTTTTCATATTATATGGCTGGACACTTTCCAAAGAGCTCTCCTATATGCATATTTGGGAACAATTTAGTCTATTTGTTTCCTTAACACATATGCATGCACACAATACCTGAGAAAATAAAAGGCTCATATGCAAACTAGGACATGATTTGGCTTAATATTCATTTTACAGGTAATAAAAAAATTGCCTTTTAAAACAAAATATATTAAATAGACTATTGTAACATAATTTAATAGATTAAATATATTTTCATTAATGTTTGATTTGCGAGTGCAAATCAAGGTTCTATGGCAACACTGTCCTCAAATTTCACTAATCCACACTGCTATTAATTTACCTACTATTAAGTCAAATAATCTTTTGAAACATGAGAACATTAGAAATTACAATTTTATTTTTAATATCCTTATGTTAATAAAATATATTATTCAACCTCTTAAATGTTAGATATAGTCATCTAGATTGCTATCTATAATAATGACAGTGGACCATCAGTTCAGCAGCACCCATGCCAGATAAATGTACTATTATTTCTTTTTTTCCAGTTGCTTGAGAATGCTGGCTGCTTGAGTTCTGGTTAATGGAGAGTCTACAGTATTTATATACTGAGACTATCATGGTTCATCAATTTGAATAACAGATTTTGTGGGGTTTTTTTCCCATGATGGGAGAGATTTCTTTATATAAATGTTCATGCTCATAAGAAGCTCAGACTAAATTATTTTTCATATGCTGGCTTTTGTGCAACACTAAATAGTCATGGAATATAATTTCTGAAAGGGGAGACTACTTTAAGTCACAGAAAAAGCCTACTCCTTGCTGTCACAACTCTAAAAATTTACTGATCGAAGTTAAATATTGAAATCCTGTAGGAAACAAATTTCCAAGTTTTTATTTTCTGTCTTTGAAAGGTTTCAGATCAAGATTATATATTACCATCTCATAAAGTTGGCTAATGTTTTTAAAAATATATGTATATACAAATCCATAATACCAATTGTTCAATAATTTCCTCCATCATTTCAAATTATTTACTAATTTGCAATTCTGAATTTTAAAAAACAATTGCAAAGCTTCTTTTACTTCTTAGAAATAAAGTACAATGTAGAGAGTAGGTTTAGTTCCAGAACTATGCTTAAAACCTAAGTAACGGAATAAACCTCTAGCAGAGTACTTTAAAGGCAATCCATGAATCAGAAATATTCAACTGGAATAATGACCCTAGAAATGAATATGACCTCTGATGATGTCACTACTCTTATTGAACTAGAAAGGAACTTCAAGTTCTCCTTAATGTTCCAGGTTTTTCTAGGAGGCCAGAGGTAGTTATAAAACTTTAATCTTCAAAAATGTAGAGGAGTAGATTGACTGAAAACTCTTAATTTGTTTTCTCTTCCATCTACCTAACATTAAAAAAATAGTCACTATTCCTGAGTCTAGAACACGATTTTATCCCATTCAATATATTGAACTTTGTGTAAATCAGGTATTATTAAAATAGAGCTTTTGCCCTGCAAATAATAAAAATTTATTATTTATAAAGTTACTTTTATTCCCCTTATACTAATAATATAATAATTTATTAAACACTTTACCCAATTAGTCTATTTTTGTAAGAATGTTTTTTTGATGGGGGTAAGTTAAGTGTCATTAAACCCAATGGCTACTGAATGGAGTAAATAATTCATACCTAGGCTATTGGATTCTAAATCTATAAACCTAAATAGTATGCTTTTAAAAATACAGATTCAAAACTTCATTATAGACCAAACAAATTACAATCTCCAGGAGTTATGTCCCAAAATTTGTTTTTCGAAGCTGGTGGTTTGGGAACCATTGCACTATGTCCATGCTGTTCTGCCTCCCTAAGAATGCTGACTTTGATAAACTGCGTCTCATTTCCACGAACGAGTACTTTATGGAAGACCTCCATGAGACAGTGCATGCCAGATGCTACTGTGGGAAATTAAAAAAGAAATAGAAAGCATGGCTCCTGCCCCACCAAGGCACATACAATCTAAAAATATACTACCCCAAAATTTAAGACTCTAAAGTGACTGAACTGGGCATGTTTAGTAGAGATGACTGTGGAAGTAGTGTACTTTGAATAGGGTTTAATTGGAAGGGAGAACAGAAATTGATAGAGAAGCAAAACTAACCTGGGTACAAAGTTTGGCAATGGAAATAAGACTTGTGGAATGGTTTAATAACCCTTCTTTATTTTGAGACACAATATTAAATATTTGAATTCAATTCTCTCTCAAACACACAAAATTACTAACCTTCTACATTCAGGGCTTCTCTCAGAACCTGAAGTTTCTTTTGTCTCTCTCGGATTCGGTCCAAAGCACTTGATATTGCCGAGGAGGTGGGCAATTCTCGTGTGTGAAATGTAGGATCCATTTTCTGAGGGCCAAAGATATCCAAGGCTATGCTTCCATCGGAGTATCTGCCTTCCTTTTTCCTAGGAGTAGTTGAGGTCCGCACTGTGACTGCCTCGGGGAGACAGTGCCGGTATCTGCCAGTCTCCCCAGAAGAGAAATCTCTGTCTGTTGTGTAAAGCAGGTCCATAGAGGAAGCCCAAACCTTCTTCTTGGGCAGCACATCAATGCCAGGGAGCACTTTTTTTTCTGGGTCACTAGTTTTGAACTGGTAAGGAGAGCAGGCGTTTTCAGAATCTTCATGTCCAGAATTATTATCTGATGAAATGTCCTTGAAATAATCTTCCTCATCTTGTGTGTCTCTGATGGACAGAAATCCCATAGATTTACTAAGCCCTTTATTAAGTAAGGTCTGATGAGAGAATGGAGACTTGTGTATGTCTAGTACATCAGAAGTGGAGCTTCTTCCTGGAATGATAAGAATCTATCATGTATGCACATAACTTTTAGAAAATAAATGGAATGTAACCTTACTATTGACAGTGAAAGTGATGGTAATTTTCTAAACTCTCCAAATGGAGGATCAGAGATGAAATAGAATGGTGGTGGTGGTGACAGTGGAAGTGTAAAGAGATGCTATGTTTGTATAACTTTTCATAGCCCAATGTTTCTTACCTAATGAAATAAATAATATTTTCAACTTAATTTTTGAGTAGTATCATTTTATATTCATCAAAGGTGAATCATTGGTTTTAATAAATAGATACATTTTGATACTATTCCATTTGGTAGACTATTAATGATCTAGGAAATGATTTGGGGTAATAATAGAATGTATAGTTACTTCGACTTCTAAGATATAATTGAAACATTTATTACCTCACTATAAAGTCGTGGGTATTTTCTGGTCATTTAAATAAATATATTTAAAGGAACAAAGAATTCTTGCTATATTCTTGATGGAAAAAAAACTGCATTTAGAATTGTTAAGTACCAAAGTTTTATTATGATTAGATATATTTTCAGAAAATTTGATTGTATTTACATTATGTAAAGAACATTTTTTTCATGGTAGACCATCATGTGCAACAGTGTTTCCTCTCAAACAATAATGTAACAATATTTGTCAATTGGAATAAAGTACCAATTCTTATTTATCCTCTAGTCTTTGATGTAGTTTAAATCAGTAAGCCACTTCAAGTTTTTTGAGGCAGCAGTCTGTAAATGTATTGAGACATGGCAAAAATGCCCAACCACAAATTAATTTTTGAATGCATAGTTCAACAACAAAATATCATATGTATGACTCCACTACTAAAAAAAGAAATGTAGAAGAATACTTTATCATTTCTAACCCAATAGCCCATAGACATTGAAGATTTCCTCTGTGGCATTCTGTGATCCCTCGATGATTACCTTTTTGCTATGCATACAATATAAATTAATGATTAAAACCTTCTTAGTAATAATAAATTGCTTATTAATTCATTTGAAGAAGTCAACAGCTTCTTCAGGGTAATTGCTATAAACTTTAATTCCCTGACCACAAAATTCACCTTAAAAATCTTAGAAAAGTGAATTCATTTCAGAATGGCAGAAAAGTCTTGCTTACTTGAGAGTTAGAGTCAAACCTTTTGCTTTTCTTGCAATTCATCCTTCTGTGAATATGGATCCACATAAGTGCACATAAAGAAAACAATATTTGGGGCATGTCATGTAAAGAATACTGAGAAATATACCACATCACATTCTGGCACATCGATTGTCACAGACTCTAGTTTCTAATCTAATTTAAAAATTGCAAACAGATGTCTATGTTACAGTATTTTAGGGGTAAATTACATTCTTAAACAAACCACATATTGAAACTCATTCATTTAAAATTTTATTTAAAAACAGAGAACAGAGATATTCTTGAAAAATGATAGAATACACTAGATAAAAAACGAGAACTGAAAGGATTTAAGGATCACATAACCACAGATACACTTAACAATCTCTTCTTTAACTACCTTGATTACCTTGATTACAAGTAGTCAAAACTTGGAGACAATCAAATGTAATTATTTTGGACACAACACCACAAATTCATGGTCAACCACTCTGAACACTTAACACCACGTGGTAACAATAAGTTTACGCACTTTCCACGACGACTGCCCCATTTGTTCTCATTCTTAACTCCCTCTTCTCTTCTACCTGACGATCTTGTCCTCATATTAGACCAAGAAAATAGAAGCTATCAGAAGAGAGCTTCCTCATTTTTCCACGACTAATTCTACACATCTACCCCGGTCTGGAAATCTTTCCTCTGTTGTCTTAAAGTATGAAATTTCCACCCAATTGAAGGCCAATGCCCAATACATGTTTCATTCCTCCCTCCTTTTACTTTATCAAAGATATTACTTTTTTGGTTAACGTCTCCCCTCTCTGCTTACATCTGCATTACTCCCACTTTCTACTAAGTCATTCCCATTCATGTTTGTAACATGCTCTAATACCCCCATAACAAAAACCAAACTAAACAAAGCCTGTCCCTATGCTACCCTATGTTACAGTATTTCCCTTTGGTCATCGCATTTTCTCTAATTACTGCTGTCTCCAATTGCTTAGTTTCCATTCATTGTTCTACCTACTTTAGTCAACTGTCAACTCCTCCACACCCTGGCAACTCTCATCATGTATCACTAATGACATCCGTATTGCAAAATCTAATGGACACTTCTGTATCCGTATCTTGTTTACTTCTCAGCAACAACATTCGTTGCTGACAATCTCTTAAATCACTTTTCTCTCTTCATAGGCCTGGCTTCCTCCTACTTCTCAGACTGCGTATTCCTTAGCCTTTGCTTTTTCCTCTTCCTCTACTGGATTTCCAAATGTTCAATAAGCTCAGATACCAGTTTTTAGGATCCCATCTTTTCACTTTTTCCTTAAATAATTTCATCTATTAACAAGGCTTTATCTATATGCTGACAACTTCCAAATTTATATTCTTGGCACAACCTCTCCTGGAATCTCTAATCTTATAAAATTGGAACTGCTACTAGTATATCTCAGAAGCCCCTCAAATTGAAGATACTTCAAATGCATCTTTCACTTCCCACATCCAGAAATCTCCATTGTACACCATTCTTTTAAATTTCAGTAAGTGGCCCAAATATCCAAATGACTGCTCAAAACAGAAATATGGGCACCATCCTGAACCCATTCACCTTTTATTCCCCATATCAAATCCATCACAGTGTGCTGGCTATTTAAGTCTCAGATGTCTTATTCCATGCAATTCTTCCCAATTCCACTGGCATTGCCTTCTTCCCAATTAACTTGACTAGATAGCTGCAATGGCTTCTGAACAGGCCTTCCTTCTGCTTTCTTCCTCCAATTATCTTCTACTCAGCAGCCAGAATTATCTTTTCAAAATACCAATTCCATGATGCCACTACCCTGCTCAACAAGTGAAAGGCATATGATTGCACTTTAAATAAAACCTAGACTCTTTTTGGGGCTGCCACATAAATCCTAACTTTTATCTCCACTTCCCATCCAGGTCACAGGTTTTTCTCTGCTAAGCTCTCTTATATGTTAGAGCCTTTGTACATACTTTTTTCTGTGCCCTGAATGATCTACTCCTGACCTTCTTATGGTTAGTTGTTTGTTGTCCTATAGTTTTATTTCAAACATGACTTCTTTTGTGAAGCCTATCCTGACCACTACTGAAAGAAAGCACTTTTCAAATGCATCATACGTCTATTACATTTGTAATAAGTACACTTATCACTCTCTTTTAAATCATTAGTATTTACCAACAATGTATCAGTGGGCCATGGTATCTATTCTAAGAGAGCCATGTCTTCTCATTAGCCATGAGGTCTAAGATTAATTGCTAATAAGGTGGCTTCTGGATAATTACTGCAATATAAATGCTTGGTTTTTATTGTCATGTTAATAATATTCACTATCTTCAACTACACAACTAGATATATAATTGCTTGATTAACATTTCACAGGTGGATAAAACATATATAGTATCACATACAGCAATATAGCACCATAGTTGTTTCATATTGCTATAGCACTAGGGGTAAGAAATTCACTCACCTGAAAACTCAAAATGAGAGTTCAAATATAGAATCTGGCTACACAAATGAGAAGACAGATGGGATTCTAGGCTCATTTATTAGATGCCTATGTCCATTAGACCAGTAAAAACCATGTACTGTTTTTGTTAACACCGGTGCCACTTACTTAATAAACAGTATTAAGACTAGCAATTCCTTCAACTTCTTTCCAGATATTGCTAAACCCAGTATGCTATTAAAGTTATTTTATCTAACAGCAATAAACAGCACTGAAATAATTAATTAAGTACATGCAAGTGCTACGCTCATTACCCATTTTGATCACAGGAATTAAACTCATATAATTTCTGAAAGCAATGCCACTGGAGCTACTCTTAAAAAGAGTTCAGGTAGAAACTTCTTTGATATTTCTCCATTCTGGTAGAGTTAGTAGCTCCTTTCACTATACTCACAGAGCATGCTGGATGTGTATTAGGACATTTCTTTCACTGTATTAAGAGATCATTATATTATATATCCATCATCACCCCTATTCATTTTCCCAACCTTACCCCCAACTGGAACAGTAACATAATAAGAGACCATGTCTTATTTATTTTTGTATTTCCAGTTCTTGATAAAAGAGATTTCAAAAGAATGCTTGTAGAATAGATTGATTACACAACTTTTTGCAACCGTTTAAAGCCAATTTAAGTGTAATAATCTACCAGAAAAATTATTGTAAAAAAACCTGGGTTTAAATTCTAGCTTTACCATTCAATCTATGAATTTGGGCAAGTCACTTAATTTCCACATTTCTCACTTCCTTCATCTACAAAAATGTGGATATAATTTGTTATGCATTCTTCTTAGACATGACAACATAAATCAACTAACCCGTATAAACAGTTATGAGTTCTTGTGACCAAGGGCAACATAAAATTTGAAATTTCACTTCCCTTTTGTTTCTGCTTTATTTTCCTCAGCATATAATTATGTAGTGAGGGAGAATTTTAAAGTTCTTTTGAGAGGAAACCACAAAAATGGAAATCAAAAGATCTCCTATGAAAGTTTTAAATTTAAAATTTAAAAAAATACATTATTCAATAGGATAAGTGGCAATTTCAGATGAACTTTCTATATCATGAGGAGGCTCTGAGTTCAGAGAGAAGTTACAGACAACATTATATTACATACAACTCTAAGCATCCAAACTTAAAATGAAACCATAACCATCTTCCTTTTGGAGAGTGCACAGCTTGCTAAAAACTAAATAAGGAAAAATAAACTTTGAAGAGCTATGAATAAAAGATTTTAAGAACATAAGTCTTCTCAATAGAACATATTTCATTTATTTTTGTTAAGTTGAAAAGATTCTTCCTTGTAAAGTACATTGTATCTAATTATTTTTGTTATAAATGACTAACATTATCCTTAATGGGAATCATCATTTACCTTGCTCCTCACACACGGACTCAAAAAATTCACAGCTTCTCTTAGAAGCTAACTGCAAAACGACCTTTCAGTATTAAGAGAGGCTCTCGATTCCCCATCTGTCCTCACAAACGTGTTCAAGTGCATAAAAAAAGAAACATGATATTATCAATATGCCCAAGTTCTGAAGCTCTATCATGCTGATCTGATCGCAGTATAGGTTTCCACCTTAAGCTTGGCAGGAAATGTTTGCTTTCTTTCTGCTTCGTGAGGTTGTTTTATCAGCACGGGCAGTATTAAATAACAAAGTGGGGGCAGGCAGCCCACTAGTTTGAGCCTTTCTCTTCTATGACAGATCTCAGTGGTAAGATACAAGGAGGGACCTGTTAACGTCATTAACTCATAGATGAAAAATTTTAATGTTAACTGTTAGTTGAACAATCAAATTATGTAGTTACAAGGCATTATCCCTAAAATTGCTTACTTCTTTTAATCTAAATCTGTATCTCACTGCCCATTATGACATTTTCTTTATTGAAAATAAAGTGGTCAGGAGCCTAATAAACTACAGCTATTACTACGGAAAGGTTTTAGGTTGATTTACATTAAAGAGAGTGCTTTCCTACTAATGCAGTCTGACAAGACTGCTTTGCTGCATGTGACCACTGATGACAAGTTGAGAAGTGGCACTGCCCCAAAGTAACATAAGTACCCTAGAAGAACATTTCTTCATGAGGTTTCTTTTTCTTTTTTTAATCTTAAAACTTTTCTGTTAGTAGTATATGCCATTGACTATTAGCTGCTAACTGCTGCTGTCTGGTAATGGCTATAATTAGCATATTATTTTGATCCTGTTTTGGAGATACGGTTTTGTAAATTTGTTAATGGTAAATTAAGAAAGCCCTTGAGCAGTACTACTGTATGGACAAGATAGGCTGAGGACTCCTCTTCTATTATATTTGATCTAAAAAAACTATTGTTTCAGTATAAGGACCTCTAATTCTACCCAAAATATCAACAAACAAAATTTGGTTTACGCTGAGTGACAAACTAATTCTTTACAAATTCTCATGAATCTAGATATATAGCAGATTTTATTCTCCAATAAAGAGATAGGACTATTAGAAAATAAAATCAATGGACAGTCCCTTTAAAGATTTCTCTTAATATTTTTAAGTTTCTACTGTTAAGCCTAGATTATCTGTATTTGGACAGTATATAAGAGCTATTACATAAAATACCAAATCTTTCTCAGCATTATGCAAACAAAGTCACAAATAAAAGACATTAATAATTTGGTTTAAAACTTCTGATATATTTGTTGTTATAATAAGAAAAATAGTCTAAAAATTTGAGCCAAGATGGCGAACTACAGTTTTTCTTTTTCTTTTTATAAGTTTTAGCTGAAAAAAATAAATCATAGTCATATATATTTCTTTATGGAACCATTAGAATTGTATTACAAATGTATTATTATATCTAATATTTTTATAAACTTGTTTTCATAGCCATTCAATCAATAAATAATCTATAAACTCTTAAAAGAACTAATGTACTTAATACAGGAGGGTTTTCTCTACTCCTAGCATCTACATGTCTAGTAAGCTTAATTTTTATGATTTTTATTAAAAAAATATGTGTGTATATATATATATGTGTCATATATATACATATATATATATATATATATACACACACACATATATATATATGACAAGTAAATAACCAGCTATTTAAGGTATGTTACAGAGTAGGTACATTAAGAAATTCAATTCAATCTCTAATTGCCACCTTTAAAATATTATGTAGTAATGTCTGTAACAGTAAGATTGAATCATTGAAAGTAATATAATCTAAACTATGTTAACACTTGATAGTCTTTAAATTTTGATAAATTAAATATGGCAGGGTTATCTTTTCTACAGATTCATAACTGATAGCAATAAAATGAGCTTCTCATATGTTTGGGAACTTTTTTAGTGTTAGAAAACACAAGCTGTCTTTAAAAATTAGTAACTAATAATATAGCACTATATTTACAAAGTCAACCAGTAACAAACAAGCAAATGAACTTCAATTCCATAACATGGCCACTTAATGATAGTAGGAGATGACAGAAGGGTCTTCCAGAAAGAGATTAAAGAAAGAACAGGAAAAAGACATAGGAAGCAAGGAGGAGGGAGAAAACAGAGAGAGGGAGAAAGAGAAATACAGGGAGAGAGGGATAGAGGGGGAGAGAGAGAGAGAGAAGGTGGGAAGGGAAAGACAAAGATAAACTAGAAAAAGGATGAATAAGAGAAACAGAAACATTTCTTTTAAATATAATGCTTCAGTTATTAAAGTGTTCATTATGTCTCCTTGCAAAAGTCTCTTTCAGCTCGTTGTTGACATTTTCCCCTAAATTTCTGCTATTATTCTGTTCTAAAACAGGAGACTGACTGAAATTCGATGAATTAACAAAGTGCTGCTATTCTTAGCACCAAGTTTCACACTATATATCGTATTTCAAATCCCAGAATAGTTTCAAAAAAAAGGGAAACAGATTTTTACCTACAAAAAGGTGTGTATCTATATATGGGAATATAAGTATAATACAATACATTAAAGAAACACAAGAAAAGTGTTAAAATACTTTTTAAATTGCTATCAAAGCATTGTAAATACTACGTTAAACAAAGTCTGCTTTCTTTCTTTTTTTTTAAATTTCCACATAAACTAATAAAGCGTGTATTTGAAAAGGAACCATATGTAACCAGAAATAAACTGGTTATACTGAAAATATGAAAGCTAAGATAGCTTTTCAGATACACAGTCCTTATTCGCAATTAGGGTGAACCAAAACCGACACTTAACTCATTACAGAATCACTCCATTAGAAAAGATTTTATTGCTTTTTCTGACTTCTCAATATCAACAGTACATTTGGTTAGAGCACACTCTTCCTTCTCAGATAGGAGTTCTCAATTCTGCAACACATTTGGTCCAGATAATCAAGCATCTATATTTATTGTCAAAATGAGAGTTTCTCCTAGGTATTAAATAAGGTAACTGTGTTCTGTTTAACCTGATTAAATTGAAAAATTAGGTATCTTAGCCTTTTAATCTGATTATATCAATTAAAATACATTTTGTTAGAATATATTTAAGTCATCTTTACATTTATTTCTCCCCATCTTCAATAATACAATAAAACATTTTACTCACAAAATACTTTTGTCTAGATTATTACAATTATCACTATTGCTTGATGAGAAGTAAAGAGAACAAAGATGATCAGAAAAAAACCCAAACGTTTATTTTATAAATAAGCAAAGCCTCAAACTTAACTTTCATTTCACATGTTTGGAATTTCTATTCATTTCCTTAAAAAATCAACTTAAAGATTATATAGAACCCATAATTATCTAATGCTATTGCCAAACCATTCTTCATCAGTTTTTATTTACTGACCATCAGATACCCTAAGACAGTATTTATATATATTAACTGCAAGTCACGAAATTAGTTGGTCATGAAATCAATTTAGTGGGTTGTGACTAGCATTAAAAAAAAAAAAGAAATACAATAGAAAATAAAGTGCAGTAAGAATAATGCTTTCTAAAACTTTCATTTCAGGAGCATTTATATTCATAAACGTGTATGTTTGTTTCATCTTGCTTTAAAATGCATTTTAAAGATAAATACCACAATAAAATAAACAATTGATATTACTGCTATAATAACAATATTGGAAAGGGAATGATTTACTGTGGGAGTCTTGATTATATTAATAACATTTTCTGCATAACTTTAATGGATTGATATATTAGTACAGCTAGTGTCCTTGTCTGAGCCCTGCCTCTACTTTGCACATTTATGTTCTAATTACGATCACAATTATTTTCAAGCCAGGTAAGTAAAAGAAACAATGAAATAAAGTTAAAGCTAAAAATGTCCTATTAATATATTATTACCTGTTGGTAATCCTTTTCCTCTCAATCGATCTCGAATAGCCTGGCTTCGGTCAGGCTTCTGTTCACTGTCACAGGAAAGCTGGTCCGTCTGCACACAGGTAATCAAAAATTAAGTTTGACAAAAGAATTTCCCTTTTGTTTTCCTAGCAACTGGCCACAGAATGACACTAGTTAGACAATTTTGGGAGGATGTAGCACCAAGTAAAGACATTCTACTTTTGCTATTGTTAATTTGTATTCCTTGGATAAGATTTATGTAGCTCAGCTATGGCCAATTCATCTCCAAGAAATAAAAGGCAAGAAATAGTTATCAGAGTAAGCTGTTAACCGAGGAACAAAGTTAGCCAAATTAAAGTACTTCTAGAGTTCCATTTGAAAACAGTAACTTGAAGTGATCTTTTTTTTCCTAAATTGATAACTTTGGTTTTCAAGTTAGATTATAATTTAAAAACCATATTAATTCTGGTATAAAGCTTTCACTGTAACTATGCATTGAAGGTAATGATTTAAATTGTTTTCAAAACTAATATTCTATATTTTCCCTCTCAGAAATGGCATGTGAGAAATGTTTTAAACTAAATGGACATATAGAAGGATGACAATTAAATAGAAATAAATGCTCTTTTGAGTCCCCTTTAAAATAAAATGTTTAAGTAGTCTTAAACTTTATTTAGTAACTTTAACTGAGGGTAATTGTTTAAAATAAAGCACATCAAATTGGATCAAATTTCATGTTACATAAAAGGGATGAAAAGTTAGAATACTGGGCTTAATTCAGATGATAATTAGAGTGGAAATTTCAAGAAATGAATGGAAGGAGAAACAATGGTGAAGAGAAATTACTTATATCTGGCACCAAGAGCATGCATACACATATGTTCACTTATAGCCACACAGACACACACACACACACTCTCTCTCTCTTTCTGTCTCTCTCTCTCTAATATTCCTCCTTTGGTTAAACTTGAGTGTGATTACAAGTTCGTTTAGGGTGGTATATTCAAGGTATTATATAGCTATTTGAAAACAAATGGAGCTATTTTGTAAATGATATTAACATGTAAATTATGTAAATGATGTAACTCCAGATTGCACTAGCAGTGGTTCTAAACCTTCCTAATGCTGTGCCCCTTCAATACAGTTCCTCATGTTGTGGTGACCCCCATAAAATTATTTTTGTTACTACTTCATAACTGTAATTTTGCTACTGTTATGAATCGTAATGTAAATATCCGATGGTCTTAGGCGACCCCTGTAAAAGGGTCATGTGACCCCCAAAGGGGTCACGACCCACAGGTTGAGAACCTCTGCACTACAGTATCAGTAACTGAAGAGATAAAGAACATCCTGCGTCTTTGGGAATCCCTCCATTGACAATGCTATGATTAATAGCTATCATTCACTAAGCAGATACTATAAGGCAGGCACTACTGTAAGGGCTGTACATGCTTTATGTTATTTAGGCCTCAAGAAAACTTCATGTGGTAGAGGTTTTTTGAGGATTATTATCCTCTTATTATAGATAAAGGAAGAAATAGCAAGGAAACGTCTAAGAACCTTGGAGCAGCTCATGGACACTGAATGAAGTAATGTGGGCAGATGGCATGTACTATTTTTCCTATTTTATAGGTAAGTAAAATTGAGGTTAAAAAAAATGTTCTAACATTAAACCAGGACAAGTAAGCCAGGCTGCTGACTTTTACTCTATGCTAATTAATTTTAGGTGAGCAAGAATTATGGTCACTTACAATGAATTTCACAGCATTTATTCAAGTTTACTTCCTTCTGCCTAGATTACTCTTTCTATCTAGTCTATAGGATTTAGTTCAAAATGCTATTCTTTTTTTTAAAGGTTAATTATTTCTTTTTATTAACTTTTTTCCAATTACAGTTGTTATTAAACATTATATTAGTCTGAGGTGTACAGCATAGTGGTTAGACACTTCTATAACCCACAAAGTGAACTGCCTGATAAGTCTAGTATCCACTTGGCACCACACATCGTTACTACAGTACTGACTATATTCCCTATGCTGTACCTTACATCGCCAGGGCTATTTAGTATTTCCTACTCCCTTCACCTTTTTCACCCTGCCACCCAATCCCCCTCTCATCCGGCTATTATCAGTTTGTTCTCTGTGTCTATGAGTTTGTTTCTGTTTTATTTTCAACAAATAATTATTGAACATTTACTTGCGAAAAGAAATACAGTTCTTTCTCTGTTGAAGATAGTCCAGTGAATAACAATTACAAGTATTTACATCTACTTCTGAACTCTAATAATCCTCATTCAGTATTATTTTGTATTAGTTTCAGATGTGTAGCACAGTGGTTATACATTTACATAATTCACGAAGTGTGTTATTTTTCAATGTGGTCATAACTTGTATCCTTTCCCTTCAAATGCTCATAGCTTTGAGAAATTTTACTGTTACTTTTCATACTTTTCTTTGCATTTTATAATTAAGCAAATGGTTGTAGAACTTCAAATAAGAGCTCTTCTAAGAACTTCAAATAAGGCAGAGCATATTTTACTCAAATTTTTATCTCCTACAGTATCCAGCACAGGTTTCATATGTTGATGAGCAATATATAGCTATTGTAATAAACTGAACTAAATACTAAAAGGGATGAAGATTTTTTATCTAATATGTGCAATTATTACATGGAGAACAGAATTTCATGGAGGAATATCTCTTCAAAGAAAGACAGAAGAGAATATATTTCCAGCAATTTTATCATAGGAGTGAAATCAGCAAACAGGACAAAAGCCATAGAGAAGGTGTGGTATAAAAGAAAGATCCTTGAACTGACTAATAGAAAATTCAAGTCTTATAAGCTGCGTGAGTCTCAATTTTCTTAATTATAAAGTGATGGCATTAATATAGATCAACATTCTTCAGTGGGAGTTTTACAAAACAGTAGCATTATGAGAAGATCTGTGAAAAAAGACCCAAATAAGTTTGGGAACTGTTTCACCTACATGCGTATCTCTCTTGAAGGTTTAGCATACAGTCTAGTACAATAAAGGCTCTGGGAAGTTCTCCATTGAAAATATACTTAATTCCCCTTAAACTGTCTTTCTTCAAGCTTATTTTGTCATAGAGGAATTTTATAAAACAAAAATATATTTGAATTTGGTTTGGATAGAGAGCTTTCACAGAGTTTTCAGTAGCTTTCCCTTTTTAAAAAATCACATGCAGGAACATAAACAAATAAATCAAATAAAAGTGGAGCTGCTCTAGTTAGGAGGGGAAATAAGCAGCCAAGAACCCCATTCACTCAGCCTCAACTACCTACATTTCCCTCACTACTGAACCGCAAAGATTTACAAATCATTTGCCTAGAAGCATCTCTGAGCCTGTTTCTTATCAACTGGCAAAGAGCATGGAATATGGAGATTCCCCTTCCAGTCATGTGACATCCTGGTTAAGAAAGCACAACTAAGCCCCTAGGGATGAGGAAGCCAGCAAGAACATGGGACACTAGTAAATTTGTCGCCCACACAAAGGAGAGGGACCACTACTCTGGGAGGGTCAAAACAGACAAAGTTTAGCTCTAGATCAGATATCAAAACCAAGGTGCCTCCAAACTAGGGCAAATAGAACAGAATATAACTTAAGAAACGCAGGGGTGGGATGGGACTATTAGACATAGAGCTTGACAGTCTTAGAACTCTTCATATCTAAGACAAGAATGTGGAAGAGTTTGGGTTTGGGGCAGTATGGCAGGGATATAAACAGGCACTCCCCCCACTCCAAATATACCAGGTGCCAGTGTCCAGGGAGGGTAGGGAAGGTTTCGGAACACCTAAGGGGTTCAGACAGATAAGAGGCCAAGAAAGAAGTATAAAGCAACAGAAGGTGCATTTAATAATTCTAAACCCATGCCAAATGTCAATGCATTTTTCACAACCAACAGAACCAGAAGCAAGAACATACATTTTCAGCTCTAATATGCTGTGATTCTATGACAATTGCTGGAATAAATGTCTAAAAAAAAGACAGTCTTATAAAACCTAGAAGACTAAGTTATTGCACTGGGCTTGTAAATTTTAAGTTTTTTTTTTTTTTTTTAAATAAACAATTGACATTAGAACCAGGAATTCAATCTCCTGTTCTTAGTCTTCACTGAGAAAATGCTACCTGTATAGTTTCTCTACAGGAAATTTTGTGATATGCCACTAAATTAAAAAATGTGACTATATGTACCAATTGGAATGGTGGCTTACCCTAGAAAGATTTCCTAGAACCAGTTTAACCAACTGTTTCACGTAGGAAAATGAAGGTGCACAATTGCTATTCCTAATGTGGGCACTGCAAGCATCCAAGACAGTCCGAACAGAAACCCGAGCGTATATAACATCCTCGCACATTCCAAGCAGTATGCTGTTGAGATGATCTCCAAGCTTGATAGGCTGAATATAAATAAAAGAGAAGACATGTTGATAAGTATGAGTAAATTGTACAAATCTTACATGTGACAAGTCATTCTAGGAGTCACAGGAATCACAGCAAACACACTTCAAATACTTGGAGAAAATTAATTCCTTATCTAGTAGCATATGGAGTTTATTGCATTTAGTCTTTTCATATTCCAAAAAATATATATATTAGCAGAAGATGGTTAATATACATCTCCCAACATTATAGACTAAGATATTTTTCTATATGATAAATAGAATTCATTGCTTATTCTGCTTATTGAAATATTTTTGTAAGTAGTATGTGTGTGTGTGTGTGTGTGTGTGTATGTGTGTGTATGAAAAATAGAGGCATTTATGGCTGGATTTTTTCTGGACAGAACACACACACACTATTTGGGGGAAATAAACAATTCCTTAATATTCAATAAAATGTAATATATCAATATATATTAAATATAATCTGACATAATAATTTAGAACAGATTTCAAAATTGCAATGACTTAAAATTATTTAAATGTAAGTTCTCGTTATGTTGGTCAAACAGAGAAACAAGAATATGAGATTTTTTTTTAATTAATTGAAATAATTTGTAGAATATTATATCCAAATGTCCAATAAGCATACCAAGAAATGCAAATTAAAGGCACAAAATGAAGCCAGTACAAGCTCAACTGAATGGTTAAAAAATATATATTAATAATACGAAGTATTGGCGTGGGTGGAGCATTGCTGATGGAAGTCTAAACTGATACGTCCACTTTGGTTTAAACATGGTTTCCCTGTGGCCCTTCCACTTCTCAACTAGTTGGGTATGAGGTCATCCTTTAGATACGGCTTTGATGCAGTGTCCTTCACTAAATCTATTCTAACCCTCCAAAGTCTAGTTACAGGTTCCAACTCTGGTTTTCCAAAGCACTCTCCCTTTTTTCCTAACACAGCATCCATCACATTGTGTTGTAATTGGTTACTTAGGTGTCTGTACCCACGAATGAACTCCACAGGCATGGGCCATTATATTTCTAGTGTCTAGTAAAGGGACTGACACAATGTAGGTGCTTAGTTAACACTTGGATTAATATTATATATTTCCAAAATAATTTCTGATAGCAAAATACAAATAAAAGTTTATACTTCCCCTCCAATTTATACATTATTGCTACTGACTTTATTTTTAGTTACCAGAGGAAAAAGTATAGTGTTAATTATAGGCTGTGATCACATTTTTACATGTAAGTTAGGTCACATAATATATGACACCAGTGTTTCCAATAAAAATTTAACTTTCTCATTTAGAAGCAGCCCAATTGCCATCAGAGTCTAAGGCTTCAGAAAGTGTTACTTTAATATCTGTCTGCTATTGTAGAGGAGTAAAGTATAACTTTTGAAGGGAAAAGAGAAAAGAGTAATGAAGTATAAACCATCCTCTGAGACACAGTGAGAGCTATGACCCCGACAGTTTTTGCATCAAAAAAGGTTATCACTTTCAGTACAAAAACGAATCTCCAACGACAGTTACAATCCCTTTTTATCAGTCATTAAATTAGAAGAAAGAAATGACACTCCCATTTCTCCTGCTATAATTGTTGAAGAGGCTGCTACATTTTACAGACTGAATTGTTGAAACCTGGGTAGCGACTGTTAGAATTCTAAGAATATTCTAAGAAAAATAATTTCTTCAGTACTTTATTATTATTCACTCTGTGAGTGCTACATTATTAAGGTGAACAATCGGCACAGAAATGCTGGTATGTGGAAGTGCTTTTTAAAAAGTGTAAAGTTGTACAAATGCAATGACTTGACTTACTTGGGTCTGAGGCACTTCATGATCAGCTCCCCAGTACAATGTCATTCCAAGAGAATAAATATGAATCTAGAAATAGAATATTTTAAAAAGAAATTTTATGGTAAAACAAAATTTAAAAATTTAAAGTACTATTTATCCATGCTTTTTGTTTCCAAAGAAAATATAACACATGATTTGAGAAAACCATTATTCATATTTTTCATAAAAGCAAGGGATTATAACATGAAATAAGACTAGAAATTACTGGAACAGATTTTTATTTTTAACAATTCCCCAGCCCACCCTCTATAAGCAACCATTTTTTAGTTCTTACTTGTTTTAAAGTTTCCTTATGCAAACTCAAGCAAATGTAAATAGACATTTTTATTTTCACCTTTTACAAAAGGTCAGAAATTTTATAAATTACTTGCATTTTTAATTTTACAACAGAGGTATTTCCATATCAATGCTTAGAGATTTTATCCTTTTTTTGGTACTGCGTAGAACTCTATTTTGTGGCGATAGCACTGTTTATTTAGTCAATCTGTTATTAGTGGGCATTTAGGATTTTCCCAAACGTTACTATTATAAGTAATGTTTCAGAAAACAGTCCTGTGATATGTCATTTTGTACATAAAAATATTTCTCTTGAATTGCTTCTCTGAGACTATGGATAAAGGGTAAATCATCTGTAGTCTTGATACATATTGCCAGATTCCTCTACATGGAAGTTGTATCATTTTGCATTTCTATCAGCAACATATTAGATGTTTTTCACACATCTGATTCATAGAATGTGTTAAAAATATTTGAATTTTTGACGATATGAAAAGCAAGAAAAAAAATCTCATTGCAGTTTTGATTAGCTGTTTTCTTACTATGAATGCATGGAGTAGTGGATGGAGAACTAAGCTGAGTCAAAAAAAGACTTCTTTTGTATTGTTTGTTGCTTAAAGACTGTAAAAATAGTAGCATATTTTTATGCTAGTAGGACTAAACCAACAGGGCAAACTAGAACTGCAGGAGAGAGTGGAGATCGTTGGGAGAACACTGTTAGTAGGTGGAAGGAGCCAGAAGCTAATGCATAAGAGGAGTTGGCTTTACAGAAGAGCACAGACAGTTCATTTGCAGTAAGGAGGCAGAGATTATGGCAATTTATTATGTATGATCTGGTACTGTGATCTTGGAGAAAATCTCACCTGATTGCTTCCAGCAGCTGAAACTAAGGACAGTTAATCTTATAAGTAATCATTTTCCATTTTTATCCTGCTGTTGAGACATTCAGACCTTATATAGTACTATCTGGTACTGAATACTAGAGAAATATTTTTTTATAGGGTACAAAGAAAAATGTTTACTTTGTCATTTTCCCAAAACAACCTGTACAGTACAAAGTAGATAATATTTCCATATACATTATTCATAAGCTAAGAGTTTCTATTGTTGGTGCAGCCTGAAAAGACACAGGCAAAAGGAAGAGCCATGTCAGACTGTAAGTTCATACAGTAACACCGACTGCGAGCACTGGTTGATAAATAGTAAGAGATGGGTTATAGTCAGTCTACTTACAGACACTGTAGAAAGAAGGAACGTCAGGATTATTCAAGAACACCCAAGTATTTGGTCTTCATAGTTTCCTTTGCTTTTTATTTAATAAGAAAAAAAAGGAGACTACAGTGGCTCACATAGTTCAACTAATACCTCTAATAAAGATATCAGCAATCTCAGGTCCTAAAAGAACTCAAGCAGTAGAAGTTCAAAAAGACGTTTTTGATTTGCCCTTCACTTCTATTGTTTATATATTTAGCTTCTGAGGGAATTTCTAGTTTTGTGACCTTTGATTAAGCCTTATTTGTATCAAAGTTCTCTGTAATTATCTGTACCTGATGGTCAGAGATGATCTACTCCCCTCCCTTACTACAGTAGTATAGCAGGCCAGGATGGTTTCCTGTAAAGGTGGATGCTGTTTCATTTTTTATTTTTATTATTTTTTTTTTAGAGGTGAAACAAAGAGATAGTTTATTGGAGAGAAAGTACAATCCAAAGATGTAGGAGTGGGCTCTAGCAAGGAGAGTGGCTCAAGAGCCTGTTTCATTTTTTAGATTCCACATATATGTGAGATCATAGGGTATTTGTCTTTCTCTACCTGACTTATTGCACTTACTATAATGCCCTCAAGGCCCATCCATGTTGTCACGAATGATAAGATTTTGATCTTTTTCACAACCAAATAATATTCTATTATTTATATATTTTCCTTATCCATTAATTCATCAATGGATACTTAGTTGTTTCCATATCATGTCTAAATATTCCATTGTATATATACACATTTTATTTACCAGTCATCCTTTGGACAGTCAGGTTATTTCTAAAAAGGTCCTTTAATTTTCTTTTATTGTGGCAAGACACAGATGACATTCAATTTAGCATCTTAACCATTTTTAAGTGTATAGTTCAGTAGTGTTTACATTCACATTGCTGTGTGTCAGATCTTTAGAATTCTGTCTTCTTAAAAAACTGAAACTCTATACCTATTAACACTTATTCCTTCTTCCCCCTCTCAGCAGCCCTGGGTAACTATCTTTATAACTTTGCTTCTATGATTTGACTACTTTAGACATTTCATATAACCATACAATATCTGTTCCTTTGTATTGGCTTATTTGCTCAGCATAATGTCCTTGAGGGTCATCCATGTTGTAGCATGTGACAATATTTCCTTCTTTTTAAAGTCTGTATAATATCCATTGTATGTATATACCACATTTTCTTTTCCATTCATCCATTGATGGACATTTGAAGTGCTTCTACCTCTTGGCTATTAAGAATAATGTTGCCATGATCTCTTGAAGATATGCAAGTATCTCTTTGAATTCTTTGGATATATACCTACTAATGAGATTGCTACATCACACAGTAATTCTAGTTTTGATTTTTTGAGGAACCTTCATACTGTTTTACATAATGGCTGCATCATTGTACATTTCTACCAACAGTGTGCAAAGGTTCCAATTTCTCTGCAGCTGTGTCAGCATTTATTATTTTATGTTCTTTTGATAGTGGCCATCCTAATGGGTGTGAGGTGATTACCTCCATGACCCCAGAATTTTAAAATTTCAATTTAATTATGTGATTACATGTTGGACTCCAGCACTGAACAGTCCTGAAGTTTCTTCTTCAATGACTCACAGAATGCCAGCATGTAACAAGTATACTTGTCAAATTTATAGATGAATAAATGAACAAATGGGAAGGAAGGGAGAAAGGATGGATTAAAAAGACTTAACAATGAATAAGTACAGTATATCATGGTTAAGGGCATTTGTTCTTTTTTTCACAAGTTCAGGTGAAGCTGCTCCTAAGGTTGGGGAAGTGGATTTACTAGTACATACTTCTAAAGATGACCCACGATTTTCAAGAAACATAGAGATGGTGGGAACCATAATTCGTGATATTTAATCAATAAGTTAGTGGCAATGAAAACGTAAGCAAATATCCCTTTAAATTTCCAGGAACATAGTATAAAATCCCTGGTGCATATCAATATTCTTGAAGAGAAATCACAGTGATTGCAAAACAACTGCCAAGTAAGCACACCATGTGCCAAGCAAGCAGGAAGTAGGTAACTATCAAGTAAAAGGAAAAAGCCAGAAGATTAAACAGCTTAGTGTGATCTGTATAAACCTGTCTAATTATTTAAAGGGGCATGTTATCTTGAAAAGTAAAATCGTAAGGGAGATAAATGAAAGTGCTTATAATATAGCTGGTAGTTAATTATTTCATGCAATTATGTATGTACAGTTTACAAAACAAATTTCATTGAATGAAGGCAACAAGTTCATGTGTCAAGATATTACTAAGTGCTCAACTATTATTTATTTATTATTTATAATACCGGACTAGGGCTAAGTAGAAATTGAGTTGTTTCTTTTTAAGACTTATATACCATCAATAACAAGCATTTACTGAGTGCTAATTAATGGCATATCCTTAACTCTCAAAAGTTATGAAGTGCAGTTACCATCCTCTTTTCAAAATGTCCATGGCACATTAAAATCAGAGTATTAGAACATATGGCTATTTCTTTGACTTTTGCTTCATGTTTACATTGCAAACAGTAATGGGATATAAAAAATAAACTTGCCTTTGGTATTCTTTGTATTTAGAATTGCACTGGACTTGTGAGGCATGAGGTAAGTTAGAAGTTCCAAAAAGACTCACAAAGAAATCAACTTTAAAATAGCAATGGCACCAACCCACATGCATCCATCCCAACCACAATAGGGAGGCTTCAAGCACTTTCCCATACACGTGATACAACAGTTGTCCTTAAACACAGGGTTTGATTTACTTGGTTGGGTATCTTGACACCTCAGGGCAAATGTGGAAAACCCTCAGCAAATCAGAAAAGCCCTTGTGCATCTGAGATTTCAACCAAGCATTTTTTTACCGTTTTGTTGTGGATTTTAAATGGCTTGCAGAAAGAATTCATGAACTCCTGCACGACATTTCACATAATCACAGAAAGCTGTCCTATAATTCAATACAATAATTCAATACAAGTTTTTAAAACTAAAACATTCATGGCTTTAGTCTCTTGCAGTGCTTCTTAGTTTTTCTGAGGTCACCAGACCCACCTGAGACTGATGAACTCATAGACACCCTTCCCTAAGTGCTCAGATACACAAAACTTTGCATGCCATTTCATTGGTTGGTGGATAGCCAAAGCTCAGTTAAGATCCAGAATTCGCAAGGGTTAAGGATTTGCTCATACAACATAACCTATTTCCAATGTTCTAATAAATCACCCTCTAACTTTTAAAAGTTCATTATTAAATGAATCATATAGTGTACAGAATGAATGTATACTGTTTAAATATTAAAAAGGGATAACTATATATACACTATCCCGCTTCCTAGAACACTGCCAGATCCTTTGCATATCTTCATGACAAACAACAATGACTAAAACTGTACACACTGTGGTATACTAAGTGCTTTTCAAATACCTCACTCCGTGTAATGGGAAATTTCTTAGGGCTAATCACTTAAGCCCTTCTCTGTTCTCTGGGGTGTTACTTGTGCCAGACCCTGTATTTGTTCCAATTTTTTTCATAGCCTTGACCACAAAATTAGATCTTCTGATGTCAATGGCGTCACTATCCATAGACCAATTATTTCAATCATAAATTCTTCCTTTTTCTTCATTGTTTCATCAAATGAATCATCAGCTTTTCTTCCACTGTATACTGTATTCAGTTATTTTCTCCATATTATTAAAACTCTTCAGATAGATGCCTACACAATTTTTCATCTCACCTAGTTATCCTCTGTTGTCACACTTAACCTCTGAAGTCACAGATCTCATCGTATCATTCTCCTAAAAATGTTATGATCCCCACTGCCTGAGAATGATAGTCTTCTCTATCTTGACCTATTGCTTCCCTTTCTCTCCCTAACCATAGCATTCCAGGTGGCTAATGCTGTAGCCTCATTGGTTTAGCCAAACATTCTCTTATCACAGTGGATAATTTCTTACCTGTCATTTCATGTACTAATAACCCTGTGTGAAATGCCATTTCCACTATTTTCACTTTTCTAAATTCTACAAAGGCCAAGATATGAGTATATGCTATCTTCTCTGTGATATTATTCTACACTAAAATTAATTGTTCCTCTTACTGACTCCCAAAATATTTTATACCTCTCTATATTCAGAATTTACTTCATTCTGCCAGATATTACAGATTGTCCTGTATGTGTTGACCAGGGTCAATTTGCTAGTTATTTTTGTATCTTCCTTTTGAGCACATGTTTTACACACAGCAGGCATTTAGTAAGTATTTGTAAACATCAATCAATAATGGCACACATTTTTTCATATCTTAGATCCAAAAAATTTTGTAAAACAACTTTGAATTCTTAAATAAAATACATATGAACTTGTTGAAACACATGATCACTTTAAATTCAATGCATTTATTTCATGCAAATAAGACTCAATAGTTACCTTTTCAACATCTGAGAGAGAAGTTAGGGATTGATTTTGAAGAACCTCTGGTGCAGTGAATGCTCGAAGATCCTGGTTGGAAACATTTTCATCTGTAAATGACACACTACCAGATGGGAGCAACAGCAGAGACCACGGAGAAATGATGAAGCCGAGGGCAGCAGGATCAGCTATGCTTACTGGTGTGTAAACGCACAGAATAAAAAGAAAATGGAAAGATAACTGCTTAGAATTTTAATCTAAAGAACTACACATTGTCAGTCATAAGAATTAAACTTGGTGCAAATACTTTATCATAGTGATAGACACACACACATACATAGATTATGATCAGTAGTTCTTACTACACTAGATCTCAGCCAAAAGGCTGAGAAGTGATGATCAGTAGTTCTTAATTTGAATGAATTATACTGATCATGCTCTAAGTCAAATAATAAGAAATTAACAAAAGTCTATTGAACAGTATATCAAACATAGAGTATCCATGTGCTTCTGAAAACTTTTATTAAAACCAATTCAACCATCCTTTCTGACATTTTAACCTCTACCTATGGCCAAGATTCTGATCATCAGAATTTAACTGATATCAATAAAAAGTAAACTATTAAAATTCACTCCTCCTTTGAAGATTAAAAAATGAACTATATATGCTCTCCTGCATTTTTATGAATCTGAAACATGTCTTTAATAACTGTCTCTAGGGAAAATGTGTTTAAATACATCCTTTATTCAGTCAGCATATCTGATGTTGCACTGAAGCTGAGTTACAGAGCAATGGTCTACATGGTACAACGTATCCACACATTAGGATGCTAAAACCTTGGCTTACAATTCTTACAACAAATTACGTTTCGATCGAATAGCAACTGTTGAAGGTGAAAACAAGCCATAATTGCTTATTGCTCTGAAATTACTAAATTTCACAACCAAAGTCAGCAAAACTACAACTGTATCTTTTAACTTTTGCTTTATACAACAGGTTTTTATTTATTTGTTTTTACTGAACATCTACAGTACACTACAATTTAAATATGATCTCGACAATATAGGTCATTTGCTCATAGACTCTACAGTACTATTGGGGAAAATAAAATGTATACATAAATCTAAAAAATATGGAAACTTGTGAGTTCCCTGGTGATGTAGTGGCTAAGGCTTCAGCGCTGTCAATGCTGCAGCCTGGGTTTGATTCCCAGCCAGGGAACTACCCACATTAAAAAAAAAAAAAATATATATATATATATATATATATATATATATATATATATATATGGAAAGTATAAAGTATCTAGTAGAGTAAAAAAGAATACAAAAGGGATTTAGAGGACAGAAAAGGGATTCAACTACAATAAATGTAGGATTAATTTCCTTTTTATATGCAACCCTTTAGATGAGTAAAATTTGACCATGGTTAAGGGGTAAATTTGAAAGTGAAGAAATAGCCAAAGCACAGGAATGTGGACAGGATATTAAGTTTGTACATGGAACCTCAGGAATTTGGACAGAGGAATGGTAGAGAGTGGTAGGAAACAGAATTGCCAAGGTGAGTCACATTTTTGCTTGCTAAACACACACACACAGAAATGACACAAATACTTTCATTGTTTTTAATTGTGATTTTTAAATGTCTTGTAATAAAGCTAAAGCAGCTGTGACAACAAACTACATTGCTGTCAAATTCCCAAAACACACACACGACACTTAAGTGCTTGATTCTTTAGAAAACAATCGAACCACAAAATATATTTTTAAATAATTGTAAAGTGTTATGCAAACATACAAGTGAGCAAATTTAGAATCATGGCCAGGGTCAGTCTCATTCATTCCCATCGGCTGACTAAATGGAATTTAAAGCAAACGTATGCAAAATCCTTCAAAGAATGCTAACAAAAGAATATTTTAAAATGGAATTCCAGAAGCTTGTAATTTTATGTACTATGTTTTAGTTGTGTGATGAGTGTCCTCAAGAATGCTATTATTATGAAAGAGTAAATCTGATGTGATTATAGTAGTCAAATAATTCTATTTATAGACTTCACCAACATTCCACAGGAAAAGTTTCTTAAATGGAATTTCAAACAGCTAGAGGCAAAGTGAGAAATGAACAGAATTTCATATGCAGAGAAACACCTTAGAGCTTCCTTCCAATTTTCCCTTAAACTGAGTCCCATCTCCACATATTTTTTTCCCCCGAGAGACCGTGCCACTTCCTCTGGTCCCCTTCATTTACTATTCTGGCCTTCCAATTATGGTATGAAAATTAGGGAAATGATCAAAACTCGGTAGCACACATGATAAAGGAACGCTAATCAAAAGTATCAGGAAGCCATCTGAAGACTTAGAACAACAATGACACCATTTTGACCTGAAAAATCCCTTTGTCTATTTAGGCACAAATACAGAAATTGTAGTCTTCCCATTTTGTATTACCAGCGTTCTTGGCAAAAATCTATGCAGAGGTGACTGCTCTGAACTCTAAGGATTTGATGAAGTTACACTATCATACAGAATTCTCTCAAGAATTCATTTCATATGTGCATAAAAATATATACGCTGTTAAACCAATCATCTGGTATATATAATAATGTACAAGCAAAAATAAATGGTTTAGAATATTTCCCCTGTATTTTAACATTTTCTTGATAGTAAAGCTTTGTGATAAATTATCTTTTTTTTTCTTTTTTTTTTTTCTGAAAGTTGCATTCTTTATTCAATATGTTTGTGAGAGTCATCCATATCTATGTGGAACCCTAGTTCCTTGCTTTTCACTGTTACACAGTTTCCTATTATATGAATATAAAACCCATTTAATATCTTTTTGTTGTTGTTGTTGTTGTTGTTGTTGTTTTTATTCATTTTTATTGTTAGACTTATTGGGGTGACATCCGCTAGCAAGGACCACACAGGTCCCAGGCATACAACTCCACAGTGCACTGTCAACCTGTTGTATATAATAAGTTCACCACCTAAGTGATAAATTATCTTAAGACTCACTAAAAATTATAGTACATGCTACAGATTGATTCCCAACTAACATTTTATTAATTCCTCATAAACTTTGTTACTACTTTTAAAATTTTCAGTTTCTCTATTATGAAATAGAATAGCAATCCCTTTTTGAAAAGAAAATGATGTAGATGATTAGAATTAAGACATCTATATAATGTAAGTTCATACTGATAGTCTCTTCAAAGACATTTTACATTATATGTTCTTGATATAGTCAATCATTCAACAGCATGTCATAAATTCCTACAAGTCTTTGGTCCTCAAGAACTTAGATTCTGTTTTAGTCGTTCCTTGACCTTGTTAATCATACAAATCTCTAAACTCTGATTTGGAGATCTGAAAAGATATTAAACTGTCAGCTTCATTTCATTCCTTTTAATATCTGACTTCATTCATTTAGTATTACATGTAGTCTCATTTAATTAAGAAAAGCAGTACCAAATAATGGTTAGAAATACAGACTGACCTCAGAATCCCTGCTTTCAAATTCTCAGGTTTGACATTAACAGCATATACTGTAATCTTAAATAAATTAGTTATCTTCTCTGTGCCTCAATTTCCTCATCTGTAAAAACAGTTCTTATACTATACATTAGATTGTTATGAGGATTAATGAAGAAAGCACTTAGAACTGTTTCTGACACACAGTAAGCGACATACAAAAGTGGGAGCTATTACTATTAAGTAAAACTTTCCTCTAAAGATACCAGATGTACACTTACATCAAAGTCACTAATACACTTAAGTTCATCCTCAAGCACCTACTTAGCTTTTTCTTCCACAATGGAAGACAAGGTGCATACACAACAAATACTACTACAAATTTCAGAATGTTAGATCAAATTCTCAAACTGGTCTATATTTTAAATCTTTGGGAATTTTTTTGGAGAGGGCATACCTAGAAGTCATAAACATAGATGATTTAAGGTACAAAGTATCCTAAAATAGTACTAATTTTTCTTCTTAAATTACTTGGGTAATATACCTTCTATAAGTACTCTATTTATTATATGGTATTCCTAATTGGCATAGAGTCTGAATTTAGAAATATTGGTTTAAGATTTTCTAATCAAGCGAATTAGTACTTATTGAGTAACTACACGTATGAAATAGGTGTTTTACTGTGCCTAGTCATTATCTGTATGAGTAACATGAATTAGCAAATGAAGATATTTATTTGAATGTTCATATATCAACTACATTATCAGCATATAGTTTTAGATAAATTATATTTGTAATAAAAATTAGTGTTTTAATAACATGAAATAATGCAAACTTGTCATTTCAATTTGATATATTTTATGAGTTTTTCTTCACTAATAGGAGGTAAAAGATATTTGGATTTCTTAATAATGTACTTAGTCACACAAGCACTTTCAATATTTTCATTTTCATTTTTTTTTAAAGACTAAACACACAAGCCACCTATCTAAGCCACAAATCCTGGAATCTTGATATGGTTTCTGATCAATTAGGCTTCTAGAAGTTTTGTTTTGTTATGTACTTGCAAGGCTCAACTATTCATCTTGGTAACCAAACACCAATGAGATTGGAGTTTAATAAAAGTGATATGTAGGCAATCTACATTAGTAAAACTAAATGGCTATGATTATTAAAGGCAATAGGGGTTAAATGGCTGGACAGTATGGACAGAAGGAAGCAGTTCTCTAAGAATTTGCTTTCCTTTTCAGCAAACCTCCTTGGTCACCTGATCCAAACAGCATGAACGAAACAGTAGCAGTTACTTTCATTTATTCTTGGCATTCTTATATTCTGAGGAATTTGCCCACTTTATTCCTTTGACATATTAAATTCCTCCTCTTTGATTTCCCTTTGGTTTCCACCTTTCCCACTAATCTACTTTATTCTCAAAAATAAAAAGTACACACCCCAAAATAACATGTCAGAATACTGAACAAAATGCTTTTGTAAGTTTTCACATATATCTTCTAGGATGTAAGTGGTTTAAGGATAAGAATTGTGATTTCCTAAAGATCAGGTACAATGTCCTTACAATAATGCAAATGAAATAGTTGAACATAATGAATGTTTACAAATCCAACTCTATTCCATAGGTGTATAACATTAACTGTGACAATAGATTTTACTGGCCACACACAAAAAAGGTTATTTTAGAGCTCCATTATGAAGAAAAACAAAGTTTTCTTTTAACTTGCAGACGCCAGGAACACCTAAATTATTCACCCAGAGAATACTCTGGATCTTTATTTTGTTTTCCAACCTTTATTACTTTTAGTTATTTTTTCAAGTATAATTCAGTGGCAGCTTTGTGAACTGTAATACTGAAGCTAGTTATTCACAAATGATCTAACTTTGGGGGCTTGGGGCTAATTAAGAAAGCACACAGGCCTTTCCTAGGTCTCTGAGGAGTTAGTTGTACGTGAATTCTGGAGGAGGGACCCAGTACTGTGCACAGCATTTTTAAAAAGCTTCCTGGGGATTCAGATGTGCACACCAATCTACCCAACACACACATAAGAACCACTGTCCTGATTAGGGGCAATAAAATGGTACGAGCACTAAATGAGGTTGCTTCTTGACCTTGTACTTGCTCCATTTCTATGTTAATTGACTAATACAAAGAACATCGTGAAATGGAGTATCTATATCTTGATATCCCTCCTTAATGCCTAAAAATTGTTTTTCATCTTACAAAGTCACAGTGATGCATTTTATAGGAGATACAAGCCAGAAAGTGTTACAAGCAATTGTTCCATCCAAATGATAATAAAGTCATTTCATATCAGAAAGGCAAAATGACTCTCAGAAATAATTTTAAACTAGAAGTGAGCTCTAAAGAGCTTTTCTCTATTTATAAGGAGGAAGCTGGATAATGACAACAAACTCAGGATGCCTTGACTTTGTGTTATTAGAAATAAATTGCCTTACTCATCTAAAAAATATATATATCTTTATGTGGCTTTTTTATCTTACTCCCAAAGTAAAGCAAACTAAAAATGAACTTCATACACATTTTGTTTCCTCTCTGACATTTTTTATAAATCCAAGAACTATCTATTGTAGCTCCTCAAGCCTTGGGGTGAGCTCACCTTTGATCTCTGCCACCCTAAGTGATCTACGAATGTGTCATTAAGCATACAACCACTACCTAGAACAGATCCTGGGATTAATACCAATGACTATTTCCCCAAGGAAGGCCCAAACTTTGAGAGCAAATCTATTCCTCATATGCATATGTAATATATTAGGCTGCAGATTTCTAAAAGACAAATTTGTTCAAAAGTGGTTTGTTTGTTTGTTTCTTTTTTTTTTTAATTCATTTTTATTGGTGTTTCTTTCTTAAAATACGACAGTCATGTCTTATGTGACTATCCTATTCAAGCAGTAGTAAAAATATTAATCTTGAATGGTAAAGTCTATTTAAAAACATGACTTTGTCACTAGCTTAACAATTTTGTCTAAGTAAATTTGGAACCAAGTCGTAAGATTCTTAAAGCACTGGCATAGCAGTCTCTGTAGATAACACAGCTGCAACATTGTATTCTGCCAAACAAAATAAACTATAATTAAAGTAATTTTCAATAAAAATAAATTTCATGGTAAAAGCCCTTTATAAAGCAGCACGATTTTTGCAGTTTTTTTTTTCCCACTACAAAGTTTCAAGTTAAAGGACATCTTCCACTCCTGCTATCTGCACAAAGCTAGTGGGGAAAAGAATATAAAATTTAAAAAATAACCGATGACATTTTTCTTTTCTTTCTGGAATCTACACAAAGTTGCAAAAAACCATTAATAATATCAAGGTTGACTGGCATTTATTTCGTTTTTGGAGAATCGGTGAAAAGATCAATGAAGATTAGTATATATTTTCATTTCAGAGGAAAAAGGAAATATATAGTTTTGTACAGAAGAACTTGCTTTATTTTTTGATCATATGATTCCATATAACTCTCACCTGTAGCTATATATGAAAAATATTTTTGTGGTCACTAATGGTATTCTCTCCAGCTCTTCAGATATCACTCCCTTATTTACACTGTAAAGAACTTTTTCTTCTCAAAAAAAAAAAAAAAGGGAAAAGGTGGCTTATTTGAATCTAAACTATTTCATTTTTCAAACAAAAACATTAAGAATACATTTCTTATAAAAATGTTAACCATGACGGATGCACATCACCCTAAGAAAGTAAAAGTCTTGCAGCATTATATACAATAACCAAGATATGGAAGCAACCTAAATGCCCATTCATAGATGATTAAATAAAGAAGATGTGGCATATATATATATACACATACATATAATGGAATATTACTTGGCCATAAAAAATAATGAAATCTTACCATTTGTGACAACATGGTTAGACCTAGAGGGTATTATGCTAAATGAAGTAAGTCAGACATAGAAAGACAAATACCATATGATTTCACTTATATGTTGAATCTAAAAAAACAAACAAACAGAAACACAAACAGACTCCTAGATACAGAGAACAACTGATGGTAGCCAGATGGGAGGAGAATTGGGGGAATGGGTGAAAAAAGGTGAAGGGATTAAGAAGTACAAATTCGCAGTAACAATATGGTCACTGGGATGTAAAGTACAGCATAGAGAATATAGTCAATAATATTGTAATAGCTATGTATGGTGCCAGGTAGGTACTAGACTTACAGGGGGGATCACTTTGCAAATTATATAAATGTCTGACCACTGTGTTGTACACCTGGATCTAATATAAAATAATACTATCAACTGTAATTCAAAAATAAAATTTTTTTCAAAAAGTAAAAATCTTGACTTGTTACTAAATGATACATGGCATAAAGCCACCTTTTAATTTCTACGTTGGAGAAATAATTGTAAAGCGTTTTCTTTAAAAAGCTGAGTTACATAATGTGGATAAATTTGAGTCAGAATGTTGAGTGAAAGAAAGCAGACACAAAAGAGTTCACATTGTGTGATTCCACTTAAACATCAGGCAAAACTTGATCTATGTGGTTATGTCACAATAATGATTACTCTTGGCAACCCAGAATTGACTGGCTACAAGGGAGCATGAGGGAGTCTTCCTGGGTGCTGGAAATGTTCTGGCACCCAGGGGCGGTGATGGCAGTGGTTATATGGGTATATATTATATATTCATAAAATTCATCAGGCTGTACAATTAAGACTCATGCTCTTTACCGAGGGTATAATTTGTACCTCACTATTTAAAAAAAATTCCTATCAGTATATAAGCTAAAACAATAAATACAGTGAGTAAAATTATATATATCAGCCAAGTATGGAGTTAGAAAGCATGACCCCTTACAAGTTTCCCCTCTAAATGTATGACTCTTTAAATCTATTAAAATGGTCTGTTTGTAACATCTAGAGCCAAAATAATTTCAAATTAAAACACAGTGTATTGACTGTGTATTTCTGAAACAGGAGAGGTTTACTCTAAGTTCTTTAGTCACTTATCAAACAGTCCACATTATTCATTTTAAGAATGCTATATATTAAATTAATTTGATGTTTTATAGTTTGTTTCTAAGGAACAAATGGGGTAATTTTATCAGGTTCAAACACATTTAACTTGAAGGACCTGTTAATTCGGACCTTGTGAATGCAAGGCAAGATGTAGCACGTCAGACAACTGATGCACCCTGTTAATCAACAAAATCATGATTGCAGATAATTAGGAATGTAATATAGACTACTAGTTAGGTTTTGGTGTTTTAAAAGCTGCATACATTATAAAAGTGTTTACTCAAAAGCTTTTAATCCATAAAAACTTTCTCTATTTCCTGTAAAGCCTTAAAATAACAAATCAGGAGTTAATTTTGAAATTCAGTGCTTTGTCTTCCCTCTCACACACTGAGTTACTTGTTTTCCTTACGTTCTATCAGATTGGAAGTTTCGTATTTTCCCTCGTTTGGTTTTGTGATTCTTCTCCCCAGTTTTAAGAATATCTGACTAGGCTAACTCCAAAGTCAACATCACTACCATTCTCATCAACAGAATCAACCTTTTAAACTGCTTCAATTCCTACCACTTACACCAGTCTAGATGTTAGTTTATTTATAATTTTGAAGTTGGCAGCATTAGTATTAAAGTTTTATACAGCTAATGCACCTGTTTAGATTTACCACCACGTTGACTAATTCTTTTGCTCATCATTCCTTCTTGAAGTTTTCTTCTTCCTTCTGGGTTAAATACTCTTATTCTTGAAATATATCTCTTAGTAATTTCTTCAATGAGGATTTCCTTGATGGTGAATACTCTCAGTTTGCATTTGAAAATGTTATTGTTTTGACCTTTTTCTTGAGCCATAATTTAGCAAGACATCAAATTCTATCTGCACATTTCAGTCCAGTGGCCATTAGCCACATGGGGCTTTTAAGAACCTGAAATGTGGCTAACGTAACGGAGGAACTGTATTTTAAATTAATTTTTTAATTTAAATTTGAAAATGAATACTTACTCAGTTATTGGAAAACTTTTGAGTATGCTTAAAACAACTTGAGTATATAAATCTAGTTTTTCACCTGTATATTTTATGACATTTGATGAAATTTAGAGACTGGATTGAGATGTGTTGTTAGTATAAAATAGATATTGACTTACTACAAAAAAGTGTCATCTCACTAATACATTTTTATATTGATTACATAATAAAATTATATTTTTAACACATTGAAATAAAATATTAAAATTAACTTCACGTCTTTAAAATCTCTTTTAACGTGGCTCCTAAATAATTTTAAATCACACAGATGATATACATTGTATTTCCTATTAGACAGTGCTGCTCTACATTGAGTAATATTCTTTGTTGAGTTTTCCATTTTTATTTTTAAAATAATTAAGGAGCATTCTTGCAGCAGTTTTAAGATGAAGTTCTATCAAGTTCTGGTTCTACGGCTGTTGTTAAGTGGTCTGCTATTATGATTTTGCTTCTATTTATAATGGTTATAAATATGGTGAATTATACTGATTGATTTGGTATGTTTAACCAATCTTGTACTCCTAGAATCTACTTAATTTGATGTATTGTCAGTTTTATATATTGTTGAATTCAATTTGTCAAAATTATGTTAAGAATTTTTGCATCAATGTTCATAAGATATATTGATTTATAGTTCTACAATGTCTTTGTTTGATTTTGATATTATAGTAATGTTGGCCTCATAAAATTAGTTGGGAAGTATTTTTTTTTTAAATTTTCTTCAAGCATTTAACATAGAATTCCTGTTATTTCTTCTTTAAAATTTTTAAAATTCCCTAATGAAGCAATGTGGGCCCGGAATTTTCTTCGTTGGGACATTTCAAACTATATATTCATCATCTTAACACATATAGGGCAATTCACGCTGTCTACTTTTTCTTGAGTGAGCTTTTGGTAGTTTGTGTGTTTTCAAGTATCCATTTCGTGTAAATCATTAGGTTTTCTAACAACTTTATTGATACTTTTTCCTCATTACTCTTTTAGTATCCGTAGAATATGAAGTGATATCACTTGTATCACCTGATATTTTTTTAAATATCCTGTTGCTATGCTCAGAGGAGAGCTATCAATTTAAAAACTATTGTCATGTATATATAAAGCGATTTTACAGCTTTAAATAGGTATTGCACATAAAGACTTTAAAACAGTTACGTTATTTCTGCTCTGCTAATATGAATTCTTAGAAGTCATTTAAACTGGGCCTTATTTCCTTATTTCTAAAAATTAGTTGAAATGGATTAAGATCATTCTAGCTCAAAGAGTTTAATTTCATAAATAAAAATACATATGTATGAGTGGTTTTGACTTTATATAGTTCTTAAATGTTCTTTTTTCCCTTTTTAATAGCAAGGCTATCTCCCTGAAAGTATTCAATGAAAGCAATTCTGTAAAACAAAAACAGGAAGAACTTAATTCTGCTGATATTTCCCTTAATTCTGTTGATAAAATGATAGATCTTTTGTTCTGTAGTATGATTTTTTTTTAAACATGTATCTACAATTTCTAATTTTTAAACACATGTTAATGAATGAAAAGCAGAGAAGTTTATTTGACATTTGCCCCACTATCTGTAGTAATGGAGTTTTCACTCATGCATATAACAAATGTTAATAATGAAATATAGCCAAAATGTTCCATATACCTGGCTCTCTGTAACTTATATCTAAATTTGTTTTTCAGAAAAAATTAAGAAATGGAACATGGTCTTCTCAATTTTCCCAGACATTTGCTGGTAACTCCTTGAAATTTTTTATTTAGACAATGAATTTTGCTTGCTTCTTTAGTACTTCTCTTTATCAAAATCCTTTATTCTATCATCCTTTTAAATGTTTAATTTACTAATTTCATTAATTTATTATTTTATTGATTAAAGAGGAAATGAGAAATGAATACAAATAAAAGAATTTATATGCCTAAGCAAGAAGATTGGGCCTTTTCTTCCATTAGTTAGGAAGAGGCAATTTTCACAACAACCACTCTAAGTACCTTAAAATCCCATCGATTCAAAAGATAAAGTTTCTGCAAAGAACAACAGTTCCATAATTTCAAAAAAAGCACTGTTTTGGGGAACAATTATAATCATAAGCTAATTTTTCCAAGGCAGCAGTAATTTTAATTCTAAAGATTATCCAGAAAGTATTTGAGAATGGCATTGTTTATTATTATCTAGAACCACTGGCCCTGTGCGTGAGTTTATCCATGAAGTAGAAAGCTAAAATCTTAAGGGAGTGGCTAGGCTTTGGCACTAATTCCCAGCCAGGGAGCTACTCCCCCACCCCCACCAAAAAAGAAGCTAAAATCTTAAATGTGTATGTTTGTTCTGACATAAGCTATGCTTTGTAAACAGTTAAGATGGACTGAGAAGCAGGTAATTAGGAAGGGAGGATCCCTAATGAAATTTTTCCAGAATTTTTATTTCAATGGGCACATTTAATTTTGAAATTAATAAACAGCATCTCCTCAGCTGGCCAAAAAAGTAAAATCCAGCTATCTACTATTGATAAGAAACACCTAAATTACAATACATAATTTGAAAATGAAAGAGGAAAGATATTCTATGTAAATGGCAAGGAAAAGAAAGAAGACCAGATAAAAATTTAAGATGAATGGTAAAAAAGAAAAAAACCAGCTTGTTTTATGTTGATAAAAGATCCAATCCATTGAAATTTGTTCTTAGCCATTATCCATATCATACAAAATTGCATGAAAACTATCAGCAGTAACAGAGACAAAAACATCATTATCATGGGAGACTGTAAGTATTCCTAAGGCTTTGACAAGTCAAGTACATAAAATAATAAGGATATAGAAAACTTTTTCAAAGCATAAACATGAAGAAGTTTAAGTTATACCCTAGAAACAAAACGTACATTCTTTCCAAATTCCCGCAGATTATTTACAAACTAGACCATGTGCAAGGCCACAACCAAATCTCAAAAAACGGAGAAAGTAATCAGACTATACATTTTAATCATTACAAGACTATCAAACTAAGAAACTTATAGCAAAGAAAATAAATTATTAGCATCACTATAATCTAAATGTTTGGAATTATGCATTTAAAGAAAGTTTTATATTTTTCCTCTTCTGAAGAGAAATATGTCTGTTTTTGGTGTCTTTCAACAAAGTCATGCTTAGGTATCATTATTCTATGAATAATAACCACAACAAGTTGCTTTAAAAAAAGGCTAAAAGCCTTAGATTGCTAGGAGGCTCATAAAGATGAAGAAATAGATTAATTTTCTTGACCTGTGTTCAATAACTCCCCAGTAGAAATGCTTATTTCCAACCTTTTATTCATAGGAATATAAACGTTCATTTAAAAGCTGAAAAAGACACAGAAGCAACATACAACTTCAAAAAGACAGGAGAAACAAAGCCATCCATAAGAACTAAAACAGAGGGTTATATAACAGACACAGAAAGACAAAATGAAAAGGGAAAAACACATTTCAGAAAAACAAACTTCTTGGAGACAGACCACTGTATTTTATCTATTTTCCCCAGTTACAATCCTAACATTATTATTCATAAAGGTGTGGTCTACAGAACCAAGACCAACACCATTCATCCATAAAACAAGCAAACTAATACAGGTATCCCCTGCTTTTCTAAAGTCTGCTTTACTCCACTTGGTTTTTAGTAAACATTTACATTAAACTTGTTTTTGCTAACTGAAAGGAATTCGAAGAGGATTTTTGCTTCTACAAAAAAAAAAGGTGAAAAGCAAAAGCAGCATGTAGTGTTTGTTTTTCAGAGGACCGTTATGGAGGCAGCGTACCACCAAGCTCCTTCCCCAGGAACCACACTCAGCATCTCAGCATCAAGCTGCCATAGCTCTGAACTGTGTCTGTAAGCATCTGTGCCTTATCTCCATTTCTTTTTGTGGATCCATTACAAAAATGTATACTGAGGTATCAGAAATCCTAAGAGAGCTTGTAAGGGTGTTACTTATGTTCAGCATAAAACCAGATGTACTTAAGCAAATTTGGTATGGTTTGGTAGGTTACTTTGGGGGTCTGGGAACACCCCAAAATTTTTCCATATAAATGAATGGCAATTACTTCTTTGATGTATTCCATTTCAGCTTAACAAAATGTTTCGAAAGACTGCTCTACTTTCAGGTAGCAGGGAAATCTGTAATTTTTTTACTCCAATCTGTTATAAGAGTAAGGAAAAAAGTTGCAGCAAAACAAACAAACAAACGGAAAACACAAATAAACAAAAAACACATTTTACTGTCAAATATAAAAAATGAAAAACCACAGAGTTCAGATAAGCTAGATCCAATAAATAGAAATTTCCAATTGGCAATCATAGTAATTGGTAATCTCGAGACTGCCAAAGAACCCAAACTCAATTTCTCTACTTTACTGATGTTACTCGAATTGGACTGAGGGCCTTATGGCAACCAGCTCCCACTGGACAGTGTTAAGACATAGCTGCCCAACAATTCATTTTTCAACATATCCAGTAAGTCTACTGTAATATGGCACCATGTTATGCAATAACTGCATCTCAGTGGTGGGTACTTTCCATCCAGACAATCTCTATTAAAAATTACAAAGTTTAAAAAAAAAATAACTTGGGCAAAAGTGGGGTTTCCTGGTGGTGTACTGGCTAGGCTTTGGCGCACTCACCACTGCAGCTTGGGTTCAATCCCCGCTCAGGGAACTAACCAAAAAAAAAAAAAAAAGTTACAAAGTTTGAAAGAAAGAAAACCCTCAGGTACTCACAGTATGCAAGATGCTTTAGATTCTGAGTGTTGGCTAGGGCAGTGATCCTGACATTAGTACCATAAAAGAAGGCAGTGTTACCTCTCCCTTCTCTGAAGCGTCATCTGTAGTATTATCTCTAGCACTCATCGGGCATACTGTTTTGAAGTAGAATTTTCACAGGGATCTGATCTGAATGAATCCCCTTAAGGGCAACAGTGACACCTTCTTATGGAGATCTTCCATAAAATACTTCACAAGTAGAAGATGTTTCTTAAATACTAATTGACAACTGTTAATTCACTGAGTATATCACCAACATATCCTTCTTTTAACAACACCTCTGGAGCATGGCTATATGCTCTATACTCTAGAGTGCCTTATTTCCAAATTTCCTGAAAATTTTCTGAAAAACTAAAATAAAGGAAACAAAGAAACAAGGTCTATTAAAATAGCTAGATTTTTTTAAATTTTATTATCAGTAATAGTTTTTCCAGATCATTCTCTGAGTTTCCTTGTACATGATCACATTTAGTATTAGCTTCTTCCAATTTTTTTTTTTTTTTTTTTTTTTTTTATATGTGGGTAGTTCCCTGGCTGGGAATCAAATCCAGGCCGCAGCATTGACAGTGCCAAGGCCTAGCCACTACACCACCAGGGAACTCCCCAAGACTTTTTTTTTAGGTAAGTGACATTATATAAAATTAATTAATTTTCTTTATATTTATCCCAATTCTAATCAAAGATCTCCAAACATCTAGGTTATAGCAGAATTGGCTGGGACCTAACACTGTGTTAAGTTTCCTCCCTGGATTGGAAAAAAACAGCAACAAATACAAAGCCCTACCATCTGTCCCCCAAAACTCTTCCCTTGTACTCCAGACTCTCCTGTACTCAATCAGTGGTCACTCCTGGAGAAACTTTCCAAAAGTGTCTCATGGCTCTTACTCAGTTAGGTCTATCATGGGCCTAAGTATCTGCTTTTCTAGTAAGTTTTCAGGTGATGATGATGCTACCCATCCAGGGACCACACTTTGACAACTATTAATACCCTCAAAACCTCATTTTTTTCTGTTATGTTTGTTGTGCCTGATTAATTCATTCAAATCAATTATAAAGACTGATTCTTCCTTTAGATGAAGCTTGGTTTCTTTACCTACTGTTCAAAATAGGTGTTGGTACTGTGGAAGAAATGGCAAACAATCACTTTCAGGCAGAGCTTTTAGGTACGATATCAAAAGTTTTTGGACAACCAAAGGGTGACTTTTATAGCTCCAAAATGCCACACAACCATTTGGAGCAGATGACTACCTCTACACCAGGGAGGCACCAAACTAGTTACTCAGTATACATTATCCCAATTTAGATTTACAGGGATAAGCACATTATTCTCTCAGCCAGAGATGCTTTTTCTTCCCTTTTACCTGGTTAACTTCTCTTCATTCAGATCTTAGCTTAGGAAAGACTTACACAGGGTAGGCATGCTTTATTTCTTCCCCATGACCATGTCAAATCCTCATATTACGGGTTCTCCTACAGTCACTGAATCCCTCCCTTTGTAGTCCTTGTCATGGTTGCATTTTTTACATTTGTTTATATGAATATTTTATTAATATCTACTTTCCACCCTGGACTATAAGTTCCCTACAAACTGGGAATGTTTTTGGTTTTGATCATCATTATGTTTTCAGGCCCTAGCACAATATCAAGCATATAGAAAATGTTCAAATAAAAGTAGACAAGATCTGAGCTTTTTTAGCCCTAAGAGAGGTAAGAGAAAGTATTCCTCTGTACTCTGCCTCTTTATCTATTTTCAGCTACCCAATACCTGCATGCCCCACCCCCCACCCTCCAAAAAAGGCTTACCTTTCCTGAATAATTCTTGGAGACTTTCAGCACTTTGATTTAATACAGCCCATATTTCTTCCTCCTGCAGTGGTCCACCCCGAACCTCCAGGGCCTCAGCAAGTGACACGTGCATATTACCTAGGAAACAAAGGTAACAGATGGTGTACACATTGACAACTTTACCGCACGTGCACTAGTGAAAGTTCTACATCAGTGATGAGAGACTATGAGGTCCCTGTCTACCTAATTTCTCAATATGGTCTTCAATCTAAATATAATCCTACACTAAAACTCACAGAGGACAAAGGACCTGGAGGAAAAAAACCCTCAAAACAATCCTTTGCCCCAGCACATTAGGGTCAACCTCAGAGAGAGAACTGGAGAATAGTGGTGCTAACTACTTCATGTGAAAAGTTAGAGACCTCAGGGTCCCAAGAGGCCAAAATGCAGATGATTAAACCAAAGCAGCCAGACTAAACTGAAGGTCTTTCAGGTTACAGTTCCAGGTTTTATCCTATCCATCCAGGTAAAGAGAGAAGGAGGAGTAGAGATCTTATAGCCATAGAATAGGGGTAGTTGGGAATAAGATGGAATACATCTCTTCTATTCATTGACTGATTTGTATATCTGCAATATATATACTTTAACTATAAATTGTGCACTGAATGGGCTTAACTGTTTCTAGATATAGCTTTGCTGCTGAAGAGATTTAGAATGAGCCTTCCCAAATGTGTCACTTTGGCAGACAAATTATTTTAAGAACCTGCTGGCTCATGAGAAACTTTTGCTTATCCTTTGAAGAATTTAAATTTGAGGGCTTGTCCATAATAAGAGTTACTTCTATAAACTTTTTTCGACCTACCTAATGGGCCGGGTAAACATCTAGTTACTGAACAGCTATTCTTCCTATTGTCCCTCATATGACCTTCATCCGCTTGGAAGCCTCAAGGTGCCTTACTTCATCCTTAGCTAAAAATGCTATAATATACCTCATTTTAACTTTCTGTCTCTGGATCTCTTATGAATGTGGGGGTCTCTGACTTGCGCATGTATTTGGGGTTCTCATATGTATGTATGTAATGACATTTGATTATTTTCCCTTGTTAATCTGTCTCATGTAGATTTAATTATTAGACCAGCCAAAAGAACCTTGAAGAGCAGAGGAAACATTCTTCCTCCGCCATACTGCCAACTTACCATTTGCCCATGGGAAAGTCATATCACCTTTAAACCTCAGTTTCCCATTTGTGACACAGGAATAATAATAATGCCATTTGTGAGTGACTTTGATAGGGAAAGAGGTTATGCCTATAAACATGCTTTGTAATCTATGGCTTTACAGAAATTGCATTAATAAAAGAATTAGGAAGGTACCTTCATGGTAACATTGTTATAGGGTCAATTTTAGGCATTCAATTAAGTAGATGACATACTGATAATATTTAAGGTTTTCTATGGGGCTCAATAAGCTATTTCATTTTGGTTTTTTGTTTATTTTTGGCGGGGTAGTTTCCTGATTGGGAATCGAACCCAGGCTGCAGCATTGAGAGTGCCGAAGCCTAGCCACTACACCACCAGGGAACTCCTATTTTCATTTTGGAAGGGAAAAATGCAGCTACTTGAAACCTTCTATGTAGATTTTCCTGAATTGATACACCTTGAAAAGAAAATTGCTTTTTACAGTGATTACTAAGATGTTTACCCAGACCAAACCAATTTAAGCATAATGTGTAATATCTACTTAATGACAGGCAGAAGCAGATGGGTTTAGAAAAAAGAAGTAGAGGGAATGGAAAATGTTAAATACTTATTTTCTGTATTGGTATCTTTCATTAAATTTAAAAATTAACCTATAAAAATAGCTGTTTGTCAACTAACAAGAAAAGTTAATACATATTTTCTTTTCATTTACATTTAGGATAACTTCACTCAGATTGAAATAAAGCAATGCCAGCTACAAATCAGGCCAGCCTTGTCCTGTTACTTTCCATTTCAAATATTTACTATAGCATTTTATGCTTAGAGTCTCACTTGAGGGGAGTCTACTTAAATGCACAATGTAGATATATTTCTTTGAAAATACAAAAGACTTATTTTTCATGTATAAGAAATGTGATTATTTATTCAGATTCACCCCCACCAAAACTCCAGGTTTTTCATGTACTTTATTATATGATAAAAAAAGAAAAAATTATTAAAGGGAAAAGAATAGAAGCTTTGTTCCTTTCTAAGTGATAGATATCTGAGTTATCTTCCAACAAAACACTATATTAAATTGGAAGTTTCAACAGAGGCATCAAGGTAACTATTAGCAATGAGACGTCAACATGACTGGTGAGAAAGACTATCCTGTTGCAAATTTCCTAAGTATTATAATATGTCTGAGAACCACTGAGATGCACAGGGTAGAAAAAGTAGAGACAAAACTGCACGAGGAGAATTTCAGAGAAGAGAGTTGTGCTGATTTGCTTGCTTCCCTCAAACAGGAGGAGTGTGGGAAGTGTCACAGTTTTACCTCAAGCCAGTGAAAGAGGCTTCATAGAGTGCATGATGTGTTGTCTCTAGAGTTGGGGGGACACCACAGAAAGTTGCCTGAAACTGAGAGTTCTAAAGGCTTTGACTATCACTCTGAGGCGGCAGTGGGGAGGAGCAGGTACAAAGAGGGTCAGAGTGACCCAGCATGCTGGAGCTAGTTATGCTTCCAGTAGTGGGGGGCTGAGGGGTCAAGGATCAGGGCAACAGGGGGTCAACCTGGAGCTAATGAAACCATATCCAAATGATAAAAGGGTCCCCGAATTTTATATTGTGGTGATAAAACTCTGTGTTTATATTAAAAGCCACTGAAGGTACATTTTTAAAGGGTGAATTTTATGGTATGTGAATTATATTTCAATAAAGCTGATAAAAAAAAAAATCCTGCCTGGAATACAGCTAGAGGTTCCCAGAACAGCACCAGAAGGAGGATGGGAGTGGAGGAAGTGGTGGAGAAAAAGAGGAGGAAGAATCACGTATTAGCTAGCAGGAGAAAAAAATTGTTTTGAAGTGTCGCAGGTGCTTTTAGTTGCAGTGAAGGACTCTGATGAACCCACACAAGCATTTATCAAGTCTGAAAAGAGTGAAATCATTTTACAACAGGAATTAGGTAAAAAATTGCCTCTCTACTTTTCTCTCTTCCTGCAGTTTAATTCCTGGTGGGGTCAGATATAGCAACTTGCAAATATGGATGAGATGAGCAACAAAAAGAAAGCCCCAATAAAAATGAAAAAAAAATGAAAAAAAAAAAAAAAAAAAAAAAAAAAAAAAAAAAAAAAAAAAGGAAGCCAACCCCACAGCCTCCTACCTGTAGCTAATCCTAGTTAGGGGAGGAGAAAGTTTTAGCTTTGAATGGTGATTGAGGTGTTGATTAACATGCTGACTAGGCACTTTTAATTATGGAATTGACATTGTGTTTACCAGTTAAGTGACTGTAGTTAGTATTATCATCAAAGGGTAAGGAGAGAATTATGGACCTGAGTTTTACATAGAGGCATAAAAGAGTGAAATGCTCCTCTCTCTGGCTCTACCTGAATTCCACCCGGCATTTCACCCTTCGCCGTCAGGTTAATAGCTCCTCCTATAGATATGCTGATTAACTAGAGGAATTCTGCTTAAGGCTTGAGTTTTTGCAAAGCCGGCTCTAGTCACAAGGTGCCTCTTATGAAGAGGTGGGGAAACATGTACAAGATGACTGTTTATCAAAGATTAACAAGAGCCTCAGGACTCAGATCACCAGGAGTCAGCTGACGGGCAGGGAACAAAGAGATTTAGAGATTTCATGCTCTTCCCTGGATCCCTGTCAGCGTCTAGCTGTCTGCAGTCCTCACCCACCTCTCATCCCTTCCCTTGATGTAGAAAATGCCTGATTTGGGGGCAACCTTCAGATGGATTTGTAGAAGCAGTAAGCCTCACCCCATCCCATCTTTTCTAGCTAGTGCCTTCTTGATCAATAAGGTTTTGAATATTGAACTTTGAAGAATTGTGCATATGAACATTGAACTGGTAACAGAAGCAAAGGAAGAACTTCCCCTCATGAAACAGAGGGGGGCGGGGTGATGGGCAAAATAAGTTGCTTTTGATTATACCTTATGTATTATGTTGTAAAACAAATTATATATATGTAGTACACACAAAGTTTTAAATTTAAGATACTGGTTTTTACTTTTTTTAAGAAATTGCTTTTTAAAATATGTTTCCTGTAAGAAAATGAAAAAGTAAATTAACTTTCAACACAACAATTTTTTCATTGCTTCATTTTTCTATCTACAACGTTGATGAATTATACCTCTGTTGCTTGATTCAACCAGGTCTGAATTATATTTTATTAATCCTGTTAACTTTTATTAAAAGATTATTTTGTGTGTGTATTCAGTGAGGAATCTCTATGTATCTCTAGATGGAACTTGTTAGAATTCTGAAACACAGGTGGAACATTTGTTTTTGTAAAGCATTGTGATCTAAGTAACAGAATAGATTTATTTTTAATCTATAGCTTTGCTAGAAAAAAGGTTTAAGATTTTAAAAAGTTACCTCACCCCTATAATCATCTAATCTCAAGATATAATGTAATGTTAAAGCAGCTTTCTAAAAATTAAACAAACAACAAAACTATAGCTTATAAATTTTCTACTGTCACTATCTTTGGCAATTATCATCTCTTGTTATTTTCATTCATCTTCATTATCTATAGCTCTCCAGATCATTAGCTCTGAAGGAAAGACAAGACAAAGCACTGAAAAAAGAAATGCAGAAGTGAAAGATAGATGCAGGGGGAAAAAAACTGGACGTGAAGAAAAAGCTTGATGTCAACCAGTAGATGAGGGGGGAAAATCTTAAATTTATTATGCCAATTGTTTCTTTTATACACAGTAGTAGATAACTTGGGGTTCAGATACTTGACTAGCATGATTTTTACTATCAAAATGGTCATGCCTTGCAATAAACCTAACCATATTCACTTCTGTTTCCTTGAAAGTTGTAGGCCACATAATAACTAGAGTTTTTGGAAATACTTCCAAATAAGAAAAAATAATTTTATTATATAACCAGAACAATTATTATGTCTTTGGTTAGTTAACACAGGTATTAATGTCATGACCTTAAAACTGTGTCCACAGTTAGACAAAGCCACAAAGGGATTCCAGCAGATGTCATTTTAATCCTGAAGGATTTGTGGCACTCACAGATAGAAAGCACATAAGTGATTTGTACAGAATGAAATAGTAAACAGATTAACTGAATCCAATCAAGTGATATAACAACCTGTCTAGGGGTAGACTAATGCATTAGGAATGCTTAAACTGATTCTAAGGAAATAGGGCCATAAGAGTACCATGTTTCAAGAACAAAGCAAGTTAAAATAGAGTTCTTGTGTGGCTGGCCACTAGTTTTGGGCAAGGATCCACTCAGCATCCTAGGTAGGGGCTTCTTTACTCAATAAGAAACCACAGTGAGTTGAGAAGGCAATCTCTAAAATTGTAAGCGTCTTTTACCCATGAAGATTCACAATTAGGTTTATAAAAGTTTAACAGAAGCAAAACCATGTATAGTATTTTTTTTTTAATTAAAGGAACTGTATGTATTTGGTATTTTAGCTATTTATAATGTTTAAGAGAATAAGGTTTGTTAGAATAACATATTAGCCTGTAATTTCCATTTAAATAATGTTAATTAAGAAAATATGTTGAGATATTTTAAAATATGTAATACACCACTGGAACATAGAAGAAAACTTAACTCTTAACATACTTAAACATTTTCATTCATTAGAAGATATATTTAAGGGGGTTCCCCGGTGGTGTAGTGGCTAGGTTTTGGCGCTCTCAATGCTGCGGCCCGGGTTCGATTCCCAGTCAGTGAACCACCCCCGCCTCCCAAAAAGAAGAAGATATATTTAAATACTTGGGAAGGTTTTCGTCAGATTACCAAATACTTTAAAAATAGGCTTTACATAATATAAATGCAATTTTACAATATTTAAGGGAGTTTAATTATCAAAGTGTGAAAATGAGATTATACTCAATCAAAAGGCCTTTTGAAAGTGACTTAAAATTGTCTACATCTACAATTAGAATAAAACAATGAAATTTACCATAACAGCTTAAGAACTAGGTTTAGAATTTTTTCATTAAAGAATATTCATTTAAAAATAATTTTAAATTAAGCTATTCTGTGTGTGATAATACCTTGGAGGCCTTTTTTTTTTTTCTGTGGTTCTTTGGTTGAGAATCAAACCCAGGTTGTGGCGTTGAGAGCGCCAAAGCCTAGCCACTACACCGCAGGGAACCCCTGGCCTTTTTTTTAAGTTAGGAGAAAATCATTGTGATTTTGGAATAGACAAAGTTTTCTTAGCTATGACACCAAATGTGTGATCAATTAAAAAAAAAAAAAAAAGGTAAACTGGGCTTCATCAAAATGAAAACCTCTGCTCCTTGAACAGAATTGTCAATTGTCAATAGAATGAAAAGACAAGCCACAAATTAAAAGAAAATACTTTCAGATCACATAACTGATAAAGGACTTGTATCCAGAATACATAAAGAACTCGCAAAACTCAAAAATAGGTAAATAAACATTTTTAATGGGCCAAAGATTTGAATAGACACTTCATCAAAGAAGATACACAAATGGCAAATAAGCACATGAAAAGATGCTCAACATCATTAGTCATTAGAGAAATAGAAATTAAAATAATGAGACACTGCTGCATAGTGATTAGAATGGCTAAAATGAAAAAAGAGTGAGTGACCATATTAAGTGTTGACAACCATGAGGAGAACCAGAACTCTCATACACTGCTAGTGGTAATGTAAAATGGTATATTCTCTGGGAAACTGTTAATAAAGTTTCTTAAAAAGTTAAATATAAGCCGATAATATAATTTAGCTATTCCACTCCAAGTTATTTTCCCAACAGAAATTAAAGCACATAGCCATACAAAACCTTACACACAAATGTTCATAGCAGCTTTATTCGTAACAGCCCAAAACTGGAAACAAGCAAATGTCTATGAACAAGAGAACAGATTTCAGTACATCCCCACAATGGAATACTAAGCAAAACAAAACAAACAAAAAATCAAAACAAAACAAAAAACAAATCCCATTCCCAAATTATTATTGCTACATGCAAAAATATTTCTCAAAATAATTATGCTGAGTAAAGGAAGCTAGAGAAGAGTACATGCTTTATGATGACACCTGTACAAAACGCAAACTGATGTGTTGTTAGAGAAAGCAGATCAGTTCCTGAGGAGAGCAGTGCCCTATGGGGAGGCATATGAGAGTGATTACGTAGTGGCATGAGAGAATGTTTGGGAATGATGTATGTGTTCGTTATCCTGATTGTGATCATGGTTTCACAGTGCATACATCTGTCAAAACTTATTAAATTGTACACTTTAAACAGTATAGTTTACTTTATGTCAATTATGCCTCAATAAAACTGTTAAAAAGAGAAAATAAAAAAGAAAGCTGACCAAAGCCAGGAAAGCATTCCTTTTCTTTGTCCCATGAAGCTGTCTGGATTTTTTTTTTTTAATTGTCAGAAGAAACCACGCCACAACTTCAGATAACATGTCTTTTCTTGTTTTCAAAATGTTTTTTAAATGTTTTCTAAAAATTAACCTCTCTCATTTAAAATAAAAATTTATAAAACAAAAGAAACCAAAACCAATGGCTAAGTTTTGAGATCTTCCCTTCTTAGACAGTTAAAGCACATCTAAGATGCCATGTAACTTACATGTTTATAAAGTCAGAATTTGTGGACTGATAACACAATCATTTCTTAAGAATTTATTATTCAAGATACCAATCTCATATTTTTTTCGATTTCTAATTTCCTAAAGAGTTTAAAGCTGAAATGATAACTACAATTACAGGACAATTTAAATAACGTCAAGTTATTTCAACCTTTAACTTTTAATCCAGAATGATCAACACAAGATAGAGGTATACAAAATAGAAATAATAAATGCACTGTTAGAGCTCTAGAAGATTAAAAGCTAATCTAATAAAATAAAATTTTCTTTTCATTAGGGTAGGGATAGATCAGGTAGAAGAGAAAAACCATTATTGCCTCATATAATTAGAAAAGACTAAGAATCAATTGGGATTTTTAAGGAGAAAATGAGAAAACTCAGTGAAATTTTAATTGGATATTGCCTCAAGATAGAAAACAGCATGTATCTAAACATTTTTATTGAAGTTGGAGCAATGCTTAATATTTGTCAACTTTTCCATTGTACTTTCCCAGTGAGAGAAATGAAACTAAAATAAACACAAGTCTAAATTGCCTTTCTGGGTCTCTGGCTCATGTCAACTACTTATCTAAATAGAAATCATATATGCCTGCTCCCTGCTTTCAAAGGACCATTTCAAAGAACCAGAAGAAACACCCTGGAATTCTTCAATCCCTCTTTGTATCATTTAAATTTAGGAATAAACTAAAACTCCCAATTTCACATTCATGGTATTTCCCCTCACCAACTGAGAGGTACCAACAGAAAACAATGTAATGGTAGAATTTGGGTTTTGAGCATTGTCTTTCTATATCACTCCTCCTTCATACCCATGACTTTTGTAAGATCATTGTTGTCTTCTTAAAGGAAATTTGCTTGTCTTCCTTAAGAAATGAAGACTTGAACTATCTCAGAATGGGTAGTCATTAAAGAAAACAAATATGCATAAAACACAAAAGACCAAGTAAAAAAATTCACATTTGTCCTTTATGTTGTAGTAAACAAATTACGGTGGCAGAATTCTGAGATAGCCTTCAAGATTGCTTCCATGTTGTAAACTGCCTATGCAGGGGGACACATGACCAAGGACCTGAGGGTGGCCTCTAGGAGCTGACAGTGTACCCCAGCTAACAACCAGAAAGAAGATGATCCTACAACCACAGGGAACTGAATTCTACCAACAACCAGAGAGCTTGGCATATAACTCTAAGCCTGAGATCATATCACAGTCCCAGCTGACACCTTGATTTCAGGCTGGTGTCATCCTGAAAAGGGGAACCAGCTTATCTGAACCCAGATTCCTGGGCAAAAAGAAAAGTGAGCTAATAAAATTGTGTTGATTAATTTAAGTCACTAAATTTGTGGTAACTTGTAACAAAGCAATAGAAAAACTAATACAGATTTTGGTACCTGACAGTGGGATGCTGCTATAAAAATAACCAGAAAATGTAGGTGTGGCATTAGAATTAGTGTGCAAAAACTGGAAAAATTTTTAAAAGCATAATAGATAAAGCCTAATGGACCTTTAATAGATTTTTAATAGACATCTGGACTTTAATCTTGACACCGAAGGAAGTGAGGGACATACTACTAGACAGTGAAGAAGATCCTTGTTATATAGTGGCAGAAAGCATGGTGACACCGTGTCCTGAGGTTCGATGAAAAACAGAAGCTATAAGTAACAAAGCTGGATATATAGCTCAAGAGATTTGCAATGAAGTGTTAAGAGTGCTACCTATTTCCTCTTGCTTCTTTTAGTAAAATGCAAGAGGAAAAAGGTAAATGAAAGAGCTGTTAAAGAGAAAGGAACTAAGACTAGATGATTTTGAAAATGCCCAGCCTCTCCAGATAGCAAAAGATGCTAAAAATCAGAAAGGGCTACCAAAAACACAATAGAGAAAAAGATGATTTTTGCTAAAATTTCATAAAAGGTCAGAGAAATCAGTCACACCAAGAGCCCTTTCAAGATTTGAAGGATATGGGAGAAGCCAAAGAGTTGTTCCTTAGCCGTCTCAACAGGAAGCAAACAAAAAAGTATCATCTTCAAAAAGCTATAGGTGTAGGTTTTGACTAATGCAGTGACTCCCTGTGAAATCCACAGAAAACTCAGAGTTACTGAGAAAAAAATTTTCCAGCATAAATACTTCCAATTTGGACAAAAAAGAAATAAAAAGAATATAAAATGAAAAAAGGTTGTTGGACTCTTCCAAATTCTACTGGCAGAAAGAAGGCTGATAAAACTACTCAGCTACAAACATGTGCCAACTGTTTTGAAAAAAGGGAGAATGATTCAGAATGGCAGAACCAAGACTCAGATGGCTGAGTTGAGAGACTTGGAGGATTATTTCTAATTAAAAACTCCACCTGGAGTCTGCCAATCTGGATTTCAAAACTGTTATGGAGCAGTGGCTCCTTTTTAAATTCCTCCCTTCTCCCTTTTGAATAAGATGTTTGAATAAGATCTCAAGCCTGCCCCACCATTTAGGTTGGGAATGTTGGGAGTCTCTTCAGTTCTATAGGTTCATAGATATGAGGGTAGGCTGTAAATGTTGCCTTACCTATAATATTTTGTTACATTAGACATACCTGGATATAACCGGTTCTGTGTAGTCACATGGTATCTCCCCTCCATCACTCCTGACCTTGCACACACAGATGCTCACATTTATCACCAGTGCACATCGAAACGGAAGAGGGTTCAGATGTTCAGTTCAAACAGCGTGCTGTTATTGAATTCTTAATAGCAGAAAAGTTCTTCCAATTGAAGTTCACAGATGAATGCAAGTCATTTATGGCGATCAGTGTGTTGATATGAGTATAGCAAGATTCTGGGTGAGGGGGTTCAAAGATGGACAAGTGAGGCAAGCAGATTAGAATGACAAGCCACGAAGTGGAAGGCCTATGACTGCAAGTGATCAGCTTCATCAAGATCATGCTGAAGAACTGATCATGGAAATTGTTGCATCAAACAGAAAGAAATTGCTGGTAAATCAGAAATTTCTAACGAAAGAATAGGATACATTATTAGTGTTCTTGAATTCCACAAAGTTTGTGGCAGGTGGGTACTCTGCGTGATTCTGATGAAACGAAAGCTGAAAGAGTTTGCATTTCTTGGGAACACCTGGGACATTCTGAAAAGGAGGGTGACAGCTTCTTAAAGATCATGGCAGTTGATGATACTTGGGTCCATCATTATGACCCCGAGAACAAAAGGCAGTTCATGGAATACCACCATAATCAATGACCTCAGCCAAAATATTCAAAACTCAGGCCTCAGCTGGGAAGGTCATGTTGACTGTTTTTTGGTCTGAATACTCTTCCCTATAGATGTGCACTGGGTGAAAACTGTAAGCATCTGTGCTTATATGTGTGCCAGGTCAATAATGATGGAGGGGAGATACCATGTGACCACACAAAACTGATTATATCCAGATATGTCCAATGTAGCAAAAAATATTACAGTGGAGACAAAATTAATCAGCCCATGTTCATAGATGGCATGCACCTAATTTAGATGATTCAGATGAAATTTTGGACTTTAAGGTGATGCTGTAATGGGATGAGAACTCTGAAAACTGGGCATATATCGCTTGTCTGTGTGTGTTGGGGACAGTGAATAATTGAAGGGTAGACTATGATAGGCCAAATTCTGAGATGCCCCCCAATTTTTCTGCCCACTGGTGTACAAGCCCTGTGTAATCACCTCCCCTTGAGTGTGGGTGGACCTGTGAATATCCAGGAATAGTTATTCTCTTGATTAAGTTATGTTACAGAAGACTTGATTGGAGTTGACCGGAAAAAGTTTAAAAAACAGGTAGATTTCTCCTGCTGGACTTGAAGAAGCAAATAAACAATCAAGTTATGAACTGCCAATAGAGATGGTCACCTGGCAAGGACCTGATACTAGCATGGGAGAGCATACCCCAGCTGACAGCCAGCAAGAAAATGGGAACTTCAGACCTATAGATGCAAGGAACTAAATCCTACCAACAACCAGTGAGCTTAGAAAAAGACTGTCAGGCTCAGATGAGATTTCAGCTCAGACACCTTGATTTCAGCCTAGTATAAATCTAGTTAGATGATTCTGTTAACATGTACCTGGACTCCTGACTCACAGGAACTGTAAAATAATAAATCTTTGCAATTTTAAGCTACTAACTTTGTGATAATTTGTTATATAACAATAGAAAATAAATACAACCAGAGTATAGAATTTGTAGAAAATATAATAAAGTAAACCCCCTTATTATACTTATACTCTTATATTTTTCTGGACAACAGATTCTATTAAAAAGGATCTCATAAGATTGGGAACATTCTGGGTAAATAATTATCTGTGTAGACCTCAAGCTTCTTACAAACCTATCACTTCATGTTTTAATCAATAGAGCCATTTGCACTGAGGTGACTCTCATCATGTTCTGTTTGGGATATAATGTTAGATGGTCCAGAAAGGTTGGACAAAACTCACTCCATTCCAAAGTACAGTAATTAACATAAGCCAGACAAACAGTGACAGCTTTTTAAAGAGGATCCTGCTAGTTTTCTGACTTTCCATCATTTAACATTCCCAAAATCAGGCAATATTTATTTCTGAAGTTATGATCTAATTGATAAGAAGCCAGCTATTAATATTAGCAGTTTTAGAAGGCAGAAGACAACGAACACTAGCTACTCAGCAAATAGTAGAAGTTGAATAGTAAAGATGAAAGTGATGTACATACATCTTTTCTTGTTCACAAATCTACTAAATCTAAAAAGTTTGGGATACATTTTGGGTAAAATAAAGTATCAGGTGTCATTTATATTAATGTGGAGCAAAATCAACTTTAATTCTACAGAAAACATATGAGAACAGTTAAGCTCAAAAACCTTCACAAGGGATTTCCCTGGTGGTGTAGTGGCTTAAGGCTTCGGCGCTGTCAGTCCTACAGCCTGGGTTCGATTCCCGGCCAGGGAACTACCCACCAAAAAAAAAAAAGAAAAGTCTGCCTACCTTTTAAAAAAAAACAAAAAAACAAAAAAACCTTCACAAATGACAGATGAAGCAAAAAAAAAATCTAGGTATATTCCAATAATTGTAATAAAAGTTTCAACTTAATATTTGGACACAATCAAAATTTCTACTCAAACTGTTCTATTCTAAAAATGATTTGGGTATTACCAATTTGCATTTTGAAATATTTTATACATTTCAATTTTTAAAATATCTAATTTTTATATCTAAGCAGTGATACAAGATACATATTATTAAATACTGTTGTTCATTATGCCATTTTCATATTATTTTACATAACTGTGATAACTAAATTAGATTATGGCTTATAATTTAAATGACAACTTGCAAGATCTAATAAATTCAGTCTCAAACTATGTGGTTTGGGCTACTCCCTTGTTTTGTAGTAATCCAACTAACTCTATAAAGATGTGTTTCTCAAGGTACAGTTTTTATACCTACAATTTTCATTTTAATTAACTACACAGCTCTATTGGGCAACTGTGATAAATATGAATGATGAATATGTAAAAATACTGGACCTTTTTTTACATGAGAAGTTAGAGGAATTCTGACACATACAATTAAGAAAAAAGCATTTTGACTTATTCCAATTTAATGTTAATGTATTACAGATTAGAAAAACTGAAATAATGTACTTTTCTACAATTCATTGTCAAAATTATGAGTTTAATTTCTGATTACATAATATCACTTCTTTTAACCTTAGTCACTGTTATTCAAGTAAAAATTAATTTTTAATTATACAATCTCCACCCATTCTCATAAAGCTCTTGATCTCTATATCCAATTTCTATAGGAGAATTCATCTGCTGACAAGATTTTGCCTGATTGCTTTAGGGCAGATTATTCCTACTATAACTTGCCTTGAAATAGCTTTGTTTCAAATTCCAGATTTTCAATTTTAACTATGTACTGTACGTTCTTGCCTCTTATATCAAATTCAGTAAATCTAAAAAAAGAATCATTTTCTCTCAAATAGCCATTCTCACTATTTCAAACAGGTTAATGGGACCACTGTTCCTCTAATGACTAGGCTCAGTCTCTCTTCTTTGACTTCATTTTCCCCCTTTCTTCCCTTAGTCTTGTCACCAAGCACTGCTGCTTACTCATTCTTAATCACTTCTCAAATTAATCTTTTTTTCATTTCTCACTTTTTCTACCATCCATTTCCCCCTCTTTGTGTGTGCATTTACAGAGGGTGCCAAAAATATATATATACACATTTTAAGAAAGTAAAAAATTGTATTAAAATTGTAATACTCATTATATACTGATAACAAAAGATGAATACAAGTCAATTACAAGAGGTCCTGGAAGTGGTTACCATCAGTGTCCAGACACTTTCGATTATGGCGAACCACTGCTTGAGCAACACTGACCATCGTGTCCATTTGTATCGTTGCACATTTGGTTTCAATTTCTTCCCAAAGTACTGCTAGTGTAGCCAGTTTTCTATGTACACCAAATTCTTTAAGGTCCCCCGTAGAAGTCAAGGGGTGTTAAGTCAGGAGAACATGGGGGAAACTCAAACAACAGTCTCCAATTTCAAATACCACTTCAAAATGGTCTTGTACTCCTCGAATGACAACCGTGCTTCTGCCATTTTCTTTGACTGTCCTGCCTGTCACGTGGTGACACTAGCACTGATTTGATTAACGCTTTCATTCAATTCAACTTCAAAAAGTAATACACAGATAACGTCTCTTAAAATATGTATTCATTTCTTTGGCACCCTTGGTATATATTTTTTTCAGATGTTTTCAAAATGGTAATTCTGCAAATATGCTTCCATGACTTGCTTTCTTCACTTTAGATTATATTGTGAGATTCATTCATGTTGCTTATTTACTTTCACTATTAATGAGGATTTCATTGTTGGAATTTGGATTGTTTCTAGTTTGTATTGTTAATAAAAATAATGTTGGTATGAATGTTTTTCTACCTGTAGGCATAACTGAATAAATTATAAAGTAAACACATTTTGACATCTGGATAAAGCAAGTTGCTTTGCTTTTCAAAGTGATTATGCCAATTTATATTCCAACAAATAGCATAAAGAGACTTTGTTATATCAAATTCCAATATTAGATAATGACAGAGGTTATCATATCCAAATGGTGGAAATGAAATTGTATCACACTAATTTTAACTTACATTTTTGTAATCGCTCAGGTGGTTTAGCATTACGTTTCTATGTTTAGTTACTATATTAGTTTGCTGGCACTGCCATAACAAATCCCTCAGACTGGGTGGTTTAAACAACCAAAATTTATTTTCTCACAGTTCTGGAGATTAGACATCCAAAATCAAGATGTTGGCAGGGTTGGTTTCTTCTGAGGCCTTTTTTCTTGGCTTGTAGAAATCTTCTATCCTCACAAGGTCTCGTCTCTTTGTTATCTGTGTCCTAATCTCTTCTCATACGGGAATAGAACTCAACCTAGAACCAAGTTTTAACTTAACTCGTTAAGGCCCTAACTCCAAATGCAGTACATTCTGAGATATTGAGGGTTAGGGATTCAGCATATAAATTTTGGGGAGACACAATTTAGCACAAAATAGTTGTCATTGGAACTATAACACGTATGCCTTGGTTTCTTGGTTTATCTACTAAAGTCCCATTAAAAAGATTAATTTCATATAAGCCACAGCCCATCTACTTCACATTTCTAAATTAGAAATTCTAGAATAGAGCTGCCAATTATTCTCCCCATAAACATCCACTAAGGCCATTCTGATTACCAAAAGAACTCCAAATTTATCCAAAATTCATTAACTCACTATTTAAACATTGACTACCTCTTATATCATTTGTTTTATATTGAGTCCTGGGATCAAAAATAAGGTGTCGTGCCTCATATTAAAAAAACGGAAAACCTCAACATCTAGTAAGAGAATAAATCAATAATTATAATACCTCAAAGTGCCGTGGAATTCCAAAAAGGGTGTTTAATCAGACGAGAAAGAAAGATTCTAGAAATAATTCTAAGGTTGGGTGGAAAAAGTGACTATTGACTTAATATGGAGGAATGAATAGGAGGAAGATTGATGAAGGGGACAAACAGGAGTAATAGTTAAGATGTTCCAGACAGAAGAAATAACCTGTACAAAAAGAGAGCTGTGAAATCACAGAAGGTGTTGGAATTCTGTAGATTATCCAGGAAAATGGAGGGGAGACAAGAGATGAGTGGAGACAAAACGTAACAGTAAAAATGAGCCAGACCTTGAAAGGTATTTTTATGATTTGCTAAGTAGTTTGAATTTTATACTGAAACCTACAGAGAGGCATAGACAAATTTCAAGACAAAGCATAAGTATGATGAAATTTGAATTATAAAATGATCATTTCAATTGTAGAATAGAAATAATAGTCACTCAGGAAGAGCACATATACATTTATATACATATATATTTGGCTCTTTTTACATCTTGATATCAATTCTAAAAGGGGAGCAGGCAATGTCAGACTTTCTCTATGACTGAGAGATGAGCCATCTGTGTACTTATTTAGTATGCTCAACTTCGATTTCTAGCAATCGGAGGCTCTGAACTAACTAATCAATAGAGGGCTATTTTAAGTGATACCTTTTCAACATAGAAAACTAAAAGACTAACCAAAGCAAACCTATAGCTACAGAATCATATATCCCATAATGAGAATACTGGTCCCCAGGTGTTCTCTTTCTTTGCTGCCCTTAGAGCCAGAAGGCAAAGCCCCAGCTTTTTCCTGGCTGCATTTAGCAACCATCGAATAAGAGAGGCCAAAGGTTTACTTGGTGGATATGATAGAAGAGCAATAGTTGAGAATTGTATCAGGAGTTGTGAGTTAGAAACCATAGATCTAGCCTGGATATAAAAAGAAAACAGGGGGTTCCCTGGTGGCATAGTGGCTAGGCTTCAGAGTTGTTAACACCATGGCCTGGGTTCAACTCCCAGCCAGAGAACCACCAAAAAAAAAAAAAAAGAAAGAAAGAAAGAAAGAAAGAAAAAGAAAACAAAGCTAGAAGAGTCAAATACATCAGGAGAGAATGGACTGATCCATCAACTGGATTATTTAAACATTCAATTTACTCCTTCAAGCATTCATTCAAATACTTATTAAAACTCAATGTGCTAGGCATTGGTAGGTGCTACGCTTTTATTCATTCAATCAACAAATATTTATTGCATGCCTGCTTGAAGCCAAACACTCTTTTCAGCACTAAAGATACAGTAATGAACAAACAAGACAAAAACATCTGGCCTCATAGAGCTTACATTCTATTAGAAAAGAGACAATAAATAAATAAGCAAATAGAATATCATAAGGGGATAAATGCTACAGAAGAAAATAAGAAGGACTAGTGAATACCAGGAAGGTTAGAAGGTTCACATTTATGAGCACTTGAGATCTTGCTTCCAAACATATGTTGTCAGTTTGGCTCAAATAATCTTACAAAAATTTTTAAACTGTGACAGCAACAAATAATATAGTAAAAAATAGCATAAAAAATAAACATTGTAAAATCACATAGATCAATGTAAATAGTTTTTAAAAATTTTTTTAAAAAGAGGGTGCACATTTAAAATAAAACAGTCAAGGAAGTCCTTGCTGAGAATTTGTCATATGAGCAAAAATCTGAAAGAAATGAGTAAGCTGTGCAGGTATCTGGAAAGAACATTCTGAAGTGAAAAAACCCTGAGGCAGGAGAATGTTCCAGAAATAGCAAAGAGAAACACAGTGAGAGGACTTAAAAAAACAGAAGACAAACTATATTGGGGTTTCTAGATAACTGAAAACACTCTGACATATACCCTGAGATGGGAAGGTCACTGGAAGGCTTTGAGGAGAGATGTGATCAGATCTGTTTTAAAAGGATCACTTTGGCTGCTGTTTTGAGAATAGACCACAGAAGGGAAACGGTAGAAGCAAGGAGACAACTGGGAGGCTAAGGCAAAAATCCAGGCAGGAACCAATGATAGCTTGGCCAAAAATGGCAGCTGTGGGACAGGTGGGAAGTGATCCCATTCAGAAATACTTTGAAGGAACGACCAAAGCGATTTGCTGATATAGATGTACTTTGCCCTGAGAAACTGGGACAATGAAGTTACCATTAACTAGGATGGAGGAGACTGGGTGAGGAGTTGGGTTTCAAAAAGCTATTTCAGAGTTCAATTTTAAACATGTTAAATTTGAGATGCTAATTAGACATTCCAGTGAAGATGCCAAGTAGATAGCTATACACTATATGAGTCTGGAGTTTATGGGAGAGGTCTAGGATAAATATTTAGATATCGCTGGCATACTGATGGTATTTTAAAGCTCAGACATTTTATCAGATATTTAAGCCAGTACATGCAGACACAAGACACATGAAAGGAAAGGAAATAAGGATAATAAGAAAAGGAGATTGGGCAGGAATGGCTTTGCCCCCAACCCACCTCTTCCAGAGACCCTTGATAAATCACCTCAGAATAGGTTTGGCTTTTTAAATTGTATTTGTTCAAATCAGGATCCAAACAAGGTCCACAATTGTGTGGTTCTTTTAATCTAAAACAGTAATCCCTTGATCCCTGTTATTTTATGCCATTAATTTGTTGAACACAAACTGGTTATAATTTTGTAGTCCATTTTTTTCTCTCCTGTTAAGTTTTAGAGTCCCATCACTAGAAACAGATAGATTAAGTTCACAGCAAATAAGATTTTTTTAGCCTTCATTTGCTTAATTTAAAAAGGATTTTATGTATTAATTATTGCCAAAGACTCTCCTGCATTTTGTATTCTGTAATAATCTTTCTCAAAATGACAGTATCTGCTTTTGAATAATTAGCCTTTATTAAAGAAAAATCTAAGCTAAAGTAAAACTTATAATTTATGTTTAGATTGGTCCATAGGGCATGGAATTGGACAATGGCCCTATTTTCTATACTATATCAGTCTGAAGAGAAATTCATTAGAATTTTGCCCTATAATTACCCAATGTGCAATTAGAAGGATGAAAATAAAGTGACCCAATGACAAAGTTGCAGAAAGAATTCCAGAAATAATAGATACCTAAACAAAAACAGAGGAATCTTTCCTGTGACCAGTTAGTTGTTAACACTTGAGTAATCTGAGGGAAACAGCTGGGGCTGCATAGTAATAGTTATTTGACAATTATTTCTAAAATCACTCCAGAGCAGAGACTTTATCTATTTGAGACTATCTATGAGTATATGCAGATGGCTAGGGCTCCAGTAATCTGGATCATACAAACAAGACTTAAAACACTGACATCTAATTAATGAGCATAGTGGTGAGTTAATTGTATTCTGTGTTCATTACTCAAGAAGAATGTGGCCCATATATATGATTAAAAGAATATGATGCCTAACATCTTCTGTCTTTTGTTATTTATATGATATCATATGTAATGCTAGTGACATCATAGCATGAATGGATGGAACACACTTAGACCTTTGCTGTATTCAAGTAAACAAAAGACTTCATGTATCTAAATGGACAAAATGTCTGGTCATGTTCCCAACTTTCACACCTTCTTAGCACAGTTTCTATATTATATACTTATTAGAAAACCATCACTAAATTTTGGGGTTTTTTCCCACTCATAACTTCACAGAAAAAGGAACTCGTCAAAAGTGTCAGTAGGAAGCTTTTTCAATATTTCTGAAAGCAAGGAAGAGAAGTATCTTTATTGTTTTCAGTCCTGTTGTAAGAATTTTACAAATTATAGAACATATTTTTATCTTTAATGCAAAACTGCAAATAAAAAGAAAGAAAAAGAAAAGAAAGGTTTGGTTTTGAAATGAGCTAATTATAATGGGCAGACTGATTTCTTGATCTGAAAAAAGAAGATTGCTGAGTTAAAACATGCAAGTCTTTGAACATGTGCCTTACACATAACAACTGCTTAATATGTTAGTTATTATTATTAAAAATTAGTTTAGTGAGAGATTTAAATGAAGAAATATTTTTTAAAAAGGACTGGATTTGTCAGTCTTTCTGGTAGCTTGAGAATGGAAATTTGATAAAGAAAAGGAGAATGCAGGGAGTTCCCTGGTGGTGTAATGGCTAAAGCTTCGGCGTTGTCAGTGCTTCGGCCTGGGTTCGATTCCCAGCCAGGGAACTACCCACATTAAAAAAAAAAAAAGGGGGGGGAGTTCCCTGATGGTGTAGTGGCTTAAGGCTTCGGCGCTGGCGCTGTCAGTGCTGCGGCCTGGGTTCGATTCCCAGTCAGGGAGCTACCCACATACCACAAAGCAAAAAAAAAAAAAGAATTAAAAAAAAAAAAAAGGGGGGGGGAGAATGTAGGCTGTATTTTGCAAGCATATTAGCCTGAGGTAGGTGTAACCTACAGATAAAGAAAATGCAAGTTCTTAAATATCTAATACAAAGAAAAATTTTAACTCGAAGAAGAAAATAGTACTCCCATTTTAGTAAGCAAATATGCTGAAACTGCATTAAAATACAGATAGGGAAGAGAGACAATTCTAGAAGCCATCCTGAGGGCTTCCATGAAAACAGAAAAGTAAAGAAACCCAAATTCAACTCAGTCACCATATATCACATTTCCATATTCCTAAATGCCTTTTCTAACATCTCTGATTACTACATTTGGCTAAGGGAAATACTAGTGAGAGAGAATTTCTGAAGCCAAATTTTAGAAAACTAAATTCCACAATGACCAAATTACTCTTGTTTTTAATTCTCTTTCAATACTTCTGTCAGGGAGAAAGTTCCACTTTAGTGCTAGTTTGTTCATTTTTCTTGCTAATCTTCCTTTTTAACAAATACAGACATGTGCCAAGCTTGAAGCATTGCTACAAGGCAGGCCACCCTATCATAGTTTATATTTAATAGTATTATTTTGTTGTCATGTATCATAATAGTGTTGGCTTTTCTACCTACCTTCAACTTGTGGAACATTTTACTGGTTTTCCATTTAAGGAAAGAATATTGATCTAAGATTTCCTTTTTAAATAAATACATTCAAGCATAAAAATAAGGCATTTTAAAAATATTAAGTAAATGGCATAGATAACACAAAGATTATGATTGTGTTACTCAAAGTATGGAAAATACAAGCTTAAGGAAATTCTATTAAGGAAAAATGGATGACTTACCAAATGCTTCATTAATGGGCAAGAGAGAAACTGAACTTTTAAATTTTATTTTAATTCTAATTAATTTAAGTTTAAGTGGCTATATGTGACATGTAACTAATGTATTGGACCGTGAAGGTCTAAAAAACTATGACAATTGGGCTAAAATAGGTCAATTGCCCTTTTGTAGTTTATTGCCAGTACAGTATCCATAGCGATCCTTTTAAAATGTAAGGAGTTCCCTGGTGGTGTAGTGGCTAGGCTTCGGTGCTCTCAACGCTGCAGCCTGGGTTTGATTCCCAGACAAGGAACTACACCAAAAAATAAAATAAAATGTAGATCCAACTATGTCACTCCTCTGCTTCATGATTTCCCATCACACTTAGAACAAAATCTCAAAACCTTACTCAGGCTACAACCCCACAACATGACTTTTTCCCAGGATACACACCTTTTCATCTTAACTTCTGACTCTCCCCTTTAGTCTCAACACACTCAACTTCAGTGATAGTTGACTCTAGCCCTTGGATTTGTCTACAATGTTCCTGATCCAAATATCCATCCACATGACTAAGCCTTCTCATTCTATTCATCTCTTGACCAACTATTATGTAGCAGAAAGGCTTTCCTTGACCACCCAATCTAATATAGGAACATCACCCACTTTCCTTCTCTCATACCCTTAATCAATTACATAATACTTCTTAGCATTTATAATACCTGATAATACATTATAGACTTAAATCTTTACTGAATGTCTCTCACAACAAAATGTGAACCTCATGAGGACAGAGACTTTAGGCTTGTTAACTGGTGTATCCCCAAATGTTTAGGACAGTGCCTGGCACACAGTAGTAGGTTCTCAATAAATATTTATTGAATGACTAAATAAACTTAAATCTCATTTATCCTCTTTCAGCCTCATATTTATATGACAAATATTTATGCAGTACTCATTATTTATATGACACTGCATCAGACACAATGTGATGAATTCAAATTGACAACAGACTAGACCTTGTAAATCAGAGCACAACTATTTTCCATTGGAAATGGTTGAGATTGTTTCTCTTGGGGGATGAAAGTGAAATATATATATGGACTATACTTATTTTCTAATGTTAAAACACTGGCTATTGGGAAGTAGTACCCATTTTATGGTATTCCTAACATAACGCAGTATTGAGACAAATGAGTTAAAAATTAGGTAGTTTTCAGTTCAAGATACAGACTTTCTAACAGAAATTGTTGACCTAAAGTGTTCAAGCAGAAGAATGTAACTATATGTGGAGGATATATTCCTATATTTGGTGAATGGGGTGGCCTTAGTTGACTTCTAATATGTTCCCCAGTCTAATATTATATTGTCTGTAAAATACTATATGAATGTAAGTTAATGCATTTTCTGACAAGTTGCTTCCTGCTTGTTAGAAGTAGTAACTCTGAAGGTTCAGACAGCAAGGGATGAAAGTGAGACAAAACAGAGTTAACTAACAAATATTCTACTGAAAAATTAAGAATAATTTATACCTGTATTGTACAAATATACCCAACTATGAGGCTGAATCATATTGAAATCTCTGACATTTGTGAAACTGAGAATATTTGATCGTTTATATTGTTTAACTTATGTCAGATTTTATAAGCATAATCACTATGTAATTTCTGCATCTGCACTACTAGGGAGCCAGTCATAACTTAAAAGTATTCAGTTAGGGAAAACAGATGAATTCAGTAGTATATGTGTTCTGCTAAAATTTCACTTAGGCCAATGAAACATAAATTGTTAAATACAATCAATGAACCATGACAGAGTCTGTCTTAAAATCTGCAATGAAAAGATCAATTAATTTTTAGGATCTTCAAAAAAACAGCTAAAAGCTGTTTATGGTATCCCTAACATAACATAATATTGAAACAAATGAGTTAAAATTAGGTAGTTTTCAATTCAAGATACAGACTTTCTAATAGAAATTGTTGACTTAAAGTGGTCAAGCAGGAGAATATAACTATGTGTGGAGGATATTTTCTTATATTTGGTGAATGGGGTGGCCTTAGTTAACCTCTAATATGTTTCCTAATATGTTCCAAGTCTAATATTATATTGTCTGCAAAATACTATATGAATGCAAGTTAATGCATCAGTCATTTTCTGCTTGTAACATAATATGTTAGTACTCAGTACATGGTTCAGTAGCAGATTCAAACTTGTAAGTGAATAATCGGAACCTGGATGACGATCTCTTACTTCAATTAGTAATCAGAGTTTAGGTAATCCATACAATTATATTCCTATTAGGTTTTTTCTTGATTTGAAAACTAAGCATTATTTTTACATATGTTGTTTTATGAAGGGCATTTCATCTTTCTTAACCTAAATCTACATCTTAGTAGTCTAATGTTAGAAGTATTTCCAAAATCAACACCACCTTATTGGAACTGGCAGCATTCCTTTTGTACTGAGATTTTCAGATAAGCAAGTTTTACATTCTCTATTATAAGACTGCTCTGTTGTAACACATGGTCAATTGTAACACAGCACCAAGTACATACTAGAAAGTGAATTCTGATGGTTTTTGTTTCACTATAAAAGTTGAAAGTGATTATAATTGATAATTCCAACAAGTTTTTGACTTGAGTTGACTAATTCACCATGGCAAAAGTATTCTATCAAAAGAAAATTCTTAAAAGTCAAACCAAAAAATAATAACTTCATTGAGAAAGAGTGAAAGCTCTTATAATAAATAAGGTGGTCCTTTTTGAAGAACAGTATTTCATCAATTTGGAAAAATCAACATTATAATAGTGTAGACAAAAAAACCACTTGAGTGGCAATAAAGTTTCATTCTAATAGAGAGCAAATCCTTTAAACTAATGAATCATATAAGAGCAATTTAGACTGAGATTACTTCGCTTTGTTTATAAATGGGAGTAATACATGATTTTGTTTTCTTATTGAAAAAGATTTTGTCTTAAACAAATTGTATACAAATCTGTCTTGTACATTATAATACAACAAAAACTACTCTAAACAATTGAAAATTTGCTACTATTTTCCTTCATACTAAAAGTAAATGGCTGTGGTATTCACATGTCCTAACCATATATCTTAGTAGTTACATCTTACTCTTTAAAATACTAAGATGGACAATTACCGAGTTAGAAAACATTCAACTTCCTAACAGACATTCTCCCCCAACTCCCAGTGCTTTTTTTCCTTCTTCACAGAATGTTTCCCACTATAAAGTCTAGAAATACCAGATTTTTAACATCCTAGCCTCATGGCAGTTAGGATATAGACAACAATCCAACCTAGCTAATGGTTCTGAGACAGAATCCAGTGAGAGGGAAACAGGGAAAGATTTTCCTTTCTAATAAAAAGATATTAATACATGAAAGAAAATGTCTTTATTCTTTGTCTAGCTACACAGAAAAGAGTTAACATAGCCAGCCTGCTGACAGAGTTGACTTCTGGCTGGTGTTTGGAGATTTAGATTTCAGGAGGGTTCCTGTCATTCCCAGAACACTAAGAGCATCTCATTATAATAACTAAACTGTGCACAGAATGTGGTTTTTGATTAACACCTTCCTTCCTTCTGGGAGTATAGAATTTTGGTACATTAGTCTCAGTTACCCACATGACCAGCCTCCAGTAAAAACCCTGAGGACTGAGTGTCTAATGAGCTTCCCTGGTAGACATTTAACACATCTAACAACTCATCGCTAAAGAAATTAAGCACATCCTATGTGACTCCGCTGGGGCGGGGGGTGAACTCTTGGAATTTTGTGCCCTTTTCACTTTGTTGATTTTGCTTTGTGTCCTTTTGTTAGAACAAATCTATTGTGCTGAGTCCTGTGAGTCCTTCTAGCAAACAAATCATAGAATCTGGACGTTCTTGGGGACCACCAACACACTAGCCAGTGGGCAATGTATAGGCAATATCTGGAACTGCGGCAGCTGTATTTCCTGCAACTACTAGAGGATAAGCCTTAAGGAATCAAGGTAATCATATTCAGAACAATAGGGAAAAGAAGTCAGGAAGGGAAAGCTAGAGACTTTATGAAATGCATGACTGAGCCACTAAACAGACCTTTGAACCTCCTACCACCACACTTACTTTCAACATTCTAAAAATAAGATATTAATATTTTATCATTATCAATAGAAAGAACCCTTATAAGTACTTCTCCAAGGATTCTAAGAAATTGATTATGTAACAGTAAAATAGTGTTATCTGATACTTCATTCTTGGGGATTTTTACATTTTACATTAATTTCTCCAGACAAGGAAGAAAAATGTTAAGATTTTCATTTCATAACATCTTTTTTAAATAGTAATATCTAAGGATATTGCCTATATTTCAGTATGTTATTTAAAGCACTGCCCATTTCATCTAAGTGCTTGAATTTGTTGGCATAATTATCTTTGATAATATTTCTTTATTATTCTTTTAATAAGTACAGAATCTGTTGTGATATCACCTCTCTCATTCCCGATATCAGTAATTAGAGTCTTCTTTTTTTCCCTATTAGTCTTGCTAGAGGTTTATTCATTTAGTCTTTTCAAAGAATTGTCTTTTGGTTTCATTAATTTTCTCCTTTTTTTTTTCTCTTTTCTATTCTATTTCTCCTCTGATCTTTATTCGATCCTTTCTTCTATTTACTTACTTTTCTACTATTTTCTATTTTGCTCTTTTTCTAGGTGAAAACTGACATCATTGGTTTGAGACATTTAGTGCTAGAAGTTTTCCCCTAGGTCTTGCTATAGGAGCTTGTTTTCCACATGTTTTGATATACTGTCTTTTCATTAGTATTATCTCAAACACTATACTTTCTCATTTCTCTTTGAACCTTGTGTTATTTAGTTTTCAAATATTAGAGGATTTTCCAGAGATGCTTTGTATGACTTGAATAGATTTGAATGCATGGCCCAGACTATAAACTACTTTGATAAATATTGTGTACACCAGAAAAGAATGTAGATTCTGCTGTTGCTAGGTAGGTCTTCTATAAATATAAGACCAAGTTAATAAGATCAAGTTAGTTGATTGTGTTGTTAAAGTCTTTTATACCTTACTGATTTTCTACTTGTTCTGTCAACTAATGAGAGACACATTGAAATCTCTGATGTTTGTGAACTTGAAAATGTCTACTTCACGGAGTTCCCTGGTGGTGTAGTGGCTTAAGGCTTGGGCGCTGGCACTGTCAGTGCTGCGGCCTGGGTTTGATCCCAGCCAGGGAGCTACCTACATACAAAAAAAAAAAAAAAAAAAAAAAAAAAAAAGAGAAAAGAAAATGTCTACTTCACAGTTGTTTTTGTTTTGTGTATTTTGAAGCTCTGTTATAGGGATATAAATGTTTTAGAATTATTACATCTTCTTGATGATTTGACTGTATTGTCATTATGAAATATTTTTTCACCCTAAGATTCTTTGTCCTGAGACCTACTTTGTCTGATATTAGTACGGCTAGTTTTTTAAAATTAGTATCAACATGGTATATCTACCTTTTCCATCATTTTACTTTTAAACAAGGTTGCATATAGTTGAATTTTGATTTTTTAAATCAAATCCAACAAGCTCCGTCATTTAATTGGGGTGTTTAAGCTATTTACACTAAATGTGATTATTGATATAGTTAGGTTTATCATTTTGCTATTTATTTTTTATTTGTCCCATCTGATTTTTTTCCCCATTTTTCCTCTTTCTGCCTTTGGAATAACATTAATTTTTATGATTCCATTTTATTTCCTTTGTTGGCTTTTAGCTATAACTCTTTATTATTTCAGTCATCACTGTAGGGTTTATATACACATCTTTAACTTATCAGTCTACCTTCAAGTGATACTATAACACTTCATAAGAACCTACAATGGCATACTTCCATTTCTCCCCTCACAATCTTTGAGCATTTGCCGTGCATTTTACTTTTGCATGTTATAACACCCATACTAAGGTGTTATTTTCTTTGAAGTCAATTATCTTTAAAAAAATTTACTGCAAATAAGAAAATATAAGCACACTATAAAGTACCAATCTTTACCCATAGGTGTTTTTTAAACCATTCCCATATGACATCAACGTTATTGGTAGTAGTATAAGTCAGAGTACCTATTTTTCTGGTTAGCTGATCTTATAAGTCGTCATAAAAATCTTACAACTGTTATTACATATGAAAGAGAAAAGTTGTTAAATAATATAGGCCTATAGTCCAACCAATTGATGAGAGACCTGGCTGAGGTGATACAAAGACTGGCTCCCTGAAGAGAGGGTTCATCATCTCCCCAGGACAGATGAGGATATGCGTTTCTCCATTTCATGACTGTAGAAGGCACATTCTGAAATATGTTAAACTAGAAAAGGAGACGGGGACTCCACTGGTTTCCACGTCTGTGTAAATTTTGAGTTAAAAAAGTATTAAAGTTCAAAGTATCAACTTGAGTAACCTTGATCACCCAACTGGAAACAATCTTACGATAACATGTATGAGGAGTTGATAATATCTGCTAAGCTGTCTGCCAACTCCTTATTTCTTCCTCTTTGACTCTTTACTTGATTCTCTTTGACCTATACTATTTCCTACTTCCTTGATGGCAGTGTAGAAAAATGATAAAGTACTTAAGTTTTACAGTCAGGTAGAATGAGTTTAAGCCCAACTCATCCATTTAATAGTTGTGTAATCTTGAACTAGTTATTTGAACTTTTTATAGCTTACTTTTCTCATTTGTTACAGAAAAACCATAATGGTACTTAATTATAGGGCAGTTAGATGGATTAAATGAAATGATATAGGTAAAACTCCTTACTTATAGTAAGTGATCAAAATGTTGGCCATTATTTCATTATTGCATTGTGAAATTCTTACAGGTCTATTAATCTACTTAGACATTTAAATAAATAGAAATATATCAAATTTACCAATGTAGTTAGCATTTTCAGTATTCTTCATTTTGTTGTGTAGGCCCATTTGGTATTATTTCCCTTTTGCCGGAAGAACTTCAACATTTCTTGTAGTGCATATCTCCTGGTGCTAAAGTCTTTCAGCTATAGTATCTCTGAGAAAATCCTTTCACCTCACTTTTAAAAGATATTTTCATTGGGTAGAAAATTCTAAGTTGACAGTTTCAGTAGTTAAAAGATGTTTTAACTACTGCATTGTTTTTCCAGTTTGCATTGTTTCTGACAAGAAATATATTGTCATCCTTATCATTGTTCTGTACAGAATGTCTTTTTCTCTTTGGCTGTCTTTAAGATTTTTTCTTTATCACAGTGACTTTGTATAATTTTCTTCACATTTCTTATGCTTGAGGTTCAAGGAATCTGTGGGTTTATAGTTTTCATCAAATTTGGAAGAGTTTCAGCCATTATTTATTGAAATATTTTTTGCCATCATGTCTTCTTTCTCCTCTCCTCTAAAGACTAAAATGTCATGTATATTAGGCCACTTGAAATTATCGTGAAATTCACTGATGAACTGTTCCTTTAAATTTTTTTGTTTCATTTTGAATAATTTATGTAGTATGCCTTCAAGCTCACTAATCTTTTCGTCTATCATTAATTCCATCCAGTATAACTTTCACCTCAGACATTATAGGTTTCATCTTTACAAGTTCAATGTGTTCCCACTTAACTTTTGAACATTTGGAAAAGTTATAAAAAATAGTTTTAATATTTAATCTGCTAATTCTAATCTATATTGGTTCTTAATCATTTTGAATGATTTATCTTCTCACTGCAGGTCATATTTTCCTGTTTCTCTGCATGCCTGGAAATTTTTAATTGAATGCCATATATTGTGAATTGTATCTTGTTGAATGCTGAATATGATTTTAAATACTTTTGAGTTTTGCTCGTGGATGAAGTCAAATTATTTGAAAACTTGGAAGTTTGACCATTTTGGGTCTAGGTTTTAAGAATTGTTTGATTTGTTAGGCTGGTCCAGAGCAATGCTAAGTCTACAGCTAATTATTCCTCACTACTGGGGAAAAATTCTTCTGTGTACTTACCCTAGTGCCTCATAAATCCTGAGGCTTTCCAGTCTGGTTTGTGGGAACAAGCACTCTCCTTGGCTTTGTACACACAAATATGATTCCCTCTAATCCAGCTGAAGAAGTTTCCTCATATGTTAGTGTTATTGAGTATTCAGCTGAATACTCACAGGGAACCTCTACAGATCTCCAGGGTTCTCTCTCAGCAGTTCTCACCTCTCCAGTACTCTGTCCTGTTAACTCCAGCTGCCTGTGCGTCCTTTGACTTTAAGCAACAGCTGCTGCATTCAGGGAGTCTAACATTCTCCACCTGGTTTCCCACACCTTACACCACAGCCTAGAAATTCTCTCTCAGTTTAGTAAGCTGGGCAATCAAAAGGCTCACCTTGTTTCCAACTCTCAGGGATATCATTGTCTTTCACTGTCTTTCATCATTGTTTTCATTGTCCAGTGTCTAGAAAACTGTTGTTTCACACGTATTATCCATTTTTAGCTGTTGTGGGCAGGACGGTAAATCTTGTCCTTGTTACTTTATCTCAGCTAGAAGCAGAAGTTTCGATAGCTTATTTTGTTTATTTTTCTGTACTGAGCCACTGTAAATGGCATTTCAGTTCAATCACCCCTGATGGATTGGGGTCAAATCTTATGGTTATGAGGCTGCCCTTCTAGATTGTTTCTGTGTGGGTCTTTTCACTAACTGCCTTAAAGGCAGTCATTCTTCTATTTAAAAAGTACATTTGAAAGAAACAGTATTAAGGGGAAGGAATTTTAATGCTATAAAGAATGCCTTAAAGTTTGTGCAGCTTAGGAAATCACAAAGTGATTTTCATTCTGTAGAGTTTCTATAAGAAGAATTATTCTTTTGTAAGTCTTGCAAATGAAAAGAAAAATCATGGGAGGGGCAGGGAGATACTGAATGTAGAACAAGAAAAAGAACGAATGGCAGATCTTGAGAAGGAAAGGGGTTGAGAATAAAATTTTCCTAAGAAAAATTATGGAAACTAAGCCTCTGATACATTTACACACCAGACATTGTCTCTATATATTTTAGGCAATAGTTTTTTGTTCTTTCTTCCTACACAAACATCCAATGTTTACTTAACTAATATGCTAAAGTGAAATACTAATCAAAGCAGATAGCTAGAAGCATTATTATCCCTTAATAAATGTCAAAACAAAATATGACAAGTTCATGCAAGTGTAAGATAGCTAAGATAAATTAGGGCAGGCCTGGGCAGACTTTCTCAGGTCAAGGGCTACCTCTCCAAGTGTCATAGTCCACTAGTTATTTATTTTATTGTTCAGGTGGCCACCCCAAAATTGTTTGGCTGTCCACCAGTGGAGCACAGCTCTAATCTAGGGCATAGGTTGCATAATTGTGGCCCATGGGCTTTATTTGTCCTATAGACATGTTATATTTGGACTACAGAGTGATGGCCAATAAAATATTTTGCAAAAGTGTGAATGTGTGGCCAGTACTTATAAATTAAAAGTATTCACAAATAGGAGAGATTTCATATAAAAATCTTAGAGATAAGGTAGCATTCAAGGTGGGTAGCAGATGCCCACTTTAACTAGAGTCTGAGCCCTTCAGTTCACTACGTGTCCATCATTCACTACGGTTTTCCTCCTTCTGCAACTACTCTTGGACGTTCTTGACCCCTGATCAAGTAATGGCACCTGATCAAGGGTACATATAATATCACCACTTAGCTTGTATTTTTAAACTAAGAGAAGAAATGCATAAAAGCATGACCAAAATATGTTATTTTTTTATAAAGGTGAGATAGGATTACTAGAAAGATACATTGAAAAGAGTACTTATTTCCTTCCAACTGTAAGAAAGCTGTATCTGGGGCACATTTTTTTTTTTTAACTGTAGATTCCTGGGGTCTAGGAAATAATCCCCAAATATTCATTTTTAACAAATTCAAAGGTAATTCAGATACAACTCAATTTGGAAATGACATTCTACTCTACCTTTTGTATATATTTCAAAAGGTACACAAAAAAGGAACATAATTACAAAGAATAAAACAATGTTATTAGAAAATTATGCTCTGGTACATTTTCCCTCCCAATGCACTCTTTTTAAGCAGGAAGAAAACTCTGAACTTTAAGTACGCAATAAGAGCAACTCTGTATTTAGTCTTCAGCATTTGTGTTTAAACTAAAAAAATATATATATAAAATAAAAGAAAAAAAATTAGAAATGCAAGCACGTTTAAAAAGTTTCTATACACCAAATTTCTATACACCAAAAGTTTCTATATATTGGGATTTCTTTGCTCTATAAAGTATCATTTAAATAGATCTAAGTTCCCCTTCCAACCATAAAATGATCCAACTTCAGTTACACCCAGTGTTTGCCAATCTCAGTGAAAAGAAAATTTTCAACTCACAAACAAAAACAGTATGATTAATGGTACGATATCTAAGCTTGTTTTTACTACTCACAAAGTTTTAACCACTAATAAAAGAATGGAGATTAACAGGTCAAAAGTGTGAGAAATGTTTGACCTATGAGATAATTTGAAGAAAAAAGACAACTAGAAAAGTAAAGATATACTTTACTATATATATAAAGGAGACTATAGGTTTTTTTCAAAAGCAAAGAACATTTTAGCGTATTAAGAGGAGACGTGTCAAGTTTCCCGGGTAAGAAGACTGAAACATCCATTTGTCACATCATTCATTAATGTTTCCTCCTGGCTTTGTTAATATTACTGAAAATGAAGGCTATAGAACAGCACTCCAGGGAGGAGACCTAGAGTTAGGAATATTATAGAAAGGTGACTTAATCTTGTACAATACACAGGGTCTGGCAGAAGTAACACCCTTTTTCGTGAGTTGGTAATCTATACCAAATCTCTTATTACAAAATTATAAGCATGCAGTTCTGTAACATAACAATATTTTAACTTAAAAAAGGGCATTACTTCTTCAGGATACTGTACACTTCACCTATTCTAAAAAATTCGGTAATAATAATAAAACAAACTTTATCTAATACAATAATTAAAGTGGGCACAACTCAACCTTTTTTGACAGCAACAAAAGTGTTTACTTAATCAAAGAACTGCATGATCATCTAAATGATTGGAATGAGAATAGTATACAATTCTCAAGTGCAAAAAAGCATGGGAAGACAGTTAAGGAAAAGGGTTAATAGTGATTTTAATTTTACATTGAAAGAACTCTAGGATATAAATTACACTTCTCCAAATAAGAGCAAATGTCAACTAATTATATTGTGAATGAATTTTAAAACCATATGCTAAACTAAAATTTAGAAACTTTTGTAGTTCTCCTATCAGACACTTTTTATACCACTACATACAAAGCATCCCAGCCTACTGAAAGAGTTGATTCAAAGGAGAAGAAAAGAAACTTTGTTAGCAGTCACCAACAGTTTGGGGCTCTGTAAATAACAGCTGTCAACCAAACCAAAGGACATGTTTTAAATGCACTAAGAATGGAATGGAGAGTTGGTTGTAAATTATTCCTAATAATCATACCTTCATAATAAGATCATTACTTCTAATGTTGAACTAAAAGTTATAAATGATTTCCACAATTAAAATATATAGTGTATAGTGATCAAGTACACAGGATTTGGGACCAGAGCCTAGCTAGACTAAAAATGTTTTCTCTCTCACTTAACTATCTGTATTATTTGGACAAATTAATCTAATTCTACTTCAGTGTCCTTACCTGTAAAAATAGAGATAATCATAGTATCTACCTTAAGGTTGTTGTTTTGGAATTGAATTTTTACTACACTCAACAGTGTGCTTTATAAGTGTGTATTATTATTATTATCATTATTATTATTATTATTATTGAAACATCTGTGTAAAATAGTAACTCAGCCTTAAGTACAATTTCTAGTTTGTTTAAAGTGCTGGCTAACATTATGTGATACATTACTATCAGTAGTAATGCAAGGCTCTTTCAGGTTTAAAAAAATATTCAGGCAAAATATAATCTGCTCTCACCTCAACATCACAGAGTCTGTGTCACAAATTCTTCACCATCTAATGGTTCTACTTCTAAAACAGGTTGGTTTTCCCTTATATACTACCATTTGGGACATTTGGGGGTCTTTTGGCCTTTTTTTAAAAGGAAAGATTTCACAAAAAATTAGGCGAAACAGAAACTATGCTCATAATCATGTTTTATTTACAAAGGTTTTTCTATTTAACATTATATTTCTGTGCAATAAAGAAACCTTATCAACCTAATTTTTAATGATCACAACATTCCATTGTAAAGAATTAGAATGCTTTAGTAAACCATTCCTCCTCTGTAAGCTATTTATATTGTTCCCAATTTTATACCATTATAGATAATGCTGTGATGAGTATTTAAACAGTTTGAAAACATTTTTAAAAGGACATTTTATTATCTTTACTTTATTCAACAGTTTATAGTAAAACTTGATGCTATGAAGACCACAGGTTAGTAGAGAGAGACCTGGAGGGGAGAGGGAGAAGCTGAAATGTACTACCTTTACAAGAACAATTGTTTCAAAGCTTATTAAAATTTCATAAATTTAGATTCCAACATAGATTGTGGAGTTCTCTTTCATATCTTCTATGTAGAGTGAGATAATTTTTTGCTCCTCCTTGATACTGCTCACATGAGAAGTTATGGTAAGATAACTGAGTTTGGAGTCAGACAGACATGCACTGAAAATCCCTGCTCCACCATCAACTGGCTGTGTGACCATGGCAACTCCTTAAGCCTCTCTAAGCCTATTTTCTCATCTATCTCACAGGATTATTGTAAAGACAAATAATATTCTATGTGTCAAATTGTTAAAATAGTGCCTAGCACACAGGAAATACACAAAAGGTACCTTGCCATTTTTAATGTTCATTTAGGTGGTTTGACAGACCTAACATACATGTGTCTGGTCTGTGTATAAATTGTTGGCTTAACCTACAGAATATGATGGCGCAGATGCATATTTATAAAGCTACATTATAGTTTTTAAAATATTATTCAGTCTAAAAAGCTAACTGCCAAAATATAGAGATGAAAATATAATAATATCCCTCATTAAGGTTATAAAAAAGATTTAAATACTTTTTTAAAAATTAAATAATTTTAAAGGAATCATAAACATAAATCATGCTGCTTATAGTATATACCATTGAGACTGTTTCTCTTGAGATAAAATGAGAAATTCTTAATGAAGGCTTTTTTACATGATTAAAAGGTCAAATATACTAAAAAAAAAAACATGTTGAAGTGAACTAGGAGTAATTTATAAGCTAGAGTAACATTTCCTACATTTCCTCTAGATTTTTTTTTTTTTTTTTTTGCTTAGAAATATGTGGTAATATTAGCAGAAAAGGAGAGTGTACCAGTCATTACGTATACTTTAGCAATTAAGGTAATGACAACAAATCCTGAAATGGCAAGATAAGACCCTATTTTTAGAGGCCTACACTGAATTTTGCTGGTAATTAACAATCAAGTAGGTGACTTTAGGCAATCCACCATTATTTGTAGATACTCAAGTTTTGTAACACAGGTTGTTTCAGAAATTTTTAAAAATAAATAAAGTCTTGAGTTGGTAAAATAATATATTTTTAAATTTTACTTCTTATATCACACAAGGTATAGCAGGTAAAACCATTTACTTGAATTAAAAAATGGAAAGATAGGGTTCATTTCAAAATTTTTTAGGAGTTGGTAACTGCCAAGTATAATGCTAACTTCTAAGAAAAGAATAGAAAATTCTTTTGTACCCAAAGCCATTTTCAGAAAACATTCCCAATTCATTTTGAATTTTAGATCCTAGTAATAACTATGATCATAATAACTAAGTATAAAAGCTGGCAGTAAAGTCACACTAGTGGCAAATGAAATAGCCATAGAAGCCTACTAAACAACAGGATGAGTTGTTTTCTTTTTTATTGTTAGACTTACTAGGGTGACATTAATTAATAAGAATTACATAGGTTCCAGGTGTGCAATTCTACAGTGTATCGTCTATGTGTTCCATTATTTGTTCACCACCCAGTGTCAGTTTTTGGGTGAGGTTTTTACTTAAACACTTTCCCTGCATTTACAGTTTAGATGGCTCAACTCCAGATTTTAAGTTAACCAAACAGTAACTAATCCATAGTGCATTTTCAGTTGAACAAACATCACACACTTTACTAAGAGTCAGGATCGTTTGTCAGCTTGTTTTCACAAAGTGGCAGAGAGCAGCAAATGATAAATATCTTTGATTCAATCAATAGGTGCTTACTGAGCAAATTTGGAAAGTGCTGAATAAAATCATTTTCCATTTTGCCCAATCTTGCCAGCCACGATATTCTCCTCCCTACCTGAGTCCCCATATTTTACTTGACCATCACAGATTGCAACAATCTCTACACCGTACTCTTCATTTCCTGTGGATATGAATTTAGGCCATCACTGTTCAAATTATTCAACTTCACACTGATCAGGCCTATAAATCCTTTATCAATCTCCCATTACTTTCCCAACAGTGATGATTTCTTCAAACTGCCAATTCTTCACCACTACCAAATTATACTTAAAAGCAGATATGCTGGGCTCCTCTGACAGTACCTTCTGATGATAACAGCATTAAGTACAAATTCTCCCACATACCTTATTTTCATTTCTATCCTCAGTAGGCCCACATCTGTCTTTGTAGCCTTCCCTTCAGTCTTACAGAAAAATGCTGTCCTCATGACTAAAGCCAACCACTCATTCTAGGGCTCATTCCTTCCCATTCAGACAGAGCCTCATAAAAAGAAATTACTCTGCCACTCTTTCTGGCATTTTAAACATTTTAATCTCCAAGGACCTGTTCTTTCACCATGTTTAATCTTAAAAATAATTTTTTGTGACCTATGAAATGTCCTAGATCCTCCAAATCTCATCTATTGTGCCACCAAATACCATCCTTAGCTTCCTTTTTCCCCTCCTTGTCAGTGAAGTAAAATGCTTCTTTTCATGGTAATAATATTCAACTGATTACACTGTTCTGTTTCTTCTACTTTTAGCTGTCTTTGTTTGGCTGGGCACTATTGGTCACACACTCCTTGACAGACTATCCTAACACACTCTCATTAACATTACACTTTCCTAGTTCTTTTACCCTTTAGATACTTCTTCTCTGTCCTTTTACTTCTCTCATTTTCACGTGCCATCTTCATCACTCATCGTTTTTTTTCGTCACTCATCTTTTATTCTGCTCTGATACACTACTCCTTCCCAGATATCTAATAATGTCTTCAAAACAGATCAAGTTCTACCTGCCAAGTGAATCCTCTGATTAAATACAGTCATATTTTCTTCCTTAACAGTTGTATTGCACTTATATATTGTTTTGTAATATATGAGGTCTGACAATTAACTTTGCGAACTCATCCTAGGAAAAGTGCTACATACCTCATTGCTGAGTATCACTACAGTCACCTTCTAAGTACTCCCCTTGGGAAGCTATGAACCAAAGCCAGCGCCTAGTCCACACTTCAAACCAATTTTGGAACTCTTTCGCTGGAATGGCCATCGGAGCTATTATTGTGCCCCAAATCTGACAATTAAGTTTGCAAACTGCCATCGTACACTGTACAAACAATTCAGTAATGTGCCATAACCTTGCCAAGGTTATGGTATAATGGTTCCCTATCTTTCCTATTTGTGTCTTTTTAAAACTTAAAGTTTTTTGGTAGGGATAATTTTCGTTTTATTTTTCAGTATTTCTCAAAACAGAGAAAGCAATTCTGAACAGTAGTCAATACTTTAAGATGTATAATTCATTTATACAAGAAACAAAAGACATTCAAAACAAAAATAAATTTACATTATTTGTAAAACATTTCTAACTGTTGCTATTTTAACTATCGTCAAATAATCCTGAGTATTATTTCTACTAATTTCCATATTTTTCACATATTGAAGGGGACATGGCAGATTTACCCACTTTATTTTCTTTAAGATGTCAGCCAGTTCAATCTTAAAGTGTCCTATAAATATATACCATGTCTAAAAATATCTTATATATGTAACAATCTGATAACCAAAGTATAGTCAATGATCTAATCAAAATAATGTATACTAGAGCTACAATCTGGGTGATAAATAGATAAGCCATGCTTTTGATTCAGTATTAATAATCATATTTCTTAGGTTGCTATTTCCTCTAATATATACAGCTAATAGGGAAGTAAAAGGTAAAGAATTGTTATAAACTGAATCACTGGGCTGTGCCCAATCATTTTGTATGTGTAGTAACTCAGGAATAAAGCTCACAAAACCTTATGGCAGGTGTTATTATTTCCATTTTACAGAACAGACACAGAAAGGTTAAATTATTTATCCCAAACAATTCTAATTACTAAAAGAGATAAAGCCAAACCAAAGACTATCTAAATTCAAAATGTGTATATTCTTTCTATTACACTGCTTCCTAATTTATATTGGAATGTCAATTTTAAAAATCATGACATAACGTAGATTTAGTTTTCACAAAAGCTATACATTTAGAATGGACATAAAATAATTTTGTCTTGGTAAAAGTCAATCACTCAATTTAATGTGTCAATGATAGGTTGAATACTAATTCTTAACTGAATGACACATTATTTCAAGGAATTATGTATCAAATAAGGCAAAGTATAAAAGTACCAAATAATCTTAATGGCCGTCAATCAGCCTACACTGAGAGTGAATCCAGTTTCTTAAACATCCTTAGTCAAGACACGTAAATCAGAAGTATTTATGTGTTGGATATCAAGTGGTAGTCTATAAAACCAAGCCTCCTATTCACCCCGAAACCCAGCATATGGTCTATAATTTATCCATGCTTACTACAACCAAATTCTACTAAATGGAAACAAATAGAAATCAGATGTTAGGAAGTCTGGAAAGAAAATAATTGGAATCCCAATATTTACTTTAAATCTTTAGTTAGTTTTGGGACCACCCAATGCTCAGCAAGAAACTACAATTTCCAGCTTCCCTTGAATACAGGGATGGCTAATATAAACAGAAGTCATTGGGTAAGTAAGGCTTTCAAGAAAATTCATTAAGAGGATCTGAATTAGCTGGAAGGTACACATTTTTTTGCCATTTTTTTTCCAATTTCTTCCATGATCTGTCTGCCTGGAAAGACAACATTGTGAGTAGAATGCTAGTAGCCATTTTTGACCATTCATCTTGAGAATGAAAGCTATGCATTAAGAAGGTAAAGAAAAATAAAAGATGTCTGGATTCACTGCCATCTCTTGAAATTGCAATGCCAGCTATGGAGTTTATGTTAGAGAAAACTAAATCCCTGCCGTCTTTAGTCCATTGTTATGCTAGGTCTCTTGAACCAGCAACCCAGAGGCAATTTCTAACTTGAAGAAGCAGAACAAATCGTTGCAGTGTTCTTGGATAGGGCAAGCACAAAGAATATCTCAACCAGCATTTCCCCAATTAGAGCTCCTATTATGAAATACTAAGGGATGTACTATAAATTCTGTAGTTAAATTGTCAAATAAATTAAAAATGATATATGCGATATCATCTTGGGGAGTCATAAGGTATAATGACATATTAAAGGTTCTAGAGTATGCACAGAATCAGTTGGGAAATATGCCCACAAATACTTGCTAAGAATTTTAGGTTATGCTGCACAACACTTACTCCCAGGAACACAGCAATATAGGAGTCATAAATATTAAGTAATAACTCTGTGTTTGTGAGACTGTGAACATGTACATTTAAATATACTAGAATTTATATATCTGAGAGTATTATCTTTCAAAATTAACACTTTTGGAGGATATATATATATATATAGACCCTTGTCCTCAAACATAGTATTATCAAAAACATTCGTCTTTTCTATTTAAGTTTACAGCCATATTTTAAAAATCACTCTTTTTACTTTATCATTTTTCATTTTAATTCCAGTTATACTCCTTAACCACTCACCTTTCTAAAACAGGAATGTATTATTTAATTGAACAAACCTACTCTCAAAGAAAAGAAATGCCACTAGAAAGGATATTCAAAACAATATCCATAAGCTCTAAAAGTGACTATAAAACAGGCAATGCAGTTTTAAAATCAGTAGTCTGAAGAGGACAGCATTTATTTGTACAATTCCACTAACTGTGTACAAGTTAGGCACATGTTACAAATATCAACAAGCCCAAGTAATGAATGGAAAAAACATGTAGCCCAAGGAACAACGTAGGGTCCTAACTATGAAACAAAAAAACACACTGAAGTTCATATATTACCTTTACCAGTGTTTACAATAAAACTGTTAAAGCCAAACATAAACATACCAAAAATAATAACAGTTAATTTATTGAATACTTAGTACACATTAGGCACTGTTCTAAGTGCTTTACATGTATTAACTCATTTGGTCCTTACAACAATCCTGTAAAAGAGACCTGGTTATTACCTTCATTTTGCAGATGAGGAAACTAAAATACAATGAAGTTAAGAAACATGCACAAGATCCTGAAGCAATTAAACCATAGAGTCAGAATCAAAGTGAGGCAGCCTGACTCCAGAGTCTATGATCTAAATACCATGTAATACTGCCTCTCTATCAAACAGGAGTGGTTAACGTCATGAAACAGCTGTGTGTAAAAACAATTCCTATATAGTATTCAGATAGTTACCTATGTGTTTGGGAAGTTTTATAAGGCCATTTTACAGGTTAATTTTATCTTCACAGCTGTTCTGTATCAATATATCTTGCTGAAGATTGATTTACTTGGCATGAGTTCATATAATTAAAGTTATGTGTCCTCTCCATGAATCATTAGTGCCTAGCAAAATGTCTGGAAGAAAACAGGAATTAATTGCATATTTATAGAATACAGGATAATTAAGAAGAGAGATGGGCACCAGAATGTGAAAAGATCAGTCCAGATTCATCATTACTGCTACAAAAAAAAACCACTCAACTACCTAGGCTCACCAACAGTGATTCTTTAGTATCTCTTTAAGTGGGAGAACAATATTAGCCATTTTCCAATTAAATCTTAATATCTCAAAACAATCTTAAAATCCCTTTGAAGTTAGAAGTCTTGATGTACTAACATAAACACTGAGAAAGATGCAGATGAGATTTTTAAAAACATAGCTCAGTTTGGTCTTTAGTTACACAATGGGTGTAATACAGCTTGTGAACACATTAAACTATTTTCTTTTACTTAAAAGTGGAAGGAAATCCTTATTAACTTTTAATAATAGAGGAATATAGTCTAGATTCTTAACTGTAACACTATAAGAATTACATAACTATGAACAATGGATGATATACTGACTTGAATTATAACTGAAATAACAGTATTGTTGGATACTATGTAGTAACACATCCTCTTTACTTTTCATTTCTATACACCTCAATGCTGTGACAGAATATCCAAGTTCTGACTGAACTGAAGCAAATAGTATGTATCTACAATACAGTTTTATTTAGATAACTGAACATTCTTGAAGTTTCTATTATATTTATTAGGTTTGGATTTGTTCTAACAAAACGTATTCCAGCTTTCATAAAGTGCAGCTATAAAGAATACATTTTCGATTTGGTAAATTTTCACATAGTACTTAGAAAATTGAGATATGTGACATTTGAACCATTGCCTCAAGCTCATTCCTTAACAGTAAGGGAAATTCCTATACCAAAATACTAATTAATTCTTTTTACTTCAAAAACTGAATTGCATTATATTTTCCAGCAGACATACATGACTAAGACCTAAAACAATCATCCCTTTAGTAGTTTAAATGTTTATTTTAAAAATTACACTTTTCTAGAAAAAAAGGGCTTAAGTAATACTTAAGAAGTGTGAAGAGAAATAAATTTATTAAGAATTCCCTTATTCCCAGACTATCTCTTTCTTCCAAAAAACCACTAACTTTCAATATTTTTACCACATTCTCATATTATGTAATCTTTCTAACCTTAAGTTATTCAACAAGAGTGTTTCATTTTTGTACCACAGACTACATTAGAACTAGGTGAAAAAACACTAATACATGAAAATGATATTTTATATCACAATTCCATCAGTCACCCTTTAAAAAAAAATACAATATTCTGGATACAAATTTGTCTTGTCTGAGTAGGTATAAAGCATGTTATGTAAATAACAAATGTGCCATCTACCATTAAGGAAAAAATTAAAGAAAGAACACTTTGAACTGAAAATAATGTTTCCATTTCCACTCAGAATACACTAACAGAGAAAACTTTCATTTTTTTTTTAGGTGTGTTAAGGAGGTACAGGTGAGATGCACTACACAGTACAGTTTCTTCTCAGCTGTGTATCAGTAGTTAATGAGTGGTAAATACCATGAAAATTCATGACATATTGTTAGCTTATAACCATCTCACATTATTTAGGAAACTCATTTTTGTTGAAGGGGACACCTTCCCATATGGTAAAAAATAAAGTCTCTTATGAATCTGTATGCTCATGTAGAAACTAATAAGATGATTCCCTGTTGAAAAATTCAATCCTATCATAGGACAAGTAAGAGTCTCCATTTGTAAAAGAAAGTAAGAATTTTCACCAGACAGAAAAACCTTGAATCAAATTCCAACATTTGAGTTGAAATGACTTTCTCTATTTCCAGACCGGAAACACACAGGGTTAGATTCAGAGCATACTGATATAAATAATGATTATAAGAATGCTGCAGCTCCTCCTCTCAGTTAACTTTAAAAAGGAAAACCTTAGAACTAGGTACAACACACTGAGGAAAGAGGCAATATAAGCATAGAAAATGAGGTATTTCCCTTCACTTAAAAAATAACTATAAAAAATAATATATTTTTAAAATTAGAGGTCTGAAGGAAATGACACTATATATATTCCATTTCAGATGATGAGAAACTGGAATTCAAACTTTAAAACTTCTAGGTAATACAGAACTTTCTGTGATGATAGAAATGTTTCAAGGCTTTGGCGCTGTCAACGCTGCGGCCTGGGTTCGATTCCCAGCCAGAGAATTACCCACATACCAAAAAAAAAAAAAAAAAAAAAAAAAAAAAAAAAAAAAAAAAAAAAAAAAAAAAAAAAAAAAAAAAAAAAAAAAAAAAAAAAAAAAAAAAAAAAAAAAAAAAAAAAAAAAAAAAAAAAAAAGATTCTGGTTTAATTGGTCTGGATTGAGCCCTGGGCATAAAGATATTTAAAAGCTACTCATGTGATTCTAACATGGAGCCACTAAACTAGAAATAACATAAGAAACTATTTATTAGGCATAAATGAAGGATGAAGCCAAAGGCATTTGTGTGCTTGTAGGTACTCACTCATTTCTTAACAGTGAAGATGGAACTTTAACTTAGGCCATTTACATTCCTATATTAATTTACTCATTAAAACCTATCTTTTAAAAAACCCAGTTCCTGAATTGTTTAACCCATCTTAATTTTCAAGTTAAAAGAGGAAGTTTCTCAGAGAAAAAATGTGAAATTCAGAGCAAAAGACCCTCACCTTTCCCTTCAGCACTAATCTATCTATCCTGAGACACATATCTTTTCTCCTTTTCCAGACCCCTACCTTGTAAAGCGACATTAACTCAGGAGAGCCACACGTGGTTACATCAGAGGCCAGAGAGAATACCTTCAACTCACTGTTCTAATTAATGGCTCAGACTTCTCCCAAAGCATATTCCAAATAAGAATATGTTGTCTCCTATTAATAAATGCACTGGCTGAGACTCTGGTAGTTTTTCATTTTTATTTCAAATGGTATTAATTTTAACTTAATTATGCCACAAAAAATGTTTTGTAGTTGATTTAAAAATTACAAACTCTGCAGAAAAGCAGAAGCAGTAGCACCAGCTTATCCCCATAATTTTCTCTACTATGTTTGGGGCTGGGCAATCAAGGAAGCTGAAAAAGTATATACTCCATTGATATAAGAGAAGCTACAACGCTCTCTCCTGTGATCCTTAACCTATTCAAAGTGAAATAAACAAGCATTTGACCTGTTTTTCTTAATAACAAATAAAGGACACATACATTCCATTCATTTAAGCCTGACACCTTCCACGTACCCCACGACAACCAATTAGCCAATTCTCAATTCACTTCCTGTATTTTTGAGGCATGCCACCAGAAAAAGATAAATATTTACAACTTTTGACTGCCATGAAAGTATCAAAATCTATCATTTAAATTGACACTCGTTTTAATGGTATGTGTGTGTGTGCGTGTGTGCTACTTGTGACATGAAAAGCTAATTATAAATATTTTTGGATGCTGATAATCACTCTCCAAAAAATAAGGTCTTTACAGACAAGTAAAAATTTTGGTGGGAAAACATAAATTCTAAAGACAAACCTGGGGAGTTCCCTGATGGTGTAGTGGCTTAAGGCTTTGGCGCTGGCGCTGTCAGCGCTGCGACCTGGGTTCGATTCCTGATCAGGGAGATACCCACATATCAAAAAGCAAAAAAAAAAAAAAATAAAAATAATAAAAAAAAAGCCAAATAAAGACAAACCTACATAATGGTAAAAGAAGTCATAATTCTCCAACTGTACAAATGAGAGACACTATCAACTAGTCCCTTTTGTGAATAACTGTTTTTCCATTTTTAATTCCAACTTCCATTCTACCCTCAGCCCACACATACTGCCACACCAAGTCTCAAGAATATCAAAGTTAGAACCCAATGTTATCATGAAAAGGTATAATAAATTTAGGATTGGATGTTAAAACATTCAATTTGCTTCTGAAGTTACTGTATCAATATATGCACGCATTTAATTTTAAAATTCTAATGATATTAAAATGAGAAATAATTTGTGTCCTAGTCCTACCACAAGCAACCAATGAACATGATGAGTTTTCACCTGAACCCTGCCAATGCAGTCATCAAGAATTTGGGAAAATACCAACACTTGTTTCATAATACACCGACTTTTATTTTTTTCCCCATCCTTGAGCAAACAGATATAAATTTTAAAATCTTGCTAATTTGGTACCAGCACCCTTCAACCCACAGAGCAGGTGTCCTACATTTTGTTTAGGTCCCCGCCTTGAAAACAAACCCGATTGCCCCATTTTCTGAGAGGTAAACTCAGCTCTGGGCAGCTCCCTATGAAGTCACCGCGTTTGTTGTTTCAAAGATGCAATTAAACGAAAATGACACAAGGCTGTCGGAGATGAGCTGGAAGTGTGTGGAGGTGTCGATCATGTATGTGTAAGGCCAATGAAACCTGTATTGCTGTAAATCCATGTTAGTGGTGATATTACACCCCATTTCCCCTCCTCCAATATATTTACAACAGAAAATCAAACTTCCTAAGAACTCTGATGACTTTACCAAACTGTAGCTTTTCAGCTTTCTGCACTACAGAATCCTGTAATGGGCAAAGTGGGGAGGGAGTTCTAACTCGCACACGAAGAAGAAAAGCAGTAGGAGAGCTTGCATCAGGCAGTGCCTCTTCACTCCGCCCGCTCTGCCACCGTCCCACCACCCCACGCCCTCTTCTCCGAGCCCTTACATACACACATTCTTCTGGGCGGCCTCTAACCACACCATATCCACAATCATTTACAAAAATGAGAAACAGACTCCGGGAGCCCTTCCCTGAGCACGCACAGAGCAGAGCTGTACTAGCATGATGGGACAATGTCATTCCCTGTTGCACCACAAGGTCTGACTCCCCCACTGGGGTTTCATTCCCAAGAATCCACTTTCCTCCGCGGAGAGGGGGATCTACCTAATTCACAATGAAACTTCATCTCATCTTTCCACACCCCAGTCACCCCACCCCCACTCTAACATACAAAAAAACAAAAGAAAACAAAACCCCAAGAAATCCAAAGAAAAGTGTCTTCCACCAGGGCAACAGAGCAGTTGGTTTTAGGGGTTGGAGCACAAGTAGAGAGAGGAGGAAGAGGGCGAGGGCGGTGTACTTTGCTTTGCACGTCTGGACATCCAGTCCGGGGCCCAGGGCGGCTCTCGTCCTTACCCGCTCGTCCGGAGACCCAGTCCTGCTACTGAAGCGCGGGGCGAGGGCTGCAGCGACGCGGCGTCGGGGCGGGCAGCCGGCAGCCGCCTCGGGCGTCTAGAGCCACCACCTCTTCTCCCCCAAGCGGCTGCGGGCGTGGGCCGAAGAAGCTGGAGAAGGAGCCTGGGGAAGGGGCGAAGAGGAGCAGCATCTCCTCCTCCTCCTCCACGACTCGGAAACGGCCCTCCAGCGGCGACCCCAGCAGACCGCCTGACCCAGGAGCGCTCGCACAGGCTCTCCGCCCTCTTGGCCTCAGCGCTCTTCCAAGGGCTTCTCCAAACCTCTCTGGAGCCGGGAGGCTCAACTCCTTAAGACGGCTTCCAGCGCTGCCGAGGTACCTGAGGCGGACGGGGAAACCAGGGCGTGCTGCTCGCCAGTACGACGGTCTCCAGGGGCCGTGATCATGGTGTGTCACCCTCGCAGCGCCGCGGCCGCTGAAGCTGCTTGCCCAACTCCAGCTCCACCTCAGGCGGCCGCGCCGGCCCTGCCCCCTTTCCTGTCACTCAACCCTTCCCGGGCTCCTGGAGGACCAAGGATCTCCTACCCTTGTGCTCCCCTCGTTCTGATTGGCCCGCTAGGCCTCCAGCCCCACCCCCTCCCTAGGGACGAGGTCGCCGGGGAGACCAGCGCTCCAGTTGCCACGACAACCGGTGCCTTGGGCCTGGCTTTTCGCGTTCTTGGGGCTAACCAGAAGCTCAGGTTGGTGGCCCCGCGGCAAAGTACTTAGGCCCTGCTGCGTGGACTCGTAATGTTAGGCCAAGTTGAACAGGCAGCTGACGCAAACACACTTTCAACTTCAGAAAACAGAACTTTCAGGCCCGGGGGAGTGCGAGGGAGAGTGAAAAATGCCCCGACGGCTCCCGCCTTATCAGTCTAAAGTACCCCTCCCCCCACTGGCCTTCCCTTGCCTCCAGCCCGGTTTCCAAATTCTCACTGACTGGATTTGGCTCTGAAAGGGTGAGAAGGGGAGAGACACAGAGAGAGAGAGGGCAGAACTGCACCCACTCCCTGCAGCCATAGAGTACATTGGAAATGGCGAGGTCAACGAAAACAGCTCGGTGAGTTTTCCCACAGTTGTAAAGTGATCTTCAAGGTTGTGGTCGCAGCACTGCAACCCCAAATGCCCTCTGGAAAACTCAAATTTTCATATTTTTGAAAAAAAAAGGATGTACATTCTTGCTCTGTTATTTTCCCTCTGAAACTAGGATAACCCTAAGGTTTAAATTTTAAGTAAAACGTTTAATATAATCAAATCAAATAAAGGACACCCATTTTGCGATGTAGGACTACAAATTACAATTCGGCAAAGGGGTGGCCTAACAACTATTTCCTTCTTGCAAGCTAAAAGATATGCGTTACAACAATTTACAAGGCAGTCTTGCTGAATTCATGAGCAAATGGTATCTTGTCATTTGAGTTTCAAAAGTTTGGGTTTATTCTTAGAAATATAAAGTAACCTGGTCCACTCGTAAGGGGATGGGAAAGTAAATTTAGTTTTGGACCCCTTGTGTTGGGCTCTAGGTAGATCTAAACTTCATGGTTCGCTCCAAAATGGAGAGATCTGATTGTGTCCATGGGTTTTTGTTTGTTTGTTTGTTTTTTCTTTGTTGCTTTCAGTTTTATATTCTGCATATGAATGAAGTCATATAGTTTTTGTTTTTTTCTGTCTGGAATCAATAATTTAATGGTTATTTGGGGGGCAAGTGGGGAGGGAGTGAGAGGACAGCGAGGGGATGGGAGAGGAGGCAGGGGGCACTAAATATATAGTGATGGAAAGAGAACTCACACTGGGTGGTGGACTTATAATGCAACAAATTGATGATGCACTGTAGAATTGTACACCTGGAACCTATGTAATTCTTGCTAACTAATGTCATCCCGATAAGTCTAACAATAAAAAAATAATAATAATAATAAAAAGGAGAGATCTGAGACAAAGTTAAAGCTGCGAGCCCGGGTTCCTGAGCCCCTGAGGCTGCTGTACAAATGTGATGAATGAGGAAATTAATAGTAATGATTTACCTTTGGCGAGCACTTGAATTTTCATTATCTCATTTACTAAATGAATAACTGTGATGGATGTCTTCCATCAAATATGTCTTGCAAGAATTCACTGAGTGTGATTTACTCACAGTGCTAAACACAATGGGAAATGCACAGCAGAATTTTAAAATAAGGTTCCCTGCCCTCAAGGAGCTAACCACAAAGCTTAAGAAAGAACACAAGCACTCTTGAAACAATTTGAGAACAATTATAGCTAGAAAGTGCAGCCAAACTCTGAGTACTTTAGCAAATCAAAGTCTGTGGTATGTGGACTGGGCTGGATTAGTCAGACTATGGAGGACGGAGAGATTTAAACTGGGTTTTGAATGGTAGGTAGTGGGATGAATAAATCAAAGATGAGGAAAGGTAGTTGAAAGAAAGAATGGAAAACCAGAGAGCAGTAGCCAGAATAGAGTGGTGGAAGGAAATAACAGTGAGAGGACCAGCCCGAGCTGTACTGGAGACAGAAGTGAAGGATTAGAGCCCTTTCTCAGCCCTTCCCCATTTTTTTTTTTTTTTTTTTTTTTTTTTTTTTTTTTTTTTTTTTTTTTTTTTTTAATGTGGGTAGTTCCCTGGCTGGGAATCGAATCCAAGCCACAGTGTTGACAGCACCAAAGCCTTAGCCACTATACCACCAGGGAACTCCCTCCCATTTTCTGAAATAGGAGTTTTTAAATGCTCTGGTTCATGTATCGGATGGTAAGGTAGAGAGAGAGAGGAAGGTTTGTGAGACTAAAATCCTTCATGGAACATCTGCCTCTGTTTGCCATTGAAAGTTCACATATTTATTGCAAAGAAAAATGACTGTAATACTTGGACTACCTTGTGAATGCATATCAGAAAGAAGGTATAAAGAGTATGGTGTTGCAAATTTTCACAAAAGTAGACAAACCACCATGTTGTGAGCATCTCTCTCCCTTCCTTCCTTCCCTCCTTGCTTCCTTCCTTTTTGCAGTAAGGTCATTTCAAGTGGTTGCCCTCCAGGCTTTTTCATGAGTAATCCTCTATTTTATGTCAGCTAAAAGACTGGTTTTTAAATAAATGGCTGTGATACCAAAACCTGATGAGGAGTACACAAAAGAGAAATCTACAGGTTAATCTCCTTTGAGATATAATATAAAATTAAAATACAATATTAACAATTAGAACCCAGACCTACATTACAAATGACATGCCAAAATTAAGAGGAATTTAGCCATGTACATAAGAATGATTCAATAGTAGAAAACTTATTCTTATAGTTAACTATATGAATAAGTCAAAGGAGTCTGTGTCTTAACTGATGCTAAAAGAATTTTGTAAAATCCAGCATAATTCCTAATAGAAACTTTGGAAGAACTTAGAATAGATCATTTTAAAGTGTGTACTTCATACCAAAGCCAGAAACTTGCTTTATAATAAAACATTATAATTATCCCTATTGAAGTCAGAACAAGACAAGAATAACCACCATCACACTATGCAAGGAAATGATAGCCAAGGCAATTACGTATGGAATAAAAACAAGAAAGTAAGTACTAAAAATAAATCAGAATTGTAATTTGTTTGTAAATGATATGAAAATCCCAAGGATCAATTGAAAAACTTGTAGAATCAATGAAATATGAGTTAAGGTAACCAGTTATAAAAATTAAATACAAAAATTAAAAACTGTCCTATGTATAAAGCATAACCACTTAGAAAAAACATAATATAAAAAGAATCCTGGGAGTTCCCTGGTGGTGTAGTGGCTAGGCTTTGGCGCTGTCAACACTGCGGCCTGGGTTCAATTCCCAGTCAGGGAACCACCCACATGAAAACAATCAAACAAAACAAAAGAATTTTATTTATAAACCACAAAAATTAAAAAAAAAATACTGAAAGAAATTAATAAACTGACTTTAAAAATGATAAACTTACAAGACATAAAAATGTTTGAATAAAGAAGAGAGGTACTTGTAGATTAAATACCATTCAAACAGTGTAAAATGATAGTGTCTTTTAAAAATAATCTTTATATTCACTATAATTCTCATCAAGTGTCTAACAGTACTGTTGGAAATTTGAGGAAATAATTTAAAAATTAACTTGGATGATTAACCATTCAAAAATAACAAAGAAAATTGCTTAAAAAGAAAATGAATGAGGAGGAATCACACTAAAAGATATTAAAATAAATTATAAATCATAAAGGTTAGCAGCAGACTTGACTCCCGGCTAGGTATAATATATGATGAAATGGTTGACTAGGTATAGTATATGATAAAGGAGAAAAAAACTGTATCAGTCCATGAATGGTGCTGAGAAACGTAGCTATTCCCATACAGATACTTATTCTTTTCAAAGAAAAGTTAGCTCACAAATTCATCTAATATCTTGATTTTGTTTTTAATCTTTGTAATCTGTCTTTGATCTCTATTCTCGTATCTCTAGATTCGTCTAGCTCTTTTGAATGGCTCCAGTGTCTGTTGCTTAGATGTATCCACCTAAATAAAGAGGTAAACTGAGACAAACTCGAATGACCAGAAATTGAGTTGATTCAGGTATAGCAGAGGAATTAGCAATAGTAATTTAGGAAGTGGGTGCTGTAGCAAGCTACGAGCAGCCTGTTGAGGACTTGGGGTGGGCTGTATTTATGGGCAAGGAGTGGAAAAAGGAAGTCCAGCCTGGTCCAAGCAGTGAGTTCATTGGCTTGAGGACAGAGAGATTCTCGGCAGATGTTCATTGGTCAGGAGGTAAGTTTCAATCTTCTATAAATCAGGAGTTTGTGGGGAATCACGTTCTCATTTCCTAAATTCCATACTTCTGGCTGTATATGTGTGAGATTCTCCATTTCATATCCTCCTGTTCCATTTTATTATAGATTGATATCCTTTCACAGATGTAGTATAGTTTATTTTTCTCTTTGTTTAATGGACATGTAGGTTATTCCCAAACTTTTGCTATTCCTTACAAGTTGAAATACATTGTACCTGCTCCTGGCTTACATGTGGAATAACACTGTAGGTGAAGCATCTAAAAGTATGATTGCTGGATTAAAGAGCAGACACATTTTACATTTTGATAAACAAAATCAAGCTGCCCTATAGAGAAGTGGTACAAGTTATAGTCATGTTGTTAAAGTTGGAAAATTTGATAGCACACTGTGTTTCCCCATAGCATTATTAAACTTTTTTGACCTTTGCCAACCTAATAGGTAAAAAATGCTGTTTTGTCCCAAGTATAATTTTCATTTCTATTATGAGTATCGTTTTTTATGCTTACAAGATATTTTCTTTTCTTTTACAAAAAATATTCTCTCATGTTTTCTTTGAGAATGTTTAAGGCTTTGTTTTTTCATATTTTATTCTTTGATCTATCTGAAATTTATTTTGGTGGTAGCAAAAACCTTAAAAGAATTTATAAATTTTATTACATAAAATATAAAGATGCTATAAAGTAATAAAAACAATGATGAGTAAGACATTTACAAAAGAAGAAATTCAGAAAAGCTCTGAATATCTGAAAATAAAAAAAGTGTATAAAGAAATTAAATTATTCCTGGCTGGGGAACCACCAAAGAAAAAAAAAAGACCCAAGAAATTAAATTAAAATGAGCTGTTATGTATATCTATCAAATTAGAAACATATTTTTAAATACTTATAGTATCTGGTATTGGTGAAAATATGTGAAGTAGATAATGAATGCCCCATGACTGCCTGTAGGATGATAGGTTGGCTTACTTCATTTGAGAGTGCCACTGCAATGTCTTTCATAGTCCATAATCTTTATATCTTTAACTTATTCCATTTTGGAAATTTATCCTAAGTAAATATTTACATACATGACTAGAGGCATGATAATGACTATTCATTACAGTACTGTTGGCAGTTATAAAATTTAAAAAAATTAATGTCCATAATAGTGAAATGATGATATCAACTGTGGTCTGTCTACTCATATATTATCTAGTGACAAAAGCATGTTGCAGTACCGTGTGATGTGATTTTTGTTCGAAAGTATGTACATCTATATATGAGGGCTGTCTTGAAAAAAATCCAGCCATACATGTCTCTATTTTTTATACTACATGGCTGGATTCTTTTTGGACACCTTCATATATGACAGTATTCATACTGTTCATGGTTTTTCTGAAGACTAGAAACATTGCATTTCTGAAATGTGTTAGAATCTTTACAATAAGCATGTGTTACTTGGTTATACCAAGTTAACAGAGATATTTACTACTACTTATAAAAGAGATTAGATTGCTGACTGTAACACAAATTTAATTAGGCTCTCATGTGCCCCATAGGTCTCAGAATGTTCATCTCTTAGGGACCATACTTGTGACACACTCTAAGTTAGGAATAGTTTATATGGGACCCCTGGATCACCCCGTAATGAACCCCTTGAAATTGTATTCCAAGTATGTGTATTGGTGCATTTTTCTAGGGGAAGCATCTATATGCATCAGTAAATTCAGAAAAGGGTTTATATCTCTGCAAAATGTTAAGATTGTGTTCTTTAAATGCCAGTAATTTAAAAATACATCAGCTTTTACCTCAAAGGTTGAAATGAATTCTGAGCTAATCTAAATCTGTAAATAGCAATGTTTTCCCAGCTGGCTTCTTGTGTTCATCTCAATGTGAAATATTTGTATTTTGGCTTGTATCAACTATGCTAGTGTTTTCCCCCTTTAAGCCCAGAAACATATTATCCCTTCTTGCTTACAGAGTGAGGACTGTGATGGGAACTTTGCCCAGGTGAGAGTAGAAGCCAGATAAGTAATCCACTAAAACACGAGCAGGTAATTGGAGCACAAACTCTGACAGTGCTTGAGGAAGGCTTTGTGAGGCTGTACTAACACGTCCCAGTGAACCAAGAATTAGCTAGGGAAATAATGCAGCAGTGGAAACCAGATAGGACTACAGTTACCCTCAGGCTCATTGAATAAGCAGGCTATTTGCTTTTGGTAGTAGCTGAACTCTCTTTAAAATGTGAGAATTCCCCTAGGATGTAGAGTTACATGACAGCAATGGCACAGATAACTCTAAATGTTGGGAGGCAGCCTGGCAGCTTAGAACAATGAAAGAGCCCTGCATTTGCACTGAGAAGACCTAAGTACAAATCTTGGCAAGCCACTTAACTTCTTTGAGCATCATTTTCCTCATTTATAAAGTGAGGGAAATAAGAATAGCTGGTATGTTCCACACACACACGATAGCCTGTAATGTTTTTTCAGCATTCAACAGATTAAATGAAATATGTGTATGGAAACTCGAAACTTTAAATCGCTATTTTAAAAAATCAAACAACAACAGCAACAATAGTTGTACAGATTTTTGGAATTAGTATTTTAGATGTATTCCAAAAAGGTTTTCAAATAATCTTTTTATTCTGAGGAGAAACTTTAGAAAATATTAGATAACAGGGCTAGCTAGTCCTATGAGAGATTAAGTTGGAGAAATTTAATTGTGGTGTTCCTATAACTTCTACTTTCTTTACCAACAAAGATTCTTAGCTATTTTCTAATTTCCCCTTCTAGCTCCAACTGACCAGGGCTTGTTAGTTACTCTGAATAGGGCAGACAGCGTGTTAAGCTAAAAGCAATTACCTACTCCTACTTGATTTGCCAAGCTCTTCCTGAACCAAAATATTTCTCCTGAATGCCTTTGCTGGAAATTCTCACTTTAGTCACTAACGAGTTAAACTCCAAAGGTGTTAACTTTAGAGACTCAAGTTTAAAATTCACTTTACCTTCCAGCTTTCTTTGAACGTTAGTGTAGATAGGTTTATCAGCTTCGGTAGTTGTCACTTTAAACCCTGACGGTAAGAGATACTGGAGAGGTAAATTTTAATTAATGAAGGGGAAGGAGAGGAAAAGCTAGTTTCGGTGTGAGTGGAAGAGAAAAGAGGGAGAGAGAGGCACGGGAGGAGGTGTGTGGTATGAGGGTGACCCTCAGGGCAATGATACAAAGGGAGGGGATCAGGGAAGTGTCTGTAGTACTAAAGGGGTGTGGTACTGAAATCAAACTGCCTAATTCACAGTTTTTACTAGGGCTGGTCCTGTTTCTGAGTCATTTCTACTACTTGTCCTGGCAAGTTATGTAACTGCCTATTCAATTTGGATGAAGGGAGTGGGGCAAATAAGCATAACACTTCTGTTGTTTGAAACTCAGCCATGTTTGAACATACACAGAATATTTTAATATGACCATGTTGTCATCTAAATCTGACCTACAGGGACTTGCCTTAGGGTTCATGACCGCCAATCTTGATTTTTAAAAGTGTTCTCAGAAAGGGAGGCCAAATCAGAAGTTAAGCTTTCTAGTGTACTCCAAAGTTCTGTTTTAAGGAGGGTGGTATCACACGGTAGGCTAGGAGTGAGTTGCTCTACAGGAAGGTAGATCGTTAAAGGCTTTGTTACGTGGAGCTGGAGTGCTTGATAAAACAAAGCATCACTTGGTGAAAAAATTCTTGAAAGTTGAATGCCTTAATTTTTGCATTTCCCTCTATAATGTATCATAGAAAATTTAGGGGGGAAATGGTTTTATCTACAGAAACTGATTATCACTTTAGGGTCAAATCCAGACTTATGATAGTCATACAAATGGAAAAAATGCTTTTTATAACCACACAAAGAGAAGAAATTTGTCTTAGAGAGTTGAAGCTGTTAGGATAAGTAGTTCTCTGCCTTGTCTAAAAAGTTAAACTGTAAAAATTATACATATGTAACTTTAGCATTTTGTTTTTAATCAAAAACCTATCATTATGCATTCATTATCCAATCTTTTGATGCTGGGCCAGGGGCCTCTCTGACCATTGCTGTTGTGAGTTCTAGGTTATCCTTTTTTACATAAACCCTCCTCAAATGCAAAATCTACAATATTCTGTTTTGTTTTTTGTTAAAGGAAATGTAGAGCTTGACACATGTGAAATAATATGAGTTTAGAATACTTCAACATTTGCATAATATATTTCAGTTTTGCTCATGATAATTCATGGAAGTAATTTGTCTTTCCACAATATGCAACTCCAGTTTTTAAAAGTTGTAGTAAAACATATATAATATAAAATTGAGCACTTTGGCCATTTTTAAGTTTCGACTTTGTTTTCAATAGGAAAAATATATTTAGCTCTTATTTTGAATAAATTATATAAAAATGAAATTACCTAATTATATTAGCAAGAATAACTCATATAAAACAATTGATTTTTATGTAAGCTTCATAAGGACAAGGTTTTTGTTTTATTCATTGCTGTGCCCTTGGCTCCTACAGCAGTGCCTGTCACACACACAGTAGGCTCTCAGACACTGTTAAGGGAATGAATGGCTCTTGGTAGTTATAACTCAGGTGAAGGAAGCGTAAATGTACAGATATACTGTGATACAGCCTGTCTGTCAACATTCAGGCCACACACTCATCTATGTGTTTTGTAGAGGGAATTGAGAGCATTAGTTAGTTAATCTACTGGTTTGACTAAGTGGAAGTCGTCTAATAGAATTTCTATTTTATTTTGCAAAATCCCCATATAGTGCTTAGTACATCATATGCACAATATGTGTTCCATAAATATTAATCTTTGTTGATGGTTGGTTGATCTCTTTATTCCTGTTACTCTCCTGAGGGAAAGGGGGAGAGAGCAAGGGGGAGAAAGAGAAGGAAAGAAAGGGAAAGGCAGATAAGAGCTTTTAATATTGGATAGGTAGTCTTGGAGTATAGAGGGGAAAAGAGTTTTCTGTCCTCTCAAAAACAGTTACTAGGGAGTTCCCTGATGGTGTAGTGGCTTAAGGCTTTGGCGTTGGCGCTGTCGGTGCTGCAGCCTGAGTTCGATTCCCGGTCAGGGAGCTACCCACATACCAAAAAGCAAAAAAACAAACAAAAAAACAGTTACTAAAGTATGCCAATAATATGAACCGAAAGAAGAATGAAATCTCTTCCCTGTAATCGCAGAATATATTCCAGTTACTTAGCTTTCAGTTAGTAGTCTCTTGCTTCATTGTTGTTTGAACAATCCTCCTTTCTCTTGTCTAGTTCTTTCAGTGGGAAAGCCTTCTCTAAATACCACTCATGGCAACTTGAATAAATGAAGAGTTAACATATCTGTTAGTCAAAAAAATCACCCTTGTTAGCCAAAAAATCACCATCTTTAGAACTCTCACCAGCTTGACCTATGGACTAGTTTCCAATTACATGAATAACTCAAATTTAGCCTCATCTGCCCTCATAGGATCTCTAAACCCCTGAAAATTTCTTACCCAATTCCCAGATTTTCAGGATTCTCCAAGAGGTAGTTCACATGTGCTCTGTAATGTTGGTCTTTGTTCTTGTACTCAAACCTTTCCTGAAAATCTAATGCATGAACATCACTTGCATTAGGGAGCTTGTCACTTCCTCTGCTGATGATACCCTCCAGGAGTTAAACAATATTGGTATTAAGGGGATTATCTCTCATTGCCCCCAAAGTTGTCCATCAATAAGCCAGAGCTGACCTGGGCCCACTGCAGAAGTGAGGCCACCACTGTGTCACATTCCGTTACCTGGTTCTTAATGCAGCGCTGCTTGTGTTTATTATATCACAATGTCTCTGATGAAATAAACTATTTTAAGAGGATGGAGGTAAAGGAAGAAAGTCACCATGCCATGCCTTTTCCTTTACTGTCATCACCCTCTACACACATATGCACGTGTGCACGCATACATGCGCGCACACACACTCACACACATACTCCTTCCCTGTTTTTCAGCCAAAAGTAAAAGCATTTCTATGTATAAATTCATTCAAATAGGTGCTTTGAGAGGTCAGCCGCTCTCCTGTTCAGCACAGCCATCAGAACACTGCAGAAAGATGCAGTGGGTGATGGGTACATTCTCTTTAATTAAGATAAGAGAGATAGCTTATACTTAAAGATAGTCATTTACTTTGAGCATCTGATCATGTTTTTCTCAGTAGAATCTGAACTCTTTGAAGGCAGTGCATCAGAAAGGCTAGTGCTCCAAGTACTAGAATATCTGATAAGCCGCAGCTTAAATAGAAAGGCTTATTTTCTCACATAAGAAACCAGGTGTTAAGCAACTGCTTCTGATGTCCCAGCCAGGGTTATTGCAATTCTCTTTGCCTTCCTCTTACAATCGCAAGAGGATTGGGGCAACTCCAGGTTTCCGATTTTCTTTCAAGACCAAAAGGATGGAAAAGTGTGGGGCCAGACTTGGCTGTTCGTGTGTGAGTATGTACACAAGTATAAGATGTAAAACTTTTCCCAAAAGACTTTGCTCCAGTACTCTTTCACCTACATGTAATTGACCAGATTTATGTCTATCTAAATACAAAGAAAGCAGGGAAGAAAGCCTACTTAGCTTTTCTAGCTCTAGTGAAGGCGGGCACAAGAAACAGTGTTGGGAATGTATATTGGTTTATTTAGGCAATCATCAGTGTCTGTACTTTAATATCCTCAGCATGGAAGGGGTGCTATAGGCAGAGTTAAGGTTCAGTTCGTGGAGAGAGTAGGGCGAACAAGTTATTTTTCCATAAAATCTTTAAGTAAACAAACAAGAACTTTATGGACTATATCAATTTAAAACAAATTTTAAATTAATTATCTTAAAAATACAATATTTTCTTTTCCTTTTTTTTTTTTTTTTGCCTTTTGGTATGTGGGTAGTTCCCTGACTGGGAATCGAACCCAGGCCGCAGTGCTGACAGCACCAGCGCCGAAGCCTTAAGCCACTACACCATCAGGGAACTCCAATATTTTCATTAAAATGTATTAATTTTAAAATACCACCTCAACAACTATATTAATAACATATTCAACTAAAGCCACATAGTAAAATAAAAAATATAGGGAGTTCCCTGATAGAGTAGTGGCTTAAGGCTTCGGCGCTGGCGCTGTCAGTGCTGCGGCCTGGGTTCGATTCCCAGCTGGGGAGCTACCCACATACCAAAAAAGGAAAAAAAAAAAAAAAAAAAAAAAAAATATATATATATATATATATATATATATAATATATATATATATATATATATAAATGTAAGTTATCAACTCAAATGCAAAGCTTATAAAAAGAGATTACATTTTATGTAAAATATCATTGGTTTCTCATTTACTATAGAAAGCTTCCTATCAAATTACTAGTCTTTTCAAGGTCCATCAGTTTAGTTCCCCATTTCTGTTTCATGGTCATCAGTGCTAGGCCACTGTCTCTCTCCTCCTGCAGTGTGGTATAAGTGTGTTTTTTTAAGATGACACAGATGATTATTTCAGCCTTGCTCTAGTTATAGATTAAGCCAAGTAAAATGTAATAGCTGTAAGGTGCAAGAGACCTGTTTCAGAGGGGAAAACAAAGAGCTAAAGTAGCTAATTTGAAATGATCGTGAATGAGGGTAAAATTTGTATAGTTTTGGTAAAACCAAAGTTCTGAATTTATATTTGCATGAAATGTAAAAAACTCTTGCTTAATTCTGTTTCATACTACTATTATATTCATTCTCTGAAAAGTGTGGATTTTATATTAGTAATATGGCATCTAGCCCTTGAAAATAGTATAATTTTATACTGTATTTCTAGCAATGTAAAGAAAAATGGAATTGCTAATTTGCCTTGGACTTTTAAATTTCCTTTTCCCAAAAGGGATTGTTTTTAACTTTGAAAAAGCTAGAAGTTACTTTTGGCTTACCTTTCCTGTTCTTTCATAAATGAATTTGATATTTGTTATTACTTTCATTTTTACAGATGATAAATATTTCTTGTACTTTTGAAGACAAAGAAAAAAGCCTATAGATTCACTGTGAAGCTCCTGAGAATTCCTATTATACTTGGCACCCAATTATTAATATTTTAACAGAAAATAAATTCCTATTTGTCTATAATTTCTGCAAATCATTTAATTTATATTCCACCCCAGTGTTTGAAGATAAAACTTACTATGTTTTCATAATTTCTAGAAACTTATCCATGCTGGCTAATAATAAGCAAGAACATGCAGTTAAACAGGTTGTACTTTTATTCCTATTAATAATGTTTTTCAAAAATTAATAGTCTGTTCAAAGATGCATGAGTATAGATTATATAAAGAATCTCAAGTTCTCACATCTTATCTTCATAGAAATACAGACATATACAATAACAAACAACTCAAAAAAAGTTAACTTGGCTATGCAAAATGGAACAAGAGTAAATATACAAATTTGTTCCGACAGAACACCCACTGGGAGGATTTGATGTGATTGGATTATCATTGGTGGAGTTTTGATCATGTGCTTACTGTTGTGCTTTGTTTTTATATTCCTGCTTGTAGATACACATGATATTCATGGCAAAATCTTGATTTAATTTTCTTAAAGAGCTGACATAATCTGTATTTGACTTTTTCATCATGTTTCTGATAGCACGTTATTATATTTTAACCGATGGAAGATTGGAAGGGACATGTAACTTCTTTGCTTGTGGTAGTCATAATTATTTATTGTTAAGTAATTATTATGGTGTGCCACACATAGATAACCTTAAACAGAAAAAGAGATACCTTAGGAAAGAAAATAGAGATGTGAGGATGGAAATATAGACTGGGAAGATTCTTGCAGATGGCATTTGTTTTCCCTGGGAGTGAAGAGTGAGACAATCTGCTGATCCATGTATTGCTTAGTAATGATAAGAACTTGGTATCTTCTTTTTCTTTGCAGTGTGTCCTGTTAAAGATACATTGTTACTGGTCCAAGATATTGGAAATTGGGTGAGTTCCAAGTTAGATTTTTATTTTCTATATGGATTTTAAACCATATACACGGGTGGCATTTGTGACTTTAAAGAGTTAATAAGTGTAAGAGTGTCATCCTTATTTCCCTTGCTGTCAATGTTTTTTAAAAATTTTAATTGTTACTTTAATATGGATCTTTTATATATGTAATGATAGAGTTGGTAATCTGTCATTATCTAGTAAAGGTATTTTTTTCTTGTTTGCTTATAATAAGGTCTGAAATAGCTTTTCTATTAGGAATCTGGATCTTCAGGATTTTCTGTCTGAGATGCTTCATTATCTTGCAAGTTGGAACTTGATGCACAAGATAGCAAACAAGATAAAAGTTCTCTTTTTGTATATTCTGTCCTTCATGAACATTTTTTTTCTTTTCATTCATCCAACCCAAGATTTCCAAGTCAACTCTTATAAACTGCATTTTACTAACACTTCTAAAATATGGGAAACAGTGATTAAGCTGATAACCTATGATTTGAATGCTCACAATTATTTTAACATTTAAAAATAAATATAGGGAGTTCCCTGATGGTGTAGTGCCTTAAGGCTTCGGTGGTGACACTGTCAGTGCTGCAGCCTGGATTCGATTCCCAGTCAGGGAGCTACCCACATACCAAAAAGCAAATAAATAAATAAATAAATAAATATAACTCAAATAGTTCTTCTCCGGGTCTTTTAAAAGAACAACAAAAACCAAAATTAGCAACAAACAACACTAAAAAGAAATAATAAAAATCCACTGGCCTTTATCCCCCATCCCAGGTTCTCTCTCTATAGAGGCAACTACTTTCAATTTTACTAGCTCTTTCTTATGATACTAACCTTCATGTTTCTAAATGACATCCTTAGACTGCTATTGCGAGGCAGCATAATAAGATGGTCAAGAGCTTCTAGGATTCAGATTCCATCTCTGCCACTCACCATTTCTATTTATTTTGAGTTTCTTAACAACCACCATTGACATTTTGTGCCATGTAATTTGTTATTGTGGGGAGCTATCTTGTGCATTATAGGATGTTTAGCAGTACCCCGGGTTCCTACGCATTACATGCCAGTAGCAACCCCACCCCAGCTCTAACAACTAAAAGTGTTTCCAGGCATTACCAAATGTCCCCTGGAGGAACAAAATCACTTCCAATTGAGAACCACTGGGGAAGTTTCACGTTTTCGGTGACTTTGTTACCTCATCAGCAAATTGGAATTAATAATAATACCAACTCATAGAGCTGATATGAGTTTTAAATAAATACTATTTGTGAAGCACTTACTGCCTAGCACACAGGAAATAGTCTATAAATATTTGCTAAATTAGTGTAATTATATTTTAATTTTTCAGCTTTATGTTTTATCTATTAGACTTATACTTCCCCCATTTTCCCAATGCAATTGTCACAATTTCTATATGTCAGTATTCAGCCTGTATAATGATTATGGCCATGTAATTACTCAAAACTAAGTCACATAGTGTAATGGTATATTCATTTATATTCAGTATATTCATTTTCTTGTATTATTTTCTTTTTTCTCCTAGAGTAAATTATTGCTTCTTTTTTGTTTGTGTGCTTAGTTTTCTATGTAGCTAACTTCCTAAATTGTCTGTTAGAAACATGTATCTACTCTCAATAAGATTGGACACATTTGGTAAATTAGCAATTTTCCCCCTTTTGGAGACATTCTTCCCAGAGCTTTGCATTCTCCTGCTCCAATATAAACTTGTTCTCTAGCCTTGCTGCATAGAGTGCATCTGGAATTTCTTTGCACAGTTGTCTTGGGATTCCTTTTATCTTTTTTGTGCATTTGATCCTCTATTTCTGGTCTTACCACTTTTTATCTCTAGTTTACTCCCTAGATTTGATGGAATGCATCCTCCAGTAGACCCTGTAAGTGTCTACAAATATATTTATTCTAAATATAATGTTGAAAATTATTTTCTCTAAAAATATTAAAGGCATCGTTTCATTGTCTCTTAACTATCAGTGTTATAGTTTGAAAAGTTCGATGTAATTCCAATTCCTGATCTTCATTAGGACATTTGGTATCTTTGTCCCTGGTGCTCTGAAATTTCACCATAATGAGAATAATATAGGCTTTTAAAATATTATTTTGGGTACTGGAAATTCAGGCTTTTTAGTTTAGGGAAATTTTCTTGTAATGTAACTTCATTAATTCCTCTGCCTGTTCTCTACTCCCCCACCCCCTCCAATATCTGTGTTCTCTCTTTATGGAGCTACCATTAGTCATATGCTGATCTCACATTTTCTTATACCTCCTTCCCCTACCTTAATTTTTTTCTCTTTGTCTTTTCCCTTAAATTTTCTAAGAATTTAAAAAATATCATCCTTCTTTTTTACCTTCTATTTTTAGTTACAGGAGCTGTTGTAAGTTCTTTGAGTAATCCTTTTATACAATATATAGTGGTATGTTATTTTTCCTAGCATGCAGTATCATCTCATCTTTCTGAAAGTAACAGTAATACTTTTGAATATTTTTCCATTCATTGTTCTATATTGTCTCCAAGAGGCTTTTTAAAAAAATCTGTTTATTTTGGTCTTGGCTGTAATGTTAAAGGCTTCTTTCAAATGTCTTTGTGTTTCTTGCATACCCTTTCATATTTGAGAAAGAGTTACTATATCGTAACCAGGTTGGGGTTATAGAAGAATGCAAAGTTGGTTTGTCATTTGAAAAGCAATCAATTTAATTCACCATATTAATAGACTAAAAAAGAAAAACTAGCGAGTTCCCTGATGGTGTAGTGGCTTAAGGCTTCGGGTGTTGGTGCTGTCAGCGCTGTGGCCTGGGTTCGATTCCCAGTCAGGGAGTTACCCACATACCAAAAAGCAAAAAAAAAGAAAAAGCAAAAAAGAAAAGAAAAACCATATGATCATCTTAATATGTGAAAAAGTTTTTAAAAATTATTTAACAGCCATTCATGGTAAAAAAAAAAAAAAAAAAAGCAAATTATGAAGATAATGTCCCCAACATGACAAAGTAGAAAAATACTAAAACTAGGGAGTTCCCTGGTGGTGTAGTGGCTTAAAGCTTCGGCTCTGGCACTGTCAACGCTGCGGCCTGGGTTTGATTCCCAGCCGGGGAACTACCCACATACAAAAAAAAAAAAAAAGAATTGCACACCTGGAACCAATGTATTCTTATTAATCAATGTCACCCCAATAAGTCTAACAATAAAAAATTTCATGTTTAAAAAAAAATACTAAAACTAAAATTATACTTAATGGTTAAAGATGTTATTTCTCTCTAAGATCAGGGACAAAGAAACATCTCTGCTTCTAATTACTTCTGTTAAATATTATATTGGACATACTAGTCAGAGCAATAAGGCAAGAAAACAAAAGGTATATGGAAGAGAAAGGAAGAAATAAAACTATTATTATTTTCAGATGGCATGATTGCCTCTCCCAAATCCCCAGAAAGTAAAAAAAAAATCTACTAAAATTAATTAGTGAATGTAGCAGAGTTGCAGAATACAAAGTCATTTATATTTCTATATATTTGCAATAAACAATTAGAAATTGAAACTTTAAAATATTACAACAGCATCAAAACATGATTATTAAGAAATTAATCTAAGAAAAATGTGAAACATTCATACACTGAAAACTATAGAACATTGGTGAGAGAAATAAAAAAAGGCCTAACAAATGGAGAGATATGTCATATTCATGGATTTAAACACTTGCTAGCTTTTTTAGGGGGGTAGTTCCCTGGCTGGGAATCAAACCCAGGCCACGGCATTGAGAGCGCTGAAGCCTAGCCACTACACCATCAGGGAAACCCCCTCTCGCTGTTTTTAAGATGTCAATTTATCTCACACTTATCTATAGAATTCATGCAATTCAAACAAAAATCTAAGCAGCTCTTTGGGTATACTCTCAAACTTTATTTGGAAACGCAAAGAACCTAGTATAGGCAAAATTATTCTGAAACAAAAAACAAAGTGGAAGGTCTCACACTACTTGATTTCAAGACTTACAAAGTTACAGTATCCAAGACAGTGTGGTGCTGGAGTAAGGAGAGACATGTAGATAGACTACAGAAAGTGCCCACATATTATGAGGTCAAATGATTCTCAACAAATATGACAGTCATTTAATGGTGGAAAAGAGTTTTAACAAATGATGTTAGAACAATTGAACATCATATGGAAAAAAACTAAATCTAAAACCTACCTCTACTATGTGAAAAAATAAACTTGAAATGTAACAGACAAAAATGTGAAACCTAAAACTATAAAACTTTCTAGAAGAAAATCTTTGTGACCTTTGATTGGCAAAGATTTCTTAGGACGCAAAGAGCATTAATGATAAAAGAAAAAAATTGATGAATTTCATCAAAATTGAGACCTTGTGTTCTTCAAAAGACACTATTGCAAAAGTGATAAGACAAGCCAAAGGTCAAAGGAAAATATTTGTTAAAAACACATTTGATTAAGTAATTATATCCAGAATATATAAAGAACTCTTAAAACTCTCTCTCTCTCAAAACTCAATAGTATGAAAACAACCCAAAATTTAAAATCAGCTAAAGATTTAAACAAACATTTCACTAAAGAAGATGTAGGTGGCAAATAAGCCCATACTTATTAGTTAATTATAAATGAGTGATTCTTTAATTAATGAATAATTAGCATAATTGCTCATAAGGGAAAGGCAAATAAAAAGTAAAATGAAGTATCACTATATATCTACCAGAATGGCTAAATTTAAAGAGTTTGACACAACTAATTACTGGTAAGGATGCAGATCACTGGAACTTTCAAACTTTACTGATGGGAATGTGGTATGTGATATGATACAACTGAATTCGAAAACACCTTGTCTCTTTCTTATAAAGTCAGAGCCAGCTTCATGGATATGCGACCTGTGAAATGAATGACGTCTCATGCTCAGAAAAGCCCCACACTTGCTTAACTGTTCTGCTGTTGCTATCTTGAAATTCTTAATAATTTTATCTTTGAACTTGGGTTTTGTAATTAAAGTACTTTATATTTTAGCACTTTCTAAAAATTAAATTTATCAGGGTAACATTGGTTAATAACATTATATAATTTTTAGGTGTACAAACTTATAATTCAATATCTGTGTACTCTATTGTATGCTTCCCCACCCGAAGTCCAGTCTCCTTCCATTACCATATATTTGAGTCCCTTTATCCACTTCCTTCTACCGCCACTCACTGCCTCTCTGGTAACCACATTCTGTTTTCTGTATCTATGAATTTGGTTTTGTTTGTTTTGTTAGTTTTTTGCTTTTTGTTTCATATTCCACATATGAGTGAAATCATATGGTTTTTGTGTTTTTCCATCTGACTTATTTCACTTAGCATCATACTGTCAAGATCCATCCATATTTTTTAATGACATTTTTCCTGCTTTTTGAACATTATATAGCTGACTTCGTATAAATTAATTACTCATTGAAATAATATTTGAAATTAATTACTCATTGAAATTAATTACTCATTTAAATAATATATTTAAAAATGTATACATTAAATTATACATTTACCATATGACCAAGAAATCAATTATTGGGCTTCATTGTAGCGATACCCAGCTACATATCCCAGAATGCTATGTATTGCATTCTGAGAGCCAACTGGGGGAACAGGTTAGCTCTCATCATTCAGAATTCAGGCTTTTAATTTAATTCACCTGTTTTGAGTATGGCACTCTGGCCTTTATCCCTACTGAGTGACCTCACATCCAGAGTTCTGGTTTAAAACTTTTAGAGAGTAAACATCCAGTCTTGGGATAGAGGAGGCTTACTGTTTATCATTCCGACTTTTAACCATGACTCCCATTTGTGGCTCTGCTGGTAGCCCACGTTTTAAAGTTACTAGGCCCTTCCAATTACTGAGGCTTTCCAAGGTTTGCCAAAATAATTGTCTTGCTTCTTGACTTTCCCAATGCCAAGCACTTTCAGCTCCTTTTGTGTGCTAAGAAGTCAGTTACTATTTACTTGATCATGTGCTTTTCAGCTTTCAACTTATTTTTGACAGTTCTCTCTCATATTTTTTTCTTTGACGTTTTATATCTTTAGAAATCCCTTTCTTGCCATTATTTTTGTGATGTTTTCAGAGGAAGTAGAGATAAGCATATACGTGTGTTCTATTCACTGTTACTGGGAATACGTATATAAAATTTGGAAGTCACTGCAAAGACTTTTATTTTTTAATTCACTTTATTTTCTATAGACTTCAATCACAAAAAAATAAGTATTCTGTTAAAGAAAACAATGCAACTTGAAAAAATGAATAGTGAACACACTAAATGCAGTACAGGCCAACAGAGATAAGAGAACATGTAACAAGGACCCATGTCTGTAGGAGAAATAGAGGTTATGGTGTCTTTTTGGTAGGGCTCTCTACCCCCCACTCACAGAGCACTGTCAGGTAACTGGTTATAATCAGAACTGAGTCTGTGTAGGGGTATGGAGTGAAGTCATCAATACCTGAAATGAATCATCTAACCCCATCTGAGCATCTGCTTATCTGAGGACCTGAACTGACCATGGTTGACTAATATTCCCTCACTGACCACCCTTGGTGACCTTTCTGCCCACCCCCCTTGTTTTATTCACTCATAGTCTTCAGATTCAGTCGGATGCCATCTCCTCCCAGAAGTCTGCCCTGAAACCATTACACCAAGCTGATTTAGATGTCACTTCCAACATTTTCATAATAACTAGAATTCTCAAGTTACCTTATTTTTTCATGTATAAGATGTCCCCATGTATAAGACGATCCCTACTTATCTAACCCAACATTAAGAAATCAATATCCACCAGTTACCCTGTGTTATAAGACAACACCCAATATTTGAGCTAACAATTCTTGACGAAAGTATTGTCTTATACATAGAAAAATATGGTATATTCTCTATGTATTTGCCACATTATATTTTAATTATATATTTAATTATTTCAGAAATTAGCATAGTTTTCTATAAAGTTTACAGTTAGTAAATATTGTAGGCTTTGCAGGCCAAGAGGCAAAATAAAAAATATTATGTAGATGTTCTACTTCAAGCATATCACAAAAAGGCAGTGTTCTTTAGAAAAGACAATCTTGCTAGGAAAAATAGAGGGCAGCAAGAAAAGAGAAAGACCAAATGTGAGATGGAATGACTCCATAAAAGAAGCCATGGACGTTACAATGCAAGAGCTGAGCAGGGCTGTGGAGGACAGGATATTATGGACGTCCCTCATTCATAGGGTCGCCAGGAGTCAGAGGTGATTCAATGGTATGTAACAACAACTTACATAGCAAGAGAGAAAACAGATTTCAGTTATTTGTATCGACAAAACTAAAATATAGTAACAATTGAGTACATTTTTTTTTGTAATACAGATAAACTTGTCAGAAGAATGGAATTCTTTTAGAGGAGATAACATTTCTCTGAACTGTGGTTCAAAGTTAGTGTGCCCATTCATCAAATTGATTGCAAATGTTTATCTGTGAAAATCATTCTTAGCTCATAAGCCTTACAAAAACAAGCAATGTAGCTTGCTGACCTCTGATCTATTTGTTTAACTCTTTGTCTCTACTGTATTTTGAGATTTGGAACCTATTCTGGGTCTTACTTGTCTTTGAATGTCCAGGTAATGCTCTATGTGGCACATGAATTTCCAGGCAATGCTCTATGTGGTATATCGTGAATGCTTAGTAACTTTAGAAAAGTATTTTTCAAGCAGTGAAAAGATTTGAGTTTTGGTTATCTTAGACTTTCATGTTAGTGGATAATACCTTGACATTATTTACTATCTTTCCTGTAAGAATTTTCATATCTATTATCTAATATGCAGTAAGAAAAAGATTAATGTTATTATTCCCATTTTACTGACATAGTAGTAGAGCCAACACTAGAATTAAAGTGTTCTGATCCTTAGCTATGGAGGGTTTTCAAAGGATTATAGAATACATTCTCAGGTATGTATGTCTCTTGTCCATTTCAAGAATTATGAATTATCAAAAAACTCAGAAGTGTAAGTAAACCATTATGGGTTGGCATAGGTAAGGAAATTACTATAGCACTTGGTGGGGGGGACACTAAAAATTTGACTAAAACTGAAATAAAATACCTAGGAGAAAGGTTCTCTCCTGAGTTTTAGAGTGTGAGACACTCTACTTTTGAATAATATTTTTATGTATAGTGTGCAGTATAGGTAATTTTTTTTTTTTTTAGAGCTTTTTCCTTTTTTATTTTATTTATTTATTTACTTTTTGGTATGTGGGTAGCTCCCTGACTGGGAATCGAACCCAGGCCGCAGCACTGACAGCGCCAGTGCTGAAGCCTTAAGCCACTACGCCATCAGGGAACTCCCAGTATAGGTAATTTTTAAACCACAGTCTTAAAAGATGTATAACTGAATGTAATGAGGAAATAGACAATCATTGGTCAAAATATAGTGTAAGTAACTTTTATATCTGGTGAATTTAGAGAAGGAACAGGGTGTTTCCAGTCAGGTAATCTCATGTTTTTTTGTGGCAAAAATTTCCTAAGAGGTTCCACCCTAATGTTTGTTTTCTATTATCATTACATCAACATTATTATTAGCAACAATATTTGAGTACTTTTTACCGCATTTTACTGTGTATAAGATTCCCCCCCACCCCCCACCCCGTATAAGACGACCCCTACTTTTCTAACTCAACATTAAGAAAACTCCTCTCAACTAGTTACTCCAGTGTATAAGATGACCTCCAATTTTTGGTCTAACAATTTTAGACGAAAGTATTGTCTTATACACTGAAAAATGTGGTAGTTCTAGTTTCTGGGGGAAAAATAGATAGTAGACGTCATTTTTGACCTTGAAGATGAATGAAGTAAAGGCCAAATAAATGGTGGTCCACACAATACTTGCCAGAGGAGCACCGATAAGAGGTTATTCCCCGTGGGTGTGAATGTGTGTGGATCTCTTGGTAGGGAGATGGATGGGAGAGGCTTCCTGGAAGACGTAGCACTTAAATTACATCTTCAAGAGAGGTAATAGAGAAGTGAGAAAACACTTGGGGAAGGGTTTGAGCAAACCATGAGGGAAGAAAGAAATGTGAGTGATGTGTTCAGGAAACAATAAATAGACCAATTTATCTTAAGCAGGAGTTTTATGTAAGGAAGTAGTATTTGGAGATAGATTTGAAGTGTTAGGGAGGAATGTGAGGAGAAAGGCCAAGTGAAGGAGCTTGAAAGATTAATGTAGGAAATGGTGAGCTGTCAAAGAAATTTAAACAGGATTATGGGGAGAAATAGGCAACAAGTATGGTAGGCAGGCTGAATCTTATCTATTACTGTGTTGAAGCACTAAATAGTGGATTATTTTTGCAACATAAAGTGTACCACAAAAAAAATTACATCCATGTACTTGTTTTTTATTGTAATTTATTTCCCTTAAAATTGGTTTTCAAAAAACTAAACACAATTTTACCCCAATAATTCAGAAAGAACCTGAAGATTTTTTAGTGCTTCAATGATGTGTACCATTTTTGGATGAATTGTATTGTGGAGAGGTGAAGTGCTAACTTGGAGAAAATTTGTGTTTGAAAGCATCTTTATAGTTCATCATAGTGTTTGGAAATATTTATTTAATATCTCATACATTTAAGATTTGTATATCCTGTCTTATTGTTTAAAATTATTACAATGTAATAAAAATGATGAGAATGAAAACTTTTAGTTCATTACATGGCATTATTCTTCTGAGCAAAGTGTGAAATGAATGTGTGTGCAATTTGAAAACATACAGTATGCTGAATTTCAGCAACAAAATCGTATTGCTCTGAGCTATTAAAAAATGAAGTTTTATGTATATAGAGGAGTTTGATTTGACTAATGTGTTGTTAGTGCACAGTAGGAGGCCAACCCACCTTCTCTTCTGTTCCTACCACCTCATCATATAAGTGAACGGCCGTGGGGCGGGGGCGGGCAGCTGGCTGCCACATGTGCAGCCAGCTGCATTCTCAACAGGAGTGGGAAATGTAAGCGTTTTCACAGAAGCACATTTGTAGAGTAAGACTTCCTCCCGCTCGTCTGGATAAGTTCTCAGGATGCCAAATCATTAAGCACACTTTCCAGTGTGGGAGGCCCTTGAACCTCCTCCACTATCTCCTGCTTGAATAAATGCAGATTGTTCCACAAGCCTAGGCAAATACTCTATTGTGCTATTCTCCAGAGTAGTTTGACCTTGTATGCCTGAAGAATTCCTCCCCAAGACTGTCTTGCCCACCGGAAATTCACCCTTTTCAGAGCTTTCAAGCCTAGGACCAGCCTGAAGAACATTTGCCAGCTTCCTCTCCTTAAAGTGGTGGTGGAAGAAGGGAAAGGATCTTTTCTCATGGCTCCCCACCTGGATGGGGTCACACAGACTGCTCTTTATTGCAGAGCAGGGAGTGGGAGAATGGGATTCATTTGGTAGTACTCAGCATTTCTTCATCTGTAAGCAAATATAATAAATGTCTTACACAACTGTTTCTTACCTTCTAGAATTCCTTTTGAGTCATGTACTTTATCTTAAGAGAAGGAAGGGAGAAAGAATGTAATGGGGAAGTGGGCAAGAGACTTGGAAATGATCTGCATTTAGGGGAAAGCAACTCCTGTGCTCCTTCTAACAGTTGCAGTCTCTTTTCCTCTTCTCTCCTTGTATTTCTTTTCCAAAATACTATGCATCCAACACCTTTTTGTGGTCAAGAGAAGGTTCATTTTAAAACTATGTGAGGGAGTTCCCTGATGGTGTAGTGGCTTAAGGCTTCGGCGCTGGCGCTGTCAGCGCTGCGGCCTGGGTTTGATTCCCAGTCAGGGAGCTGCCCACATACCAAAAAGCAAAAAAAAAAACAAAAAAAGAAACAAAAAAAAAAAAACTATGTGAACCAGAAGGAAGTAGGTGATACATATCAAGTAATCAGAAAAGTTACTCTGAGCCCAACTGGGCCTACTAACCTTGATGACACCATAAACATAGAAGACAAAAGTAAAAAGATGGGGGATTTCCCTGATGGTGTAGTGGCTTAAGGCTTTGGCGCTGGCGCTGTCAGTACTGCGGCCTGGGTTCGATTCCCAGCCAAGGAGTTACCCACATCCCCAATAAAGCAAAAAAAAAAAAAAAAAGAAAGTAAGAAGATGTTTCAACACACAAAACCTGGTCGTTTAATTGTCTGGATACAAATAATGCTGCTACTCTAAACAAGTTCTATATTAGATGTTCTGAATTTTCTTTCTCTCCTGGAATTTTCACAATGATAATTACCCACTGACATCAACACCTTTTTGTACCTCCCTCATATTTTGTAAATGAATGAATTGTTTGTGTGAAAAATTGGAAATTTCTTGTAAGGAAACTATAAATCAAGATACAATTATGAACAAAATTTCTTTCTTCAATATTAAGGTTCCACTTCTTTTATTTTTGCAAAGCTTTCCATGACATTTATTTCCACCTACGTAGTTGCTCTCATCTCTGCATTACTGTATTCATTCAACACCTCACACATGTTTACTAAGTCCTCAGTGTATATGACACATGGCAAGAGTTATGTGGTGTTTTTAATATGCTTGTTTGGAAGAAAGAAATAACCTAACAGTACAAGGTAGTATTTGACTGGCACCGTAAGAGTGATACAAAGAAAGAATTTAAAGCATTTAGGTGAGATTGAGAGAGAGAAAGATCAGTTTCACCTGGAGGAATTCTGGGTAGGTTTTATGGAAGCAGCAACATATGAACTTGACCTTAAATGGGTAGGAGTTCTATAGAGGGAGTTTTAAATCCTGGGGACAGTGGAATCAGGGTAGAAACACGGAAAGGTGTGTGTCAAAAATAGGAAACTGAATAGATTGGCATCTGATTTTATAAGCATTGAGGCTGAGGCTACTCTGAGAAATTAAGACTTTATTCCAAAAGCATTATTCTTGAGGTTTTTGAGCAGAATTATACAATCCTGTATGAACACAATCAAAGCAGAGAATGGTCAATCCAGAAAGATCAAGTGGTTGGATTTATCAGAGGCTGGAAGAATTTTTAGAGGAGACCAATGGAGTGGTCCAAGCAGGAAGAAATCTAAACTAGAGTGATACAAATTAGAATAAGAAGAAATGAATGATTCACCATGAATTACAAAGGAAGAAGCAGTTTCTGTTCTAGCCAGATTGTCAGTTTTCTGAGAGCAAGGATTGTGTCTATGTCTTGTCTCCTCAATGCCCCCGATACATTGCTTGGCACAGAGAAATATTTTATGATGAATAAATATCCCCCTTTATTATCTACTTCATCCACTTTCATATTGTCTGCTTTCAAGTAATTATGTCATAAATATGTGTGTGTGTGTGTGTGTGTGTATCCAGCACAGCGAGTTTTCTATAAAAACAGACCTCAGTAATATCAGAGCAGTTTTTCATTCACTGTAAGAGAAGCAACAATGAAGAGTTGATTCTGGAAAACAAGGAGGAGGCTTTGGTGAATTGCTCTCAGTAAAAAATGAAAGAGCTTTTGAAATTGAGCTCAAATATGCCTGAAGCACATGAGAATCTAGTTTACCGAGGCATGATACAATGAATGATTATTAGAAATACTATCACTACTACAGTAAGCCTTATATACTTCACATTGTATCATAAAAAGCCATGATACACAGCAACTGACCAAATCATCTAGGACATTGAACAGGGCTTTTACTACAATGTGAGAATTTAGTGTGCTTTGCTCTATTTTTGACATGAACTCTAAAAGAGAAAAAGGCTGCATTCCTTTCACAGTTCATTACAAATACTCTGTGATGTCCAAGTATTGCTCAGGAAAGTCTACTAACGTAGGCCAAGAAGTGATGAAAATGATTTTAAGATTATTTTGAATTAAACATGTTTTACCAAGTGTTCTACCCCTAAATCATTGATGGTTGTAGTGGTTTTTTTCTTTCTGTTTTGCAACAAATGCTAAATTTATAGCTTGCTGCATCAGTTAAAAGGGAGAATGCCAATATATTACTACTTAACTGCTTAGATTAGTTGTTAGAGAGATAAGGGTGATGAATGGTGCTTAGCACCAAATGGTGAAATTCACCCAGTTTTAAGCTACCAGATAGGCCAGTTTATCAACTACTCCCTAAAATAAATATTTGGGAGTGTATGACAAATAAGTATAACTAATTCTATTCAATTTTTAGAATAAGAATTTCATTATAATCTGCAATAAACATTGAAAAGCTGTGTAATTCTTTTGAGGAAAATAGAAAATATTCCTGTTTTAAGAGGAAAAGATTTTGTAACATGTCCAGGCTATATGGGCACTGGTGAACTTTGGACATATTTAAAATATTCAGTGATTGAGATTTGCTTAACAGGGCTCAATGTGACTCTAAGACCTGGAGTAATTTATTCATTCATGTTGATAAATCTTAGTATTTTTCTTAAATCATATATATGTGTGTGTGTGTGTATATATATGACATATATAATATGGTCAACTTTGACTTTAAGGATTTAATTTAGTAGATTTTTTAAAACAAAATGCTTACTGCTGAAATCATGTGAATAGTAATATCCTGAACTTAAAAATTGGTGGTTTTTATATAAGGCAGGTGAGTGGGCATTAAGGATAAAGAATAAAATATTTGAATAGTATAGTTTCAAAAGTTTCAAAATTAAAATGATGTGTTTTTGCCTCTCTTTTTATGTTTTCTACAAAGGTAATCATTGCATTGTATTTTACACAACTTATCCACAGTAGACCAGGGCAAGGAAGAAAGAGTTCATTGTGAAGAGAGAGAGACCATATGTTGGTAGCACGCTCTGATACAATTAAATGGAGTAATAGGACACTGTAAGAAAACCAAACAGCATAAGCAAACCAAACTTGAAATAAATCTAATAATAGAGATATCGCCCAATAAGCATTTCCCAATAAGGCAACTGAAATATAATTTTTAAAATTCTGTGATTATCAATAAACGTTTTGGAAAAATGGGTATTATCTCTTTTTAATAAGAGATGCTAGTCACATGACAGGGTAGGGAAGCAAAACCATCAGATTTGGTTAAGCCTGTAAAAACTTTTGGGATGTTTCAGAAAGAGGAAAGGAAGTGATAGAAAAAAATCGTTGGTTTTCTTTTTTTATTTTGTTTTGGTAGCAGACATTTGCCATTGAACTCTCATAGAAAAATGGATATGCCGATTTACTTTCTCAGTCAACGTGAGGTGTAATGCAATAGCAGAGAAACTAGTTGTAACTGAATGTATGGCAGGTTTTCAGTTCACAAAGAGCACAAGCCTGAACAGGCCACCGTGACTCACTTTGTCACATTGCATCGCAATAATATTACCATGAAGATTTCTAGGTGAATGGCCTCTGTGGACTCTAAAATGTCCCTATAAGTAACATGATACTATATATTAGACATTTCCTGAAAGTTTTATATCTAACTGTAAGTAATGCATAATCTAATTTCCTCAGGGTACCAATTTGTACATTTAGTTACAAAACTTCAGAAATGCACTTTATAGCAAAGAGAAAGCAGTAAAATAAATCTTCAAAGAGGCAAGGTAAATTTTTCAGAGTGAGAAAGTAATTCTACTTGACTATGTTGCTAAATGAGAAATGTTTCCTGTTAAGGATATTAATACATTGATACGTATAGGAAGAAGAGAGGAAGAGGCCAACAGCCTGGCTGTCTGTGGGGAGCTTTGTACCTCACATTGAATGAGTTTCTGCTTTATTCTGTGTCAATGGGCTAATCTCATACTAATCACTTTTTGTCTTTACTTCTCAACTATAAATAGGGGATAATAGTACCAACCTGTCTCAAAGGGGTGTGGTGAGAATTAATTAAGACCCATAAAGGGTTTCAAAGGCCAAAGATGAAAGACCACACTAAATAGCCTCATCATTAGCCCTGAAGTTGGTAGAATATGAAGACTTGGTTATTGATGGAAAAATTCTGAAACATCAAATAAGAATGCAGTTTTCCGGATTTATATGACTTCAATTTCTGAATTGGTTCATAAATATTTTATTTAGGTGCTCTATATTTAATTTTTCAAACCGAGGCTGATAGAATTGAAGAGATTACTAGTTTGAAAATAGAAATGATAGCCAGTTAGAATTTTTAAATTTTTTAGAACTTTTTTTAGAATTTTAAAATTTTATTTACAGTATTTTTGTTTACTTTCTGTTTCACCTCTGTATGTCATCAATAAACTAATCAATCAAGTGTTTGTGCCCAAAGAATGATTGAGTCTGGAAAAGCTTCTTAGGGAAGAACAAAACATTTAATTTGTTGCCAACATTTGGCATCAAGTTGTTAAAATTCAGTATAGAATAGAAATGTTATTAAATTTTACAGAGTCAGGATATTTGATTGCGGAAATATGCTTCTCTAAATGCCCAAATTTAAGGGCCAACAGAAAGAGTATGTGAAAATAGCAATTTCATTTTCAGAAATATGACTCTTATTGCACCACCTCCATAACATGCTGAGTTTCTTGGATTTCCAATGACTGATAACAAAAACAAAAACCATTGTAATGAATCAATCAGTCACCTCAATGTTCTGTAATAAGAAAAAATATATGTCACTTACTTTTGGCAGAAACTAAATAGCATCTTAGTTTCTTTAATTGTCAACAGCTATTGCTGAGTAAAAGAACAGTTTTACTCTTTGAAATATTACTAACTTTAGGGACATCCCTGGTGGTGTAGTGGCTAGGCTTCGGTGCTCTCAACGCTGTGGCCTGGGTTCGATTCCCAGCCAGGGAGCTTCCCCCTCCCCCCCCCCCCCAAAAAAAAAGAAATATTACTAGGTTTACTAGTAGTTTGTAAATGATTACAACTATTGCCAATAAGATTCTTGAGATATTATTTCCTAATTAAATATTTGTTCAGTTGGATGAAATCTTAGATGACATAAATTAGCATTGAAACTATCATGCTGCGGAATTCTACCTCCTTAGGCTTTTAAAAATGTACTAATTTTCAGTGACAGTCTTTCCTTAGATCTGTTTATGGGAACAATTCATTACTGATGTTTATTTTGCCTTGGGTTGAGCTGTAAAACTACTCTACAATAACATAACTTAGGAGGAGGTTATTTTAGAATTGTGGTCAAGAAAAAGACAGACTGAAAACACGAAGGAATACATCTTTAAAACATTTTCCACTGTCATTAAAAATAAAAGGTTTACTTTTACTCCTTAGTATTTCATTAATGGTTCTCTTCATACTTCTTTTGTTAAAACCCCATTTATCCTGTCCCCCCAAATTTGAATGTAAACATTAACTGTCAAGATTGATAGCCATGCAATTAACCAGCTTAATTTTGGTTAGAAGATGAATGATTCATTGCTCTCTTGTGTCTGATGAGTAGGCAGGGCACTGTGTTTAAAATGGCTTTGTCCCAGAGGACGAATCTTACGGGTTTCACTGTGCAGCCCACTCAGAAAAACATAGAAGTTGTAGAGGTTATGACTGAGTACAAACTGAGCATGAAATTGTGAGAATATCTTATAACTTGATTATCTTGCCAATGTTTTAAGAATGGTTTTCATTTTTCACATTATTAAAGTAACAATTTTTTTTTTTTTTCTGTTTTTTTTTTTTTTTTTTTTTTTTTTTTTTTTTTTTTTTTTTTTTTTTTTTTTTTTTTTTTTTTTTTTTTTTTTTTTTTTTTTTTTTTTTTTTTTTTTTTGTTGTTGTTGTTCGTTTGTTTTTTAGCTTTTTGGTATGTGGGTAGCTCCCTGGCTGGGAATCGAACCCAGGCCGCAGCACTGACAGCGCCAGCACCAAAGCCTTAAGCCACTACACCATCAGGGAACTCCTAAAGTAACAATTTTAAGGACTTCTCAGACATTAGGAGATATTTTCCAAGTTATCTTTTGATTTAGTTATTATTATTATTTTTTTGCATCTCAGACTTAAAAGGGTGCTGTAAAAAATCCCTGTAGTTTTGCTTTGCTCAGCATCTAATTCTTTTTGCAATCATAGCTCTCTTTCTGTGAAACAAAAATATTTCTCTTTTCCCTGGGGTCTGTTTTATGTACTGTTTTTTTTTTAGTTGATAGAAATAAACTGTTTTCATCTCTAGTAACTCAGTCAGCAATTAGTTTGCAGGTTCCTTGGCCCCAGGATTGTCTAAAAATATTGCTGTATTTATTTCTACTAAAGCTTACATGAGAGTAAATGCAAGTCTTTTCCTCCTTTCAATGTACATTTATTATATTTTATTATATCAGACAACAGATGAGTATGCTTCATTAAAGTATCATCTAATATTTTGTAAAGAAAGTGTAAAGCATTCCATTTCATGTACTTCTGCAAAGATGTATGCAGAATGTTTTACCAGGAGAAGAGGAGGGGTGAATAAAAGCTCTCTGTCCTCAAGGAACTTGTAATTTCCTAAGGAAGCTAATGTAGATAACTCAGATATCTTCAAGTTTTATCAACCTATGACTACAGACCAGGTCACATTAAATATAAAAACACAAGTTACCTTGGCATTTTCCCATCCCTCTTTATGAATTGCTATTTTACCCCTCATTTTCCATGTACATGTTTGTGAGATAGCATGGGAGGTATTTGATAAAATAACCCAATAAAATGCAGTGGACTATAAAATGTTGTGGCATAAAACAGTGAAATCCACACTCTGAACAGAACAGTAGCCAGAATAATCATTTTGGATCTTCAAATGAAACTCTTTTATTTTATTAATAGGGGTTCCTGATATTATTAGGCCTGATGTGATTAGTAATACATTCATATCTACACATATTATCACCTTCTTGATTTTTTCATGACCCTTAGGATGTAAGGATAATTCACAGGTGCTCCTCATCCTTAATTTACTTAATACCTTCAATATTTTCCCTTATCGAACTCTTTAAACTTTTAATAAAGAGTAAAACGTAAACTTGTTTTTTTCCCATGTGATAGTTCATTGTGTTTATTTAAATAACCAAAATAGACTTATTGTGCTCATCACTTATTATATAGATGTTGAATCATGATGTTGTATACTTGAAACCAATGTATTATATGTCAATTATACCTCAATTGAAAAATGTAAACAAAAATAGAAAAAAATAACCAAAATTAAGGTAATCAAGAAATGAAGTTTTCAAAGAATAAAATTTATGCAATGTAGACTATGGTAGATATTGAAAATACCAACATTTAAGATAAGGAAAAAAGAAAAAAAAAGAAAAAGAAAAAAATTTAAAAATATAAAAAGAAAATACCAGCATTTGGTTGTTCCAGACTTGATGCCAGACTAAGTAAGGCATTCATTCACTGGATTCTGACTTGACATGAGAAATTAAGTTAATAAGTCAATCAGCATTTATGCAGCCATATTCAAAACATTTGCCTAGACATCCAGGACTCAGAAATGAAAAACCTATGCTCCCTACTTAAAGTCCAGTGGAAGAAGTAGACACACAAAGAAATAAATCGAAGGCATAGAAAATAAGTGCTATGGTAGATGCCAGGAATGTCGGGGAAGGCTTGACAGCGGAGGTGAACTCTGGATGGTCTTGAATGCAGAATGGGAGTTTGCTGTATACGGAAGAGGAAGAAAGGGTATCTCAGGAGAAGAGATACAACAGCAAAGGCATAGAGTGTTGAAAGATACGTGAGAAGTTCCTTGTGGTTTGGGGCTTAGGGTTGTGGTGGGAAGTGGAAGGAAATAAAATTGGAAGAGTATATTGGGGTTACATCATGAAGGCACTGTACCCAGACAAAAGGGTTTGGCTTTCATAGGGGAGCTAGTGGGAAATCAGGGGAAATCATATTTATTTGATAAGAAGATAATGATGACAGGAGTGTAAAAATGGATTGTTGGAGAGATTGATAGGGGAGAGACTGGATATGGCACAGTGTCATTAGTCTTGGCTAGAAATCATAAGAGCCTGAATTGAATTAGTGGTAGTAGAAATGGAGAAGAATTGTCAAATTTTGGATGTATTTCTGAAGGAAAAATGGATAGAATTTGGGTGAGGAAGGTTATGAAGAGGAGGGACTCCAGAATGAATTTCTTACTGGGGAGATTTGATGATGTTGATTACATTAACTGTGATGGGTACGAAAGGAATATTTGCAGAGAGAGTGATAATTTTAGATTTTTAATGTATTAGGTTGATATGCATTTAGAAACGCTGGTCTGGAACTTGAAGATAGGTTGGCACTGGTGATACAGACTTGGGAACCATAAGCACACAAATAGATTCTACAATGTGGATGAAATCATGTATCTCAAAGTGTGAAGGGAAGGCCATCAAAGATGAAATGTAGAAAGCATCAACACTCAGACCATGTCTCTCATTCCTTTTCAACCCATGCCTCCTTTTGAAAATATAAATATTTCAGTTTACCTGTAATCATGGCAATTCAGATATTTCCCCGTAAAGGCTTATAACAGCTCTCCTCTGCCTAAATTATCCTGCTCTCTACTTCTTTTAAGAATTTATGGGAGTTCCCTGATGGTGTAGTGGCTTAAGGCTTCGGCGTTGGCACTGTCAGTGCTGCAGCCTGGGTTCGATTCCCAGTCAGGGAGCTACCCACATACCAAAAAGAAAAAAAAAAAAAAAAAAAAAAAAAAAAAAAAAAAAAGAACTTATCATTGAAGAAGTAGTCTGAAAAGAAGGAGCCATTGAAGAAAACTGAGGACCCCTTCAGAGAAATAGAAGGAAAACCAGGAGTGAATGATACACAAGTATTAGAAGACAAGGTGATATTAGTTTCACATCCTTAATGCAAATCCTAATCAAATAATCAAAATTGAATCTGGGCACTGCCTTTCCTCTTGAAACTCAGAAGAATGGGTCGCTTGGGTGCCTCTGTCCAATAGAGCCATGGAAATTTGAGTCCCTCACCTCAATTTCCCCAGTGTACTTGGAAGTGTGCATATAGTTTTTGTTCCCCCTCAGGGACAGGGAGACCTCAACCCCACCTCCAATTATCTTTGTCTTGAAAGCAGCTGAGTTCAGAGTCGAAGCGATGGAATCTGGGGGTGTGTAGGGAGAGAGTGGCTCCATGCCAGGAATCAAAGTACATTTACTTTCCATTTTGATTGACTGTGGGGTTGCGCAGGGCTCAGTCAAAGATAAGTTCCAACACTTTCAGACCCGCCTCCCTTCCCAAAGCCCTCTATCAGCTTTGGAAATTCCTTGATCTTTTCTCTTCCCTCCCAGAGTAGAGTGAGCAACAACTGAATTACCATTTAGGTGATTTGATTCAATCTTACCTTCTGCCGTTCACAATCTAAGTATTCATGACCAGGTAGGACAGCGGGAGGCTCCACCGCCGTCCCCCCCAACCCCCAACCCCATCTGCCTTTGCTTGCTGCTTAGGCAAGAACTTCACTACTGGTTCTGGGGAGTCTTCTCATAACCCCTAACTCAGTCTTTAGGATCTCTTGTCCTTCCTCTCCAGAAAGCCATGTCTGTCAGTATGCTATTCTTGTTGCCAAAAGTTGTCAAGTTGGCCTGCCACAGTTTTGCTGGTGCTGGCAAAAGGTATGAAACTCCTAGGTCAGAGAAAAAGGACTTTATTCTCATAGCACATGCATCATGGACTTCATGTTCATATCATGAGTCTCATATAGGTGATGTGCAGTAACTCACATGCAGCTGAGGGGCCCAGAGTTTAGGAAACCCTGATCAATTACAAGGGGGAGCTGCAGGCAAACCTGCCCAATCTTTGCCCCAGAGGGAAACATTAGCTTAATTATATTGTGCAGCAAACAAGCCTGCCCTCTTCTCTAAAGAGATACATCACTACTATCTTCCAAGGTTGTTCTCTATACAAGCATCATTAAAAAGATAATTCAGAAAAAAAAAACCAGTTCCTCTGTTTGTGTGATGTGCAGAAATGTGAGAGACACATGGAGAATTGTTTCCCAACAAGTAGGTTCTTTGGACTCCTTTCTTTCTCTCTTAACCATCTCATCTTGTGTTTTTTATTTCTTCCTCTTTATTCCCTCTAAAAATACAATTTACTCTACTACAATTATTTTTTTCAAAATAGGTGTCCTCTAATGACAAAACTCAGCAGAAATAAAAAATCTATCTTTAAACCTATGAAAATAAAATTCAGGCTGAAACTGTTTATGGCAGCAAAACGTTGCAAAAGAATACTTGAGACAAGAAAAACTTGGGCTATTTTTTTATGTATATTATATTACCAACCTTAATGAAAAATCAAAATCAGGAATGAATGGTGTTTTTGACAAAACTTTACTCACTGGTTATAGATAAGCCTAATTACATTTATGCATTAAGTAAAGGCAATTTCTAAACCCACAACAAATTTCTTTTATCTGGTTTGGCCTAGTTAGAAAATTCAAAGCAAAACAAAATTTAAAAATTGAACATTAATGCATTCAGAATAAATAATGTGATCATTAAATAATAAAAAACATAAATTTCCATAAAATAATATGAAGTAATTGTATTTGATGGACTAACACATATATGTGCAGTCTGTTTAACTACCCATATTTTTACTCTAATTTTTAGAAGATCAAGGTCAAACTATACAAATTGCCACAAATCTGGAAGACTGTAAGGCATTATGGATCTCATTATTGCTGTTCACTTAATTCTTTATTTTCTGACGAACGAGTATTGCACTTACATGCTTTCTTGATGTGAGGTGTAGCTATGTGGCTAGCTTTGGCCCATGAAATATGTGTAGATATGTGTAGAAATATGTTATGTTTGTCACGTTCAGGAGGAAGCATTTATTGCTAACGTTATGGAAGCATGGACTAATAAGGAGGTGCCATAATACCAAGGCAGCCTGAAAGTAGACCAACACACTAAGGAAAGTGAGCCCCAGAGGACCTCATGTGAGCAAGAATTAAACTTTACTTAATTTTATCAATTCTACTTAGGGTTTTGCTGTTTTTATTTTTTTTTTAATTGAAGCTCCACTTTATAGTTATTCTACTTTGTCTTTCTTTATTCTAAAATTTGATGCATTTAATGCTCAATGAATAGATATAACAGACCAAAAAAAAAAAAAAAAAGCACAACTGCCCATTGTCATACTTCATGCCATCAGATCTTGGATCTTGTACAATCTAGTTTCCTCTGGGTGTGTGCGTATTAGTTCTGAAATGGCCTACCTTGGGTATAAGCTCAGAATGTCTGTGAGCAAGATGCCTCTCACTATACATTTACATGGAAAAGTTCCTTCTCCTTGCAGCAGATAGGAAGTCTACACACCAGGCAGTTGTGGTGACTTGTAAGCTGTCCTTGAAAGGTATTGATAGTAATACACAAATAACTTGTGCATCACTTGTGAGATTTATTTATTTTCTGCCTTGGGAAGTTCTGAAGGCCTGACTTTCAGGGTGTAAAAAGATATAATGTCTTATATCTTTTTCTTAAAATGTGCTCTTTGACAGGGATATGTTTTTAAGGCATTTACTTTACTTAAATGCACTAAAATGATATGTTATAATGCTTCTGATCTTTTTATATCTCCACTATGTAAAATAGAATGCTTATGAATGGGAATAATAAATGAAAATGTAATAATTGTTTGAACCAGTATTTACTGAGTGCCTATTTTCTACCAAAGACTGTACTAAGTAATGGGAATATAATAGATAACAAAACCAGACATGGTTCCAATTTTCATACAGTCAGACATAAATAAATAATCATCGTCATCATAGTGAATATATAATTATAAACTGAGATTATAGTTAGAGAGGGAAATACAGTTTCATGAGAGCATATAATGGAGAAAACTAACCAGATTGTAAGTCAGGGAAATTTTCTTGATTTTCAAAGTATGACTGAGAGTCAACTAGGCAAACAGAGGATGAAGGAAAGGCATTGAAGTACCTTCTTGACTGGGAGACCAACATAAGCAAAGACTCTCTGACAGTGAGAGAGCATGGCGCATTCTATGTGGTAGGGACACAGGGAGTAAAGGAAGAGTGGGCCAGACATGCAGTGTTTAATGGTCCTTTTAATGGAGATTGGTTCTTATCTTAAAAGCATTAAGAATCCATTGACCCCAATAAGTTTAACAATAATAAAAGAAAAAAAAGAAAACATTGAAAGATTTTAAACCTGAGGCTGATGTGACCAGATTAAGGTTTTGAAAAGAATGTTCTGTTGGCGGCATGAAAAGTATCCTGGAAGGAGGCCAAGCTAGATGGTGGAGACCAGTTAAGAGACTCTCTATCATGGTTGACCAGAGAAGAAATGGAGGTAGCTAAGTTCCCTGACTTGCATAACTGGGTGGATGGTGATGATCTTCCATCCAGTTATGCAGTGGAAAGAAAACTGGTTTGAATGCAGCGTATGTAGGAAAGTATCATGAATTCAGTCTGAGACTTGTAGGTTTAAGATGTCTTTGAGATATCCAAGGGAAAATTTTAAAGAAACTTTGGAAGATACATATCTGGAGTTCAGATGAGAGGTAGGAGACTTGAGATGGAATTTAAAAAAAAAATGTATTTGGAGGCAATTTGTTAAGATTAGGTTCTATAGAAAATCCAAAATAACAAGAGTTTAAGAAAGATTTTTCCCCCACAAATATTTATACAGTGCTGTCCAATAAAAATGCAATGTGAGTCATTAGATGTGATTTTAAATTTTCAATTAACCATGTTAAAAAGGTAAAAAGAAACAATTGAGGAGTTCCCTGGTGGTGTAGTGGCTTGGGGCTTCGGCGCTGGCGCTGTCAGCGCTGCAGCCTGGGTTCGATTCCTGGCCGGGGAACTACCCACATACCGCCCCCCTCCCGCAAATTAAACAAACAAACAAACAAACAAACAAAAGAAACAATTGAAATTAATTTTAATAATGTACTTCACCCAATATACATAAAATGCTGTAATTGGACATATAAGCAATATAAAATTATTAATGAGTGTTTTTTCTGGTATTTTTTCTACTGTCTTCAAAATCTGATGACATTTTGAAATAGTCATATTTCAAATACTCAATAACCACATAGGGCTGAGGGGTATGATATGGGACAGCACAAGTCTAGAGGCAGGAGGTCCAGGGCTGACACAGTACTTCACAGTGACAGAGACGCAGGCTGCTTCTGTGTGGCCTCCATTTACAAGGTCACTTCTTAGTCTAGAACAGCTGATGCAGCTCCATTCATCAAGTTTGCATTCCAGCTAACAGGGAGGAAGACAAGGAAAGCGAAAAATATGCGTTTTCCCCCTTTAAGGTTACTTCCCGGAAATGTATATACCACTTCTATCTATATCCTCTTGGTCAGAATTTAGTCATATGACTTGAAGGCTAGGTACTTAACTGCAGGGAGGTTAGAAAATGTAGCTTTTAGTTCAAGTGTTCATGTGATTTGATAAAAATCAAGGGAGTTCTATTGCTGTAGAACCCACTGGGCAGAAATCATCAGTCTTTGCTAGTGTCTGCTCTTTAGACTACCTGATATCTCTGTACACCTTTCTTCCTACATAAATAAATATTACATTTGCTGTTGTCTCTCTCAAAGAGATAATTCCAAAGTCTCAGTCATATTAAAGTCTCAAAGTCTAGGATCTGAATGATGTAGTCTTTTCTGCCGGGTACGAATTTTGCTCCTTGTGGACCAGAGACCCATGACCTAAAGGATAAGTTTTTGCTTCCCCTCCCCTCTACAGTAGTATAGGCTGGTGTGGCACTTGATAGTATCAGGGATCCAGGGTCCTTCTATCTTGTTCCATTGTGAGTGAACCTCTCTTTCCAAGGTTACCTCATAGCCCAAGCTGGCCACTGTCAGAAAATGAACAATGAGTTAATGCTGGAGAGTTTATATTAGGCTCTTTGTTATATAATGTTCTGTGTTAAACTGGAAATATTTATTAATTGCTCATTGATCTGGGATTTCATTATGATAATTCTAACCTTAAGTTTTTGATACTGCAGAATATCTCCACTTTTCTGAAGAATAATTTTGAAATTTTCAAAATAAAATGAACTTCTGTGTATATATGAGGAGTTGGATTACAAAACCAAATGAACCACAGTAATGATAGCTAAACTGTTTTTGGTAACCCGCTAACTATGCAGTGATGCTTGTAATCCCCTACATATTGATATTTTTGCTTATGTAATACTGTTATTTCATTCTTTTAAAATGTTTGTGATTTGACATCAAAATTAGTGGTCCAATTCAATTTATACAGAAAGATAACCCTTTTTCCAGACAAGTCTATGGTTATGTGAATCTCAATAAGTAGTCATATTGTAGTATTGGGAAGAATCTATTGTGAAATTCATTCTTACAAAAACATTTTCTGTACAGGCAGAATATGAAAATAATATTTAAAAAAGTGAAACAGCTAACTGGAAGTGTTCATTTATACATGATAAACTTAAAGAAAATGAAAATGAACTTGCAATGCTTTTTTTAAAAATATTAATAAAACAAAATAATTATTATCAATCAAAACAGTATAGTCTCCGAAAAAAAGTTAGTTGCAAAGTTTACCTCAAAGTTATCAAATAATAAATATACTTCATCGAAAATGAAGGCCAGAAGAAATTGTTTGGAGTTGGCACATGTAATCATTTCTCACTACTCTTCTAACTAATATATAGCCAGAATAGTTTTTCAGCAGCTAGAAAATATTGCACAAAATTTGTTCAAAGATTAATCATGACAGAATTGATGAGTGTGTTTTTATATTGCATTTAATTAAAAGTGCATTATTTCTTTTCCAACTTTTTGTGGTTAATTCAATTATTTTAATTCATACAAAGTGTTTAACACATTTTTGAATATTTTATATAATTTAGTTATATAAATGGTCATAAATGGTTAACATTTATGTTTTTATACATTTTTATTTTTATTTGATGCTATACAATATCTGTATAAACTTTTATACTTTACATGTATTAAAGGTTTAGTTTCGCTGAATTTTAAATTTTAAAATAAAATCAAGCATTTATTCTGGTATTTTAGCATTACATGAAATAAACAGTGAATTACCTGTCATTTTCATTTGCTCTAGAACTGAAATCACTAAACCATAACAGTGAAAGCGTAGATTTAGTTGAGTCTCACAGTGTTATAATGATATAAAGATTTTTAGAAGAACCAAACCTATCTAAAACACATTTTGAGCCTTTTCCACACCTGAGAGCTGTATATGATGTCCTCTGAGCTCTCTCATTGTTACTATTAGCAGGCTTGCGCTAGTGGAACTGTAAAATTATTAGGACTAGAAGTAGCTTTGAGACCTGCTATAGCTCTGACTTCAGTAAGCAAGCTCTCCCTCTTTTATAGTGGGAATTTACACGTGGGTTTTTCCCTCCAAAATGCTTTATGGAACCCATCCAAATCTGATCTTAGTAGCAGGGCAAGGCCTGGTTTAATGCTCTGCTGTTGCCATCTTGAAATTCTTAATAAGTTTTGAACAAGGAGCCCGGCGTTTTCATTTTGCACTGGGCCCTGCAAATGATGTAACCAATTCTGTTGCAGTGGTTTGCTCTTACTTTCAAAGGAAGGGTGATAGAGATACTCATTCATGTTGTCTACTGTCTGATTAATTTTTTTAAATGTGAAATTGGTGCTCACTGTATTTGAATGTATTTAGGCACTAAGACAAAATGTCTCTGGTCAGAGTTGAAGTGAAACGAATGTTTGAAGTGCTAAACTATATTCCTTTTTCCCATTAATACCTGTCCTCTCCTTCCTGACCTTCAGGGCCTTTATGCTCCTTCCTGGCCTTCCCTCAGGCCTGCCTGATGTCCCACCATTTCCCACCTTGGAGAATGCAACAAGCAAATATATACTTCATTTATTTATATATTTATTTATTTATTTTCCTTTAGAGACATTTATATCAATACATACTTGCTGTCTCCCCCATTACCATTGAGACCTAGGCCATGCTGTTGGAAAGCAACCTCAGATAGTATTTCAGTGATTCTTTGAGGTCTTCTCCTCATGGCCTTCACCACCATGGAAAAGGTGTCTGATCTGGAGAAAGTGCTAAGGGAAGAGCACACCTGCCTCAGGACTCCCATGGTCCTTACTAAAGTGGCCCCCTTTATTCTGTCTTACCAAAGATCCCCTCCAGCACCAAGGATGAGGAGAAAGAAGTGAAGGACACAGGGGAGAAAGTGTCCTGTTTTTTCATGTACTCATTCCCAAGACAGCCTTTTAACCTAATACATCGAGTCCACTCCTTAAACAACTGTCCTGAGGAACAATTCCTTGCACTCATTTCAAAACCCTGTATCACTGACCCATGGGCCTTGCCTTGTATTCTTACACTTATGATATATCGGCCTTGTAATGTTTTTTGGCTCCTTTATTATCCAACGCCTTAATAGTTCGTTAACAGAAAAAAACAACACTCAGAAACAACATGACCATGTTTTTGTTTTCTTCCTTCCTTCTTACCTTCTCCCCATTGTTTCTTCCTTCTTTTCTTCTATTTTTAAACTCTTCCTTAACAAAGATTTTGACTTCTCCCGAAATAGTGAAATTAAAAACAAACCCCAAAACCCAACAACTTTCAGTTTTGAAAGACAAAACTTGCTGGCTTGTCTCTGTAACCATGAAGTTGCTGTGTCAGCAAAAGGCCTTTGTTCACCACAGGAAGCAATCTGGTCATAACAACTTCCTTTCTAGCAATTCAATGGAAGTATTGTTTCTGAAGCTTATCAGATAGACCCAGTACCAGAAATCCCCAATGGCAAGAGAGTAGAAATGATCTTTTTTATAATTACCAAACTAAAGTCTCAAAGTGACTACATTTTGTTTTATGTATAGTTTCTGTTCATTAAATTAGTTTGCATTTGATCACTAATTTTGATGATCGATTTGAAGGTGGAGAATATCAGCAGGTGAATCTTGATTTACTGAATTAAGTTACATTTTGGGACTTGAGGCACTTTTTTAGAGCGAGAGAGAGCGAGAGCGAGAGAGAGAGACAGAGACAGAGACAGAGACAGAGAGAGAGAGGAGTGGGGGAGAAGACAGAGGTATTTATTCAGCTTCCTATCCTGCCGCAATTTCGGTAATAGTTGGTAGGCAGTTAGCTATGATGCGGTCTGTAATGTCAACCTTGTCTGCAGTCCAGCCCTTAACATTTTTTTTTGTAAAGCATAAACCATTTAAATGTCTTCATTTTAATTTGAAGTTATCTCTATCTTTTTGCATTACCTTGTCCTATCTTACTTCTTATTAGAAACTTGTTTTCTGCTCAGAGATTATACTAGTAAGCACCAGAAAGGCAACACATGACCTCTTGGGTTATTTAAGAATAATGACTGAATCTCTTATGGAAAAAACCCTTCTCAGGCATTCTTTGGGGGAGGGAGATAACTTTCTCATTGGAATTCCTCAACCCCTCCCACATTCCCCATTCTCTTTCCTCGCCATCAGCAATTCCAAATTTGGCAAAGAGACAAATTACCATTTCTCCCTCATTGCTTTTCTTCAGTCTTAGTTTAAACGACATTTCTACCCTTTAAGCGGCCTCCCTGCTAGTTATGGGGTTTCTTCCACAGGGATGACTGTGTCTTCTGGTGTTTTCTGTTCTTCTTTCCCTTCTTCACTTAATGACTCACTCCAGCTCTTTAGATCTCATCTTGAAACATTCCTGGGCCTGTTTTCTTTGGACTGAGGCTGACTCCTACGCAGTCTAATTCCCTTTACACTCCCCTTAATGTACTTGCCAAGGTTGCAAGTGTGCTTAATTGTATCTTTTCTGCATTCAAATTTTAGTTTGTCTCTTTTTAGTGTATAAAAATTCAAGTTTTTCTTGGAAAGGATTACCCAGTCATTTCCATTTTATTTCTTTTTTCTCTTAGGTGGTAACTGAATTTCTAAATGATGATGAACAGAAAAGGGGCAGTAGATTTTTCACTGTGCAGAATTAAAGTGTTTATGGCTTACATTTTCCTTAGACCCCGTGCATTAGTTGTCTCTTGAGACATGACAGGGACCCTCAGGGCAAGCATCACTCTGGCACATGGGGAATTTGGCCCCCACCCGCCAAAGAGGACCTTTGAGAGGAAGCAAATTCCCAAAGGAAGATGCAAGAAATAGACATAAGAACAGAAGAAGAGAAAAATAGCTGAGAAATTAGTTTAGTGAAGTCATAGTGCGTTTAGAGCAGATGGAAAAGTTGCTACATTGGTTTTTGTTCTTACAGCTCCATCCCTGCTGCACCCTTCTATGAGCACCCCTTTCATCTGGGCTCCATCTAGGTCCCCACCCAAGACAGAACACCACTAACTAAGGATGTGGTGTGACTGTTACAGCACATCCCTTTGGGCTTCCTTGGCTTTGCGATTTCCCGGATTGAAGCAGCAGTAGTAAATCTGCCTTTCACTAGATTCACTGTAAGCCCATCTCTGTGGTTTGTGGCTGTGGTGACGAGACAGGCAGTATGCTAAGGGTAGGAAGAGATGTGGCACCATCCGGCATGGTAGTATTCGGGTTCTGAGAATGATCTGGGGGTGATGTCGGGGCCAAGCATTAGCTGTAGTCTCATTCTGGTGACAGGCACTGCTGGGCTGTAAAGGGTCCCTTCTGGCAGAGATAATATGAAAACAGAATGACAAGATGGAAAACATCAAAGTGATATTGTTATGTTTCAGTCTCAGAAGTGAAACAAGCAGTGTCTATAGAGTTTTCTTGGAAGTGTTCTGAAAGTTAAAACTTTGGCTGGCATAACTGTCACATATATATCTGAGAAATGTAGGGAGTTGGAATCGCACTAGGGTTCAACTGATAGGTCATTGACCTCTGTGATCCTATAAGTAGTTTAACCCTTTGTCTCACAGACAAGAAAAGTTGAGACTCAGGGAGGTAAAAAGGCTTACAGAAGGTCCACAGCTCGTTAGTGCCAGAGCCAGAGCTAAAACTCAGGTCTCTAAGCTGTATTTAGTGTTCTTCCAATTGAAACATGCTCTCCTATAATGCTTAAGAGGTCGGACAGTAAATTCTGTGAACTCATCCTAGAACCAGTGCTACATAGCTCATTGTTGATTATCATTATGGTCATATTACATGGCTGGATACTTTCCAGATAACCCTTGTATGTCCTAGTTTTGAAATTTACAGTTGCATTGGGATGAGTGAAGAACAGCTTTAAATTTTTCTGTTACTGACGTCAGTTTGTTGCCAGTTTGGGGTAACTCTCTCTTCTGGGTTATTACTGCATTCCAAGTTTAGACTCTCTCTCAGGATTTCTCCTTTCCACCCCACCTGCCTCACTCCCGGCCATAGCCTCGGGGAGCAGAGGAAGTTCTGCCAGCAGGGGATGGGTATCTAGTCCTTGTGTTACTCCCCAGTCCTTTCTGGCTGTGGTGTTGCCTTGTGTGGGTTTTGCCTGTGGGCTTCTGGCCTGGCTCATCTGGTACTAGTGTAGCATGTCCTTTATGTTCTGGGCATGAGCACTGCAGTACAAAGTGATTGCTGCCAGGAGTTCTGCCTTCGTCCCCCGCCGCTGCTGAGAGCCAACTGCCCCTGGCTTTAGTATGGAGCCTCCTTATCCTCTGCTGTGGCCACCCCCACCCGAAAGCTGGCTGTCCCATTGTTGTCTGCTCCTTCCCATTTCCCTGTCCGGAACCATGGGGATTGAGGGGGCGGGTGGCTCTCTCAGGCCCCCTCTGTCTCTGAGCCTGACCTGCTGCCATTCGTACCCTCCCACAGCCACTTTATGTTGTCAGTAGGCCTTCTGAAAGTGGCTCCTCCCTGATGTCATGGAGGAAATGGAGCAAAAGTACCTTCTTTTCTCAGATCCTGAAACTTATCTGGAGCATGAGTATCCATCTTGAATTTCAACCCAGGAAGGGGGACAGTCCCCTCAGGGATTCTTACCTCTGGCTTTTCCCTCTTCTTTCCCTGTCTCTGCAGTCACTCCCCTGCAGCCCAGGAGGGACTTTTTCTTTTTCCTTCCTACAGGGCAGGAAAATGACTTTATGTTAAATACGGCATTATTTTTAGTCTGTGATTAACTTTTATCATCTCTATGTGCTAGTCTTCTCTTCTAGATTTTGACTAACTATTCCAATCATATCCTTTTTTTTTTTTTTTTTTTTTTTTTTTTTTTTTTTTTTTTTTTTTTTTTTTTTT
>PVJL010000972.1:0-17206 GCA_004026885.1 Lyroderma lyra | reverse complement strand
CTCTTATATATCAAAAGTGCTTTGCTTCAGAGTGGTAAGCCTGCTGTGAATGAAAAATGCATTCAAGCACACCAGTGGCTTTCTGCTATCCTAAGGCAATGGCTCTAATTGACCCAGTAGGTGGAGAGCTCCAGGGCAAAAGAAATAATTTAGAGAAAGGAAAAAAAAAAACAAAACCTCAGTTAAAAATTTACCACTGTATGTTTATCTCTCTACATTCAATTTGATACCTATTTTCCACTTTCAAGAGAATGTTCTAATACAGGGCTGCATAGTATGTAATCATCTACCCATTTGTTTATCCTATGCCATTAAACCTTACTCCTGTAATTGAATATGAGACCATTTGGAGATTTTATTATTGTAATTAATACTGCAACAAATGTTCTTGGATAGACATACATGTAATCTCTCTTTACTTATTTTATTGTACAACATTTTTAGTGGGACAATGTTTGGGTAAAGTTAAAAATTTTTAAATAATCTTGAAATATTTTGCAAAATGGTTTCCTCAAAACTTTGTCCTCATTTCTACGCCCACCAATAGTATACGGGAGTGTGGAATTTGTTGCACGCTTTCTGATTTTGAATCATGATGGAAACTTTAGTTCTTTCAGCCCTCACTAGCTTATGGGAACAGAAGGGAGCCACATTAAAAACTAGTAACTTCAATATTGCTTTTTTTTTTTTTTTTTTGCCCTTGCTAGTTGATGTGGGACCTTTAGTACTTTTGGAACTTCTCTTTAAGCCCTGTGATCAAGTTTTTCTAAAAATGTCAGAGGCTGCACTCTTGTGCTTACACGTCAGCCTCCTTTTGACTGGCTTTGTCTCAACCCAGTCGCTGAGGTTTGGTGCTGCAGAGGGTTCTGTGCACGGTGCGGAATGACGCCTTCGCTCCCTGTGGGTGTCGCTCTAACAGACCCTAAGCTGTGCTTCGTGTTCCAGTGCTTCAAAATGATGAAATTGCTTTTTCAGTCCCCCCCCCCATGGCCTCTTGTCACTTCCTCTGTAGGAGTTCAGTGGGGAAATTGGGCTAGAAGACAAACTTGTAAAACAGATCAGATTGTACCAGTGACAACTGCTATCTTTCTGGACTAAACTCATTATTCCTAATTTCTTCCTTCCACTGTGTTCTTCTCCAAGAGGCTCTTCAGTTTGCATATAAATAGGTTTTTAGCAAGCCCACTTCACGACCTAGACCTTGATGGGAGCTTATTTTCACTGTATTAGAGCATTTAAAAAAAAGATTTTTAATTTGATAGGTAAAATAGTATTTTGTGAGTATTTAAATTTGCATTTCTTTACTATTAATTAGGTCAGGCATTTTTCCATGTACTTATTTCTAATTTGTGTTTTTTTCTTATAAATTATCTAGTCAAGTCCTTTCTCATCATCCCTTGGTGTTTTAGTGTGAGGTTTAAGACTATTAGATATGTTTTTGAACTGTCATATTTGTTAGAAATAGTTCCCCCATTTGTCTTTTTATTATTATTTTTATATTTATGGAAGTTTAACATTCATATGAAGTACCATGTTTATGGATAGCAGCAATGAATATGTAAAGGCATTGTGACAGCTAATTTGGTGTATGGATGCAACGCAATTCCAACCAAAATCTTTTGACATGTCACCCATCATTCTTTGAGCACTTCCTTATTAATGCCACAATTAGATGCCCCAGGCTCATTCGCGCATTCTCTTTCTCAGCCATAGAATTAGCCATTTCTCCAAGGATCGCTGATTCCTTTTAAGGGAGAATTGTATTGTGAAACCAAGATCTGTGCACAAGGTACAAATATTACTGTTGTGGTGGTGTTGCTCCCATTCCCTCTCTGTGGACAGAGGCAGGGGACATGTGCGCGTGTACACACACACACACACACACACACACGCGCGCGCGCGCACATATGTGTATACACATACATTTTACATTTGTTTATTTCCATGTATATATCTAATACTGAAAATCGTTATGTTCACATTGACACCTAAACTCCAATCCATCATCATGAAGTTCAATCTCATTTTCTCCCTGGATCTCTTCTTCATTCTTAATACATTTACTTATTTAATCAGTTCCCTTATATGCACCAATCTCTCTTTGCCATCACCACCACCTCCGTTACAATGACTGCCTGACCCCACTTGGACTGCAGGGCCACTGCCTCTGGACGCCACTGCGTGGACTCCTTCTTCATCCTCCTCAGGCTCCAGTACCCTGAGCCAGGCCACCCTCATGCCTGGGCACCCTGCTCACTCTGCTCAGCCTTGCTCCTATGCAGATCAGATCCTCATCTTACTTCCTTCAGTCTGGGCCACCACTGCTTTCCCTACCCTGGGTCAAATGCCTCTCCTGCTTGTCTCTTCCTATGGCTTTATGACTGAGTTATTCTAGAAGAGGAGGGGAAGAAGAGAGATCTTTGTGGTTTCATTTTGCACTTTTTTTTTTTTTTTTTTTTTTGGTATGTGGGCAGCTCCCCGGCTGGGAATCGAACCCAGGCCGCAGCGCTGACAGTGCCAGCGCCGAAGCCCTAAGCCGCTACGCCATCAGGGAACTCCCTCATTTTGTATACTTATCTCTTTACTGCATGGGAAGAGGGTATGATTTATTTATTTATTTATTTATTTATTTATTTATTTATTTATTTATTTTTTTGGTATGTGGGTAGCTCCCTGACTGGGAATCGAACCCAGGCCACAGCGCTGACAGCATCAATGCTGAAGCCTTAAGCCACTACACCATCAGGGAACTCCCCAAGAGGGTATGATTTAAAGATAATTTTATTTATATCAAACCATTATTTACTAAATAATTCTTTATATCCCCACATAAATATCATTTTGATTAGTATAAAATACAAGTTGAAATAAATGACAATTTTTATTTTTGAAGAAAGTGGTAGAAAGACAACCCTAGGAGCAACAAAGCTAATTTATTTGTGATTTCATCTGCAACTGAAGGAAGAAAAATAATGTTGCACCTTAATAAGGCTGAATTTTTCTTTTAACAAGACAATACATAAACTCCAACTTAGGTAAGTTTTAAAATGAACATTTAATAGAAAAAGCTATTCACTAAAATGTGAAACATCAGGATGAATAAATGTAATCATGTCTGGGCTCTGGGACTGCAATACATTAGTTCTCATGAGGGATTATTCTGTCATACACATCTGTTTCCATCTAGAAAAATAAACAGAAAAGCCCTTTCTTACCTTTGGCTCTACTTCTTTGAATTATGTCAGGAAAAATTAAACATTGAAACCCCGAAACTGTCCAAAGAAAGCATCGATTTACATGAGCATATTTACTACTGTAAGTATTAGGTAAGAAGACTACCTGCTATTAATAATTTTTTAAAAAACTAGTTTTTAATTTTGGAATAACTTTAGATTCACAGAACGTTATACTACAGAGTTCCCATATACTCACCAGTTTTCCTTACTGATAATATCTTCCAATATCATCGTACATTTGTCATTACTCAGAAGATAATGCTATTCATGAAACTTCATACTTTATTTGAATTTACTAGTTTTTCCAATAATATCCTGCTTCTGTTCCAGAGCCCAGTCTGGGATACCGGTTACATTTAATCATCATGTCTTTTTAAGTCTGTAGTCTGTGGCAGTTTCTCAATCTTTCCTTGTTTTTCATGACCTGGACAGCTTTGTGGTGGACTGGTCAGGTGTTTTGTAGAATATCCCTTAATTTGAGTTCATCTGATTTTTTTTCATGGTTAGAGTGAGGTTACAGGTTTTTGGAAAAAATATCCCAGGTGTGAAGCATTCTTCTCAACACGTCATATTGGGATTACGTGCAAACACCATGACTCATCATGGTAACATGAACTGTATCCATTGTTGTTTGCTGGGGTTTTCCATGGAAAAGTTACTCTTTTCCTATTTCCAAACCTTACTCTTTGGAAGCAAGCTAAGTGTAGCTACCACTCAAGGGAGAGGGAGCATGTGGGGAATTAATCTTCAGCTCCTAGGAGGGAGAGTATCTCCATTTATTACTTGGAAGTCATCTATGAGAAAACTTCATCTCTTCTCCCCTCTTCGTTGATTTATTCACACATTCATTTATATTAGTACAGACTTATGGAACCATTTTATACTTTGGATAATAATTCAGTGCTATGTTATTTACTATATTGCAAAAGTTTTCCAGCTTTTGGCCATAGGGGACTCTTTTGGGCTTCTGTGTACCTTTGACACGCCCCCATCCTTTTGTGTTTTGAGCTTTCTGATATTACAGAGTTAAAACCCTAGAATCAGCATTTCTCTGAGAAGTCCTGGTTTCTTAGAGAATGATATTTGGATGAATTTTTATAATGGGTTACAGTGTATGTAGAGTTGGACAGGTAGAGGTCAGACAGTTTTCACAAAGGCGATCAATGGCTTGATCCAAAGTCTAGGAATTTTACCAGAAACCAGCCTACTGAGGAATTTTATGAAAAATTCCACCAAAGGCATTTAAGTGAATTATGGGATTGAAGAACAGCAGTCATATTATATCATCTTGGAAATTTTCATTAGAGAGAGAAAGCTTTATCAAACTGACAGCATATTAAATCTTTGACTCACACCTGCAAGGCACTGCAGTGCAACTCAGGGGACTCGGAGAATAGCTTGCGTGTGCTTCCTTGGAACGCCAGTAAATAGGAGCAAAATCCAAAAGTAATACATAGATTCATACTCAAAGAAATTGTATGATTAATATAAACATATTTTCCTCCTGGATTGATAATTATGATTCCTGAACATGTCTAAGTAACATTCTAATCATATTTCAAGAAAGAATGTGGCATGTACAGTTAAAGTCACTACTCTTTAAAGAGTTTAAAGACGTGTGTGTGTGTGTGTGTGTGTGTGTGTGTGTGTGTGTGTTTGAGAGTGTGTGTGTGTGTGTGTGTGTATGACAGTGCCTCTGCCTTCCACGGAGGTAAATAATATAAGGAAACATTATGTGGTGAGAAGGACAAGTTTTAATGAAGAGCCATGGGTGCTGTAAGGTAAATAAATTCAGTGGCTATGGTAACAGGATCCCTGAGGAGGCTGGAGAAGGCTGTTTCTTTAGAGGCACCAAAGATCCAGGGAGTGGTGGTACGTCTGTGAAACGGGGAAGAAAATGGAGGCCGTGGAGGAGATTGGTTCCTCTCTCTCTTGTTGGAGAAAATGCTTACTGATTAGGGAGCAAATGAGGTTCAGTCCACGGGGCTTGAAGTCCGTGGAGGGTGGGAAAATCAAGTAGGACCATGAGCAGGAAGTGATGCCTTGGTGAAATATATTTGTTCAATAACCCTTGGCTTTAAACCACTTTGTACATTATTTTAAAGTACATCATTCAGAATCAAGCCACAAAGTGGCCTACAAGAAACCAGAGCCAAGAACCAGAAAAAACAAAGGTACTTTCAGAGCAAATATTCAGTGTTATACGAAGTGTTAGTGGGGGAAGTATTTTGCTAGCTACTTAGGAATCTTGAAGGAACGAATGCTGTTGTAGATCTCTAGTTGGATTTTCTGCCAAAGTCATGTGAATGATTCATTTAATGTTTTCATTTATTTCTTTTACCATGGTAAAACAGACATAACATAAAATTTCTATTTTAATTATTTTTAAATGTCTGGCTGAGTGGTTTTAAGTGCGTTCTCATTGTTGCATAATCATCACCACCATCCATCTCCACAACTTACTTTTCGTTTGATACTGAAGCTCTGTACCTATTAATCAATAACTCCTCAGTTCCCTCTTCAGCCTAGCCCTTAATATCTACTATGCTACTTTCCGTTTCTATGTATCTGGGGGCTTTAGGTACCAACTAATTGAAATCGTACAGTATCTGTCCTTTAGCGAATGGCTATTTCACTCAGCATAACGTGCTAAGGGTCACCCATGTTGTGGTGCTGTGTTTCTAAAGTGGCAACACTTAAATTCTGCTGAGCTTTTGTTTTTGCCCCCAGGCAGTTTCATAGGCTGTGGTGAATAGGAGGACACATGGAGCCCACATTGGAGGGGAAGGGCATAAGGTGTCAACAGTAGGAGCAGGACTCGGAGGTAGCTAAAACAAGGGCCCCAGACCCCTTAGCTATTAGAGGCTGAGTTGGGGATTGAGGACCAGACACAGCACTAAGAATATGGGAAACAAAGCACCAAATCACAGGGCTGAGCCCAATGGTATGAGGCTGGGATGCTGGACTGGGGCAGAGATATCAGACAGGAAGGACCTGGAATGCTGTGTGTCCCAGAGTCCAGGTGCACGTGCAGGCTACGGTAGGCAGACTACGGAAGGTGGCGGGAAAGACTGCAGTGAGTGACTCAGAGCTGAGGCCCGAGACGCCGCTCTGGCTGGTTGGTCTAGGAGCGTTGTCACGGAAAAGGCAGTGTACAGAGTGGGTAGCATTCGGAAATTCAGAACAAACTGAGGTGGTGGTCTACTCAGGAAGTGGCATGAGGAGAGAAAGAGAGGTGGAAACTGCAAGATGCTTTTGTAGCTGAATAGACCAATTTAACAGAGTCTGCAGAAGGTTTGTGTGGAATGCAGGAGATAATAGTAGGTTGACGGTGTGAGTTTATAGATTATAGTTATTGCCAGAAAAGTAATTAAAATTGTTCTGTAAGTAATGGGCATCATCAGAAAATAAGCCACCTTTCTCCTTTCCTTTGCCTTGACTCCCAAGTCTTAATCTTGAATTTATTTAAAACAGCATACTTTGCCTTAATAGTAGCTTGGGAACTATCTCTCTCTCTCTCCTACCAGAATATAAACTGCCTGTGGGCAGAGGTGTTTGATTTAATAAGTTCATGTCCCTAACAGTGTTAATAAGCACAATGTCTTGAACTTCTTAGTTCCTCAGTAAGCATCCTTTGAATGGAAGGAACTGTATTAGAGTAGGGGTTTTTGATGGGAGAATAGGGTAATATGGTGAAGACTAAAATTTAGGAAGATTTATCTGATAAGAATGAGTGGAAAAATGGACCCAGGCTGACTAGTGGGGGAGTTACTACAATATTGAAGTGGTGAGGTATCCAAAGGCATTTCTCTCCTAGGCCTGAACAAGAAGGGAAGGATTTGAAGAGCAGTCTGACACCAGATTACCCTGTCTTTACATGCGAATAGTCTTTCAGTGGCCACCCAAAACAAAGGTTAGTAAGAAAGAAAAAAAGCTGAGGAATGAATCATCAGTTACTCCTTTTCTCCTGAGGAATCCTGAACAAGTTACTTAACATAAGGCCAACAAACATAATTTCTTTTTCTTAGAACCACAGAAGGTGGTTCTTCCTTAGAAAATGATGTCTATATTAGTCAGAAAGTGAAATTAATCTGGCTGTTCTCATTTTCTGTTTGGACGTGTCTGACTAAGAGGTGGCCGTGTGGGTTCTGTATAAATGCAGTTCCTACTGTCTTTGAACAGTAGAAAATAACATCATCTTTGACAAGATCTTTGTTGACACATGGAAGTACCGTGAAGTGTTTCCTAGTTATATAGAAATAAAATGACTTGCTGAGAGTTAAACCTATAAAATGTACCCACAAGCAGTAGCTTAGCCACCTGTACAAGTAAACTGTGAGAAATTACCTGTAAGGCTGGGTCTAAAGAATTGGACTAATTTGAAGGGATACAAATTTCTCTGCAATGCTGTGGTACATTTCATTTTCCAAATCAAATGAAGTCTGCTCCAAGCCCTCACTCATGAAGTGGGTGGTGCTGGTGGTGAGATGGCAAGGGTCAATCATTACTGAGGGCTCCTCCTCTTTCCTGGGAGTTTATCTTTGGTAGCTGTCCAGAAGCTTGTTAGGTAACTAAGCCCCTGGAATCCATTTTGAAGATGAGTGGCTCCTCGCACTGTTTCTCACTGGTCTGTGAGAATTTTGGCTGAGGCTTCCTGGCTTGGTGTCCAGCCTCCTTCTTGTGTCATGCAGCTCCAGCCTCCCCAACCCTTGGTGCTTTGTGCCAGGAGAGACCACAACTGGCCGTCTGTGAAAACCCCAAATCCAGTCTTCACTCTGCTTTGGAGATGCTGCCCTCCCCTCTCCTGGTGGCAATTTCCACCGGCTCTCCTCCATACCCCCTCTGCTGGGGTCTTAAAAGGAAACGTCTCCCATCTACATCAAACAGGAAAGCTGTTTACTTCCCTCCTGGTGAGGGAGGCAAGAAGCTCAACCTTTAAAAGCAGTGCTTCCTTTATCCTGCGGTCAGGTGGGCAAGAGAGATTCTGTATCCTTCTCGGTGATTTCTACAGCAATAACAGCAATATTAGTAACATAGCAAAATCACCCATAAGAACAACCACCACCATCTCAAAACAATCTCAAGGTATATCCACTAGTTTTTTTTTTGTATGAACTCATCTGATTGTATACCATATACTCTAATCAAAGCATCTGAATGCATTCTCAGAGCGAAGGGTCTTAAGCATGATAGTAAGGCAATAGGCTCAACTAGAATCCATTACTTTATGATTTGCTTAGGCAAAGGCTGGGTAACTTTAGAATTTGATAAACAGAATGGAATCTGGAGAAAAGTGAGGCAGGAATTTTCAGTAAACCTTTAGTACTCTTTACATGATCGTTGGTACTCTTTCCTCTACATAATCTCATCACATTGGCAGGTATGTTGTTATGGTGGAAAAGGATGCAGCAAGTGATTGTTAGCTTGGCAATTACCCAACACTCCCATCTTGTCCCAGTATCTTCCTTCCTGTCAGTTCCAGATCGTTCTTGGTCAAAATCTTGTCATGCTGGTGAGATAGCCCTGAGAAGTCTTACCCAAATGGCCAGTCAACCTCTCAAAGTAGCATTTTTATCTCATCTAATTTAGTTATATCCAAGTTAAAAAAATGTCTGTGTATATTAAGATGACTACAGAAAAAAATACATCTACTTTTGGCATATTCTTGTTTTTCCACTCTGTGCTGTGATGCATGTTGGTGAGCTGGATAGTTGCTTTGCCCATGAAATCAAAGGTTCTACTCATCCATTCATTCAAAGCAGCATATATCAGGTTGCTTATATTTGAATCAGGTGCTGATTCCCTCATCCTAGCCCTGGATTTTTTGATTAAGTGGATCTGGAATAGAGTTAGAAATTCTGTAATTAAAAGACAAAACAAGGGGGTTCCCTGGTGGTGTAGTGGCTAGGCTTCGGTGCTCCCAACGCTGCGGCCTGGGCTCGATTCCCAGCCAGGGAACCACCCCAAGAAAACAAAACAAAACCAAACCTCCTAGGTAGTTTGATGTGCAGCTAGGTTTGAGAACTCACTACTAAATACATTTTAATCATTTAGAACTTGAAATTGCAGTGGTGTCTGAACCATATATGATGACAGGAGCCAAGCATATAGATAAGACTTATGGGATGTCAAGTAAAAATTTTCTTTTTGCCACATAACTATTGTTGCAACTACTGAAGACATAAGGCATAATGTGTTTCATATTCTAAATTTGTAGAGTCACAAGCACTTGCACTCAGCCACCTTCTTGCAGGGCTCACTGAGAGGCCCATAATTAGAGAACTGGCCCAACCACCCATTATTGTCCCAACCTCCCAAGGGAGGTTGAGGGGTAGGAAGGCAGCATTTATGGGGAATGGATTTGCAAAGTCTAATCATTCTTTTAAGCTGAGTGTGTGAGGGGGAGGAACTCGAATAAATTGCTTGAGAAGAAAAGTAACCATTTTGTTCCCCGGGCTGTATAATGTTGTTGAGTAGCAGATTTGCTGATGCATGCTATGGGAATGTTGGAAGAGAGAGCAAACTAGAGAGGGCATGAGTGGAATGAAACCTAAGTGGCATGGGGGCTTCTGCCTTCAAGGTAGTGCTGAAGAAGTGCTCACATGCTGGCAGACCTGAGAGTTGGCTCTGAGAATATTGGAGTTTGGGAGCCACAGTTGTCCCAGGATTGATGCAGTGTTGCGGGGAAGGCTACCAGGGCAGCGTATGCCAAAGGGTGCAATTACTCACTCATCAGAGGGGAACCTGGGAGCCACAACTGGTCCTCATTGAGCTCACAGACATTAGGCCGGAATATCGAGGAGAGGAAGGCATCTTGATCAGTCACAAAGAAATGCTTATGCTTCTTTTCTCCTTCCTCCTTGCCCCAAACCCAAAGGAGCTTACGCGGAGAAGAAGGAGTGGGTAAAGATGACCAAGAGCCAGAACTCATTCTCCCCACCCCACTGCCCCCGCGCACTCACCAGACTTCCCTGAGCTTTCAGTCAAAAGCTGAGTCTAACCTTTTCTGGGCCATGGGACAGTAGAGTTTTGAATGACAATACATTTGGAGTGTTTAAATGAGTAGGACTGCTTCTGAAGTAGCTGAATGTGTCTCCTGAGGCTGAATTTGGATCAAGAAACAGAGAAGCTAAATGTTTATAAATTGTAGTAATAAGCACCTATGACTGAAAAACATGAAATTAGGCAAGATGGATATGAGGAGCTGCTCTTATTCAGCAGGAGAGTGGTGTTCGTCTGCGAAACCAATTGGAAAAATAACACCATTGCATATTCATAACGAGTTGATATTTCTTAATAGACACAGTTGTGTTAGTTTTTTGAATAATTATATATGCATGTGTTACAGAATTCAAAAGATAGAAGATGGTGAAAGTAAAAGGTAAGTATTTTCCCGCCTCCCCTTTCTCACCCATGCAGTTTGAGGTTTCTTTCCAGAAGCATCACAGCATCACAGAATTCCTTTGTATTAAAGTTTCCAAAGACAGTCTCATATAGTTCCGTATTGATTCTATAGCACAGGTCAGCGTATACAATAAATATATGGGCTAGATATATTTCCGCATCCGAGACTTACCTTTTGAAAGCTATTGCCCGACAGCATCATCTTGACCTCATTATTTCTTTGTGACCCAGTGACTCTGCGTTTGAAATTCTCCAGAAGCAGATGCTCAGAATGTCCTCTGGTTTTTTGCATTTTTAATATTGAACCTTTGAAACAACTATTCCTATATTAATTATATCTTATGATTTGCTTATTTCTGTATCATTCCTTATATTTTCAAATAAAATTGCTTTATTAATTAAAGGTTTTAAGTGCCTATTCAGAGATGAGTTTAGCTCTAGAAAGAACACTAGTAAGTGTCAGACTTCATTCCTGCCCCCTCTAATCAATGAGTGTTTTGTATAAATTATGCAACCTCTGTGTTTGCTTTTATCAGCTGTGCTTTCTTCTGCTTTATATGTGAGGAAAAAAACTTCTTTAGCCAGGACTAGCTTTGTCACAGGCCAAGGGCAAATGTTGAAAAGTTGCCTTGTTTTCATAACTGGTTTTTAGGACTAGGCTGTAGGTAGAGTTATAAAAAGTTTTCATTGATCCAAGGTCAAATTAAAATCTAGGTAACATGATTATAAACCTGGGAACCTCCTCCTCCTCATTTCTTGACTCTAAATTGACTTTTACCACTCCATAGCTGCTTGTATTTTTTTATGTCAGAGATCATTCTTTAGCTTGTAAGCTCTTAAGGATAGAGACTCTAAATTATTTCACATACTTCACAACAAATCAAAATGTTTTGTACATAGCAGATGATGGATAAAGTATTTGTTACATGATGGGCTAAGGAGTTTAGCCTTAATTAAATAATGGATAGGGAGCTAAAACAACAATTACAAAAACAAAAAACAATTAAGTCAGTGATAGAAAAGGGGGACAGTTTAAAGAGGGACATTAATGACCAAAAACGTGTTTAGAGAGATGAGTATGTTGCAGGGCTCTGAGATTTAGAGAATAAAAATACAGGATACCCCTAGTATGGTGTTAATATTGCCGGTATAGATTGAGTAGGCGCAGAATGGAGGTTTACTGAAGATTACTGAATGGAGGTTCAGCTGGAAGATTACTGAGATTATTGTGTGAGAGAAGGGTTTCTGACAATGGATATGCAAGGACTGGATTCGGGGCACACGGTGGGAATAGAATGGGCAGGACTTGCTGATTGGATGTGGGACATGAGGGAGACGTGAAATCCAAAGTGATTTCTGCGAGGTTTTTAATTTAGGTTACTGAGTAGATGACTGCAGGGAAAACTCCTGAAAGCTGGGAGGAAGTCACATTTGTGTGAAAGAGGGAAGGGATCAAGAAAGAAAATGAATTTAAACCTTTTCAATTTCCAGGCGGAAATGACCAGTAGATACTTAGAAATACAGGTTTAGAGCCCCAGAGAGGTTTGGTAGTTATAAGACCTCTGAGCCTTTTAAGAAGAAAGCAGCTGGTAGAAAGATTTTATTGGAATATACCTGGTTTTTGGCCCACAGTGAAGACATGTGTTTCTTGATGCTGAATATGGATCAAGAAACAAAGGAGCCAAATGTATGTAACATTCCCTTAAATAATGATGTATATATTATTAGTGTAAGTTTTTTAAAAATGATGATGTAAGCCTGAGCATAATATTGAGTGATGATTAAGCAAGATATTTTCTCGCAGAACCTTACAGAGTGGAACCTTACCAGAGCCACTGATAGTTTTGCCCTCGGTGTAGGGAGAATCTATTAAGGTGATATTGCTCCTGCTTGAGTCACTCCACCTTTCTTAGGTTGCGTATTCTTGGATAAATATATGGAGTATAGGTGTGGATGTGTGTGGGCGCCACACACCTGACCGATCCATAAACTTGCAGTTCTGCAATGGTGATCACTAAATATTTATTGAAAAAAAAAGAGTGGGAGTTCCCTGGTGGTGTAGTGGCTTAAGGCTTCGGTGCTGGCGCTGTCAGTGCGGCCTGGGTTCGATTCCCAGTCAGGGAGCTACCCACATACCAAAAAGCAAAACAAACAAACAAACAAACAAAAAAAACAAAGAAAAAAAAGTGAATAAGTGAATGAATAAATATCTAGAGATATATAGCTGTATTAATAATATCAGTATGAAGACAATAGGATGGGTATTATGGAACTTTGGAAAATTCATGATCTCCCATGAGTTTTTAGAGGTCTCAAGGAGGAATTCTATAGGTGAGGAACTTAGGCTAGAAGTACATAGAAACTGGAGAACAGTCCAAAGTATACGAGGGCTGTCCAGAAAAATTCCAGCCATAAATGCCTCTGTTTTACATATTATTTGACTGGATACTTTCTGGACAGTCCTTGTATATTCCCAGCCCTTCCACATTCTCTTTCCTGCATGCACAAGTTCTAGGCTGTGCACAGTGACAAAGTCTGTGTTTAGCAGGGCTGGAATTTTCCCTTCTATAAGGACAGCATCTTTTTACAGTGGGCTTTTCCATTGTGAGGAGAGAGGAGCAAAGTGGGAAGAGTTGGATAAAAATATGTGAACTCGTTCATAATACAAAGTCCCCAGAAAAATCTAGGGTGTAGCTTCTCCTAAGTTTCTCCTCCCACCTGCAGTCAGCAATTAAATTCTGTGGATCTAAGAACTAAATAAAAATGCAAGGGTTATATGAGGAAGTGGGGAAAACAGAATTAAAGAAACAAAGCTACAATCTAACAATATTCTAACAAAACAGAGAGAAAAGGGGAAAAAAAGGTTTAAGTGTTTGGGGCTCCATCTTCTGGTCATAAGACAAGGTAGAATGGAAATGGGATGTTAGTCATAAAAGCTAAAATGTATTGACAGGAACTGTGCTAAATGTATTATCTCATTTAACACAGTTTGTCCTGCCAAAGAAATGACAAACTCTTGAACTCAGAAATTATTAATAAGACTATTCATGATCTGGCTTGGCCCTCTTGTTTCATCCCTGCTCATTCACCCACCTTGACAAGCATGTGGTAGAGCCTACCAGGTAAACAGGACTGGATCGGCCTCCACAGGAACTGCAAACCCATCAGCCTTTGCACTTGTGTTCAAGGAGCAACTTTTTAATTCACATGTCACCAAAAAACATGTTGATTACTTTATACTTAGTGTAAACTACACATGAATAACGCTTCACTCCTCAAATTAAAACTTGACATAAATGGCTAAATTTTCCTTTGATTTCTCTCTCCTCCCAAAAGTTAGTTGTAGGTTTGTGGACCCTTTTGGATATTATTTAAGCTGTAATGTACTCATAGCAGTTGTTTGATACTTCTATGTGTGTGTTTTAAACAAATAGTAAAATACTGTATCACTGTATGCAATTGCTTTTTACTCTTAGCGATCTTGGGGTTGTACCCATGATACTACATATGTATCTAGTTTATTGTTTTTTATGGCGATGTAGGATTCCATAATATTAAGTCTGTCTCCATTTCAGGCTTGTTTGCAGAATTACGAACAATTCTGTGTTAAACACTCTTGTGCACATGGGTATTTCTTTCTTTGGTGCGGGGATAGCTCCCTGGCTGGGAATCGAACCCAGGCCGTGGCACTGACAGCCCCGAAGCCTAGCTGCTACCCCACCAGGGAACCCCCCACATGGGTATGTCTTTAGGAGAGATATTGCAGTAGGATTGGTGGGCCGTTATGGGTGTTTTTGGTTTGATGGATATTGACTGTTGATTGTCCTCTGAAGTGACAGTTGTAATGAAAGGACTTCTTTGCCTACACTTTTTTGTGTGCACATCGCTAACACTTAATATAATCAAACTTTTAAAATTTTTTGGTCAATGCGATAGCTAAGAACTGGTATTTTATTGTTGTTTTTACTTTCATTTCTCTAGATGTTCGTTATTTTATGTCTATTAACCATTTCATCTTTTTAAAATGGGAATTGCCTCTTATTCTTTGTGTTCATAGTGTTCATCCATTTTTATTGGGTGGTTTCATTTATGTTTTATTATGAAGGCATTTTTTGTGCATTCAGGATATTAGGTTGTCATATATGTGGAAAATACTTGCTCCTTTTAAAAACTTGGCCAAGGCTATTATTTATAATACATATACATTTTTATTTATCAATCTAACTTATCAGCCCTTTTCTGATAGATATTACTTATATATTCTCATATTTTTATATATATTGTAGCAGGTGTGGTAGGTTCTCACCCACATCCTGTGGGACTTACTGCTTATGCACAGCTACCTCAACTGTTTGTGCAATCACTCTCACACACACAATTTTTTCTTCCTGTCTGTTGGTATTTTAAAACTTTGCCTAGTTACCTTTAGCATAGAAAAACTTTTAGTGGGTTCATACCTTATTTTTTAGTGTCTCTTCTGTACCTAGTATGATACTGGACATTATAAGAAGAGACTTATGTAAGAAAAAAGTTGTATGAGGCATTTATATCTTAGGTAGGAATTTACATTTAAGAAAAAAAATGAAAAAAGAAAACATTTGCAAAGCAAGTTGTCAGAGTAGAAAATTTATTTGAAAAATTGTTTATTAAATTGCTGAAAGCCACAGAGGAATAATAACATTGTAGTGTTATGTTAGCTTACCACTAACACTTCCAGAAATAGGCAAAGATTGAATCAAAATGGAGAAGTAATGGGTGATATTTGGCAAAGAGTAGTGGACAGAGCCCTTTGGAAGGTATGAAAAAATAGTTCAGGGTCAAGAATTAGCATGTTGTATTCATGGGGGATGCAGAGTGCATGGGCTTTGCTGATGGGAAGACTCCACTAGGGATACTTATCCAGGCAGGGGGAGGACTCTAGGCAAACTGGGAGGCAGGAGAAGTTGGACTTGAGAGTTCTACCAGGGTGGTCTTTCCGCAACCCTTTTCCTCTTCCTGGCGCTTCCTTCCCACCCATCCCTCACCCCATGCAGTCATCATAGGTCTCATTGCCAGCTCTCACTTAGGGACATGCTCATTCTGATGTAGATGATGATGATTTAATATTTGGAAAGGCAAAGCAATTGGAGAGTGGGGTGGGAAGAGGAGGAAAGGAAAGGTTTTTCTAGTTAAGATACAACTATGAATAAATGCAAAGGTATGAAAGTTTATGGACAACTTAGAGAAAAGACAGTAGTTTCATTTGGCTAGTGCAGTGGGGTTCCTAATGTTTTTAAGTATGAAAATCTCTTGTTAATAAAAAAAATCAATAGGCCCCTAGTTAATAGTGACTACATTTATTAGTATCCTTTGAGAAAGTTCGCAGTGATAAAATATACTTTAAATTAATAATTGTTTTTAAACAAAAAATATATGTAGAGATTTATTTAGTTTACAGATAATAATTGAAAAGCTGTATATTCACAGACTCCCTTACTTGACCCAGGTCCTTGGCCCACAAGTTGGATTCCACTGGACTAGCATAGCGTTTCTGTAGGGAGAGTCATTCTGTGAGAGATTTATTCATTTGTTCAGCATATATTTCTTGAACATCTACTAAGTGCAAGGTGTTCTTTTAGGCTCTGGGAATACAGCTGTAAAAGAAACAAAGACCTTCCTGTCAGGGGGCTTACAGTAAGAAGAGACAGACAATAAAAACATAATACACAAGTAACTGTAATATTTCACATGGTGTTAAATTTTATGGAGAATAGAGTGCCTGGGTGGCCTGGGGGAAGGAAGTGGAGAGAGAACTCTCTAGTGTGGTGATTTATGAATAGACGCTTAAAAATTAATGTACAGAATTTATTTATATTTCACCAGTTTTTACACTAATATCCTTCTTCTGATTCAGGATCCAACCCATGATACTGTATTGCATTTAAGTGCCTATATCTTTAGTCTCCTCTAATCTGTGATAGTTCATCCATCTTTCCTTGTCCTGCATGACCTTGACATTTTTTAACAGTACTGATCAGGTACTTTGTAGGATGCCCCTCAGTTTGGGTTTGTCTCATATTTTCTCATGATTAAATTGGAGTTAGGGATTCTAGGGAAGAATGTCATAGAGATAGTGATGTGTTCTTCATTGGGAATACATGAGTAATATGTCTTGTTGCTGGTGACATTAAACTTGATTATTGGGTTACGATTGTGTCTACCAGGTTTACTCTATAGTAAAGTTACTAGTTTTTCTTTTGTAATTGATAAATATTTTGTCTCTGCAAATATGTAATTTCTCCTGAAACTTTTGCCAACTAATTTTAGCATTCATTTGTGGATCTTGGCTGAAACAATTATTATTGTGGTGTTCCAATGCTGATTTTTTATTGGCTTCATTTCATCCATATTTTTAATTTAAATAATTATCTGTTTTCCTTTATCCTTCATTTATTTATTTATATTGTTAGAGGCGTATGGACATTTATTATATTCTTTGGATTGTATACAGTATTATTATACATTATTTTATTGCTTGAAATTTTCCCCTTTGGCTATTGGGAGTTTTTTTTTTTTTTTTTTTTGGT
>PVJL010000971.1:77552-315026 GCA_004026885.1 Lyroderma lyra | reverse complement strand
CATGCCCACGATATGACCAGCATATCATGCTGTGAAAAGAGCACAGGCTAGGCGCAGGAAGATCTGGTATTGGATTTAGCTATCCTATATATTTATCATGTCACTCATTTCTCCAATTCTTAAATTCCTTAATTTAAAAAGAAGGATCCTGTACTACAGAGTAAGGGCTTAATAAATTCTTGTTGAATGAATAAAAGAATGAATGAAACTTACAAGTTCCTTTCCAAGATTAGGAAATTTCACTAGGAATAAAATTAAAAGAATAAAAACTAAAAGATAACATCATAAATTTCAAAACAAACAACTACAACAACAACCCCACCCCCCAAAAAAATAAACTTCAGATAAACATTCTTTGTGTTTAGTTTGTTTTTGTACATTTACAGATTTTCCAAAAAAATACATTGTTTCAAGATGGGCACAAAATGACTTCTGGTTTCAGAGTACAATGCCACACTTAACTGTTATGGAGAGTCTCACATTCTTTAAGAATGTGACTCTAGCCAATGCCAGTTTGTCACAGATGGAGATGAATTAGTTGTCCAAAACATTCAGATATGTGAACGTTGGCAGCCAGTGGGGAAGATCGTACCAATGAAGCACACAGGGCTCTGAATGTTTACTTCACAGAGGAAATGGCTTGCAAACCAGAAAACTAAGTTGTCATGGAAACCTCCATGCCAGATGCTTTGTTTTAATTCTACTAGTGATACAGTAAGTGGATTCAGAGACAAAGAATCTGTGTTATAACTATTAAACTTAGGTATTCTGGTTTTCTTTTTTAATTTGCTTAATTGATGTCGATTTTCAAAAAGACTTTTAATATCTAGATGGGAATAAAGTTTTTATGTAAATTGTCCTTAGATATATGTAAAAAAACTGAAGTTGAATCTGTGTGTTATGAAATGGTGAGCTTTCTTATCTTTATTTTGCATCATAACTTTTTACTTGAAATCAAAATAATTTCACTGGTATCAATTAATGACATAGGAAAATATATATATAAGGGGAAACCAAAAAAAAAACTCAGAATTCATTTATAAAAAGTATATTTATTCTTACATGTTTAAACTTCATTCACCTTCAAAGTACTCATCTGATGCAATGCTTTTTTGACATGCTTTTTCCACTGCTCAAAACCTTTTTGAACTTTTCAGTTTTGATGCCTATTAGTGCTTCTGCCATTTTGTTTCACTTCTTCCACTTTGGCAAAATGTTTCCCTTTGAGGATTTTTCTTCATCCTGGAAAGAAAAAATGTCGCTGGGGCAAGATTGGGGGATTAGGGCGTGTGGGGCATATGGTCATACCATTTGTGGTCAAAACCTGCTGAACTCTCAGCACACTGTGGGCAGGTACATTGTCATGGAGGAAGAACCAGTCATCTGTTTGTCACAAATTGGGATGTTTCTTGCACAAATCATGACCCAACGTCATGATAAAAATGTTGGTTGACCTTTTGACCCAGAGGAGCAAATTCTGAGTGTACAATCCCTCTAACATCAAAGAAAGATAATTCTGGATTTTTGAGGGGATTCCCCCCCTCATACCCCAAATGTATACATTTTTATACAGAGAATCCTAAACCTCTCACTTAAGGAATCAAATAGTAACTGCTATCAGTTTAGAAATGAAAATTAATAATTAGTGTCCCAATCTACTGATTAGTCAACCATTTAGGAAAACAGACAAATACTGAATCACTTAATTATCCGGAGGGAGAGTATTTGAGAGCCTGCTGCTGTCCTGGTTATGCTAAACCCTTTAGATGCATGATCTCATTTAATCCTCCAAATACTTTGACATTTCTTTTTATTTTCTTGATGTATAAGCTGAGGCTAAGAGATATTAAATGATGTGCCCCAAATCATACACAGGTAAATAGGCTAAGCTGGAATTTAAACCCATTGGACTTCTAAATTGACACCATGCTGCCATATACAGTTAACTAGATACCATTATCTAAGGAGCAGAAAGGACCTTTTATGATAAATAAGACATAGCTGAAATAAGATAGAGACTCTGTGGTAAGAAGAACTAAGAGACTGTCCAGACCTCATACGTCAAGGTCCCTACAGGACCATGTTAGACATTGAGTTAGACTTAAGCAACCAGCCCACCAGCCTTTTGTGAAAATTTGAAACACTTAATTTTGGATATGAATGTATTCTCATGTAATTCGCACTAATGCCTTTTCAATAAGTGATCCAAAATACGACTGCATGTGTTTTCAGCTTTTTAAAATAGAATGGTGTGATTCTGGGTTTTTGATCATGCACAACCTGTTGACTGGGCACTTTCAGATGTTTCCTTAGAACATTTATGTGTTATTGTGTATAACATTTTAGCTATTGCTTATTAAGTAACAAGTTTAAATTGTACAGAATTACTTTATCCTGGGACCTGTTACCAAAATCAAACATCTTGGAAATATGCATCACTGAGGAATTTGGACCAATCAAATCATTAGGCAGAGAAATGTAATCATCTGTAACTCAGACAGCGCTTCTCATGATGGGCAAGTTAGTTGTACCATTCTCAGGTCCATTGTGGTTGATGTTATATTTTATGAGCATAGATTAGTTGAAAAGGAGTAATGTTTACAAGAGAAAAACAATGTGAAAATTTGAATTGGAATATGAAAAATGGCTGAAGAGGGAAACGTTGGAAAATGCATTAACAGATTTCATGAAATATGTATTTAAAGACAGAAAAACAAACATGTCTGAAGATACAGTTGAGAAAAAAAATATATATGGAAATTGGTGATTGGCCACAGAAAAAGATTCCCGGAACTCATCCATTCAGCATGATAATGATTTGATGGATACAACTGATAAAATGGCTACAGAAAATCAGTGATTTCCATTAACATTGATGCATTGAGTTCCACTTACCTTTCTCATGGATGCGCTCCGATGTTTCTGTTTTTCGTAATCGGCTCCTACCAATTTGTTGCACCCTGTCCATGGTGCTGAACCAGTATCGCCTGCAGGAAGTTGTAGGGATGTTTTCCTTATCCCAACTGAGCCTGTTTCCTTACCTTACTCTGTGCTTGGATCACAAATGCAACATGTAAATATTTTAGTAATATTTCTCGTAATGCCATTGCCAAGTAGGGGATCTCAGGAGAGGTCCCAGACTTAATATGGCTAAGACTGAGTTTCTGACATTTCTCCCAAATTCCTCTTTAGTTTCCCATCTCACATTATGGCAACTCTGTTCTTTGTTACTCAAGTTGAAACCTTGATATCATCCTTTACTCCACTGTTGTTCTCACATCCCACATCTCTTGGGTCTTCCTTTCAAAATATATTTAGAATCCAACTAAATATATTTTTTCACCACCCAACTGGGACCATCCTTGTGCAAACCACCATCTCTCACAGTTATAATAGACTTCTCGCTAGTCTTCCTGCTTATTATGTCTTGCCTGCTCCTATTTTTATTGTAGAAGTTTGTTCTCAACACAGCAGCCAGCCTGATCTCGTGAAATGTTAAGTCAGGTCATGTCACTTCTTTGCTAAAAATCTTGTGATGACTTCCTGCTTCAGAGTAAAACTCAAGTCCTTATAATGACCCTTATATTAGATAGCTTTTTAAAAAAAAATCATTGAGTTTCTTCTTTTCCACAAGTTTAATGTTTACATTACAGTTTTATTATTTGTAATCAATGTACACCAGGTCCTCAAATAACCTCATTCTGCTCAATGTTGTTTTGTTACAACACTGATGAGATAAAAAAAAAGATTGATTCCTGGTGGGGACCATTCTCTCCACATCTGTGTGGATTTTCCCTGGTACTCCATTTTCCTTCCTCATCCTAAAGATGTTCATGTTAGGTTAGTTGGTATGTCTTAATTGTCCCAGTATGAGTGAGTATGGATGTGTGAGTGCACCTTGGGATGGAAGGGCGTCCTGTCCAGGGTGGGTTCCTACCTTGTTCCTCGAGCTGCTGAGATAGGCCACCTAATATTCTAAAGTGGAATAGTGGGTTGGAAAATCATCTTAGTTGTTTTGTGTTAATCTTTCTTAAACGTATGTGTGCCTCACATTTATCTTAATGCCTAATATAAAAAGTGTTTTGAGGTGTGTTTTTTTTTTAAGTTTGATGTTTTTGTAATCAGAAATGTGCCTTTGAAACTTAACTCTTATTTATGTTAGTTAGCCTGTGGTAAAATTGGTTTTGTTGTACATCATTTCCCTTAAAGCTGTAGTTTCCAAGTACCTATCATTGACATTGAACACGTACTGTACTATGTATTAGGTCTCTGATGTAAGTACATACCCTTAAACAACCTCTCTCCAATTCCCCTGCTCCCAGGCCCTGCCAAACCATTTTAGTCTATGCTTTTATGATTGCGGTTTTTGTAGGTTCTGCATTTGCGATATCATGCAGTATTTGTCTTTATGAGTTACCTCAGTGTAATTTTCTCAAGTTCTATCCAGTGTTTGCAATGGGAAAAACTACCTTTTTTCTCATGGCTAAAGAGTATTCAGGGTGTGTGTGTGTGTGTGTGTGTGTGTGTGTGTGTATCACGTTTTTATCAATTCATGTATTGACAGGTCCTTGGCTTGTTTTCATATCTTGGCTATTGTGAATAATGCTCCAAGTGCTGCAATATGTCTCTTTGGTAACCTGTTTTTATTTCCTTTGGATATATACCTAGAGGTGGGATTGCTGAATTGTGTGGTAGTTCTGTTAATCTTTTGAGGACCCGACATACTGTTTTCCATAGCAGCTGTACCAATTTCCATTCCTGCCAACAGTGCACGTAGGTTCCTTTTTCTCTACATCCTCACCAACAGTTGTTATCTTTTGTCGTCTTCACAAGAGATCACCATTCTTACAGATGTGAGATGCTATCTAATAGTGGTTTTGATTTTCATTTTCCTGATGATTAGTCATATTGAGCACCTTTCCATGTACCTGTTGGCCATTTGGATGATTCTTCGGAAAAATGTCTATTCACTTCCTCTGCCCATTTTTAAATTGGACTGTTTTTGTTATGGAGTTGTCTGAGTTCTTTGTAAATATTGGTTATTCACTCTTATCTGATATGGTTTGCAAAAATTTTCTCCCATTCTGTATGTTACCTTTTTATTTTGTTTCTTTTGCTGTGCAGAAGCTTTTAAGTTTGATTAATCCCATTTGTTTGTTTTTCATTTATTGTTTGTGCTTTTGGTGTTATGCTGATAACAGCTTTCTCGACTGTTCTGCATTGAATTCATCTACTTTTCTTTGCCTCATGCATCCCATTTCAGCCATACAAACCCTGTGATGATCCTTGAATCCATCCTATCATGTTCTGGCTTTAGGCCCTTTATACTTGCTATTTTCCCTCTGCCTAGACACTTCTTCCATCATTATATGCATGGTTCACTTCCTCAGTTTCTTTGTGTCTTTATTCAAAAATCTCTTTTTCATTGATGTCCTCCCTGGTCTTCCTATCTAAATTTGTAAAAAAAATAAAAATAAAAATAGAAACTCCTCTCTCAGAAAGAAAAGCTTCCCTTTTCTTCATGTTTCCCCCATTTAGCATGTCTATAATCCAACAAACTATATCTTTTAGTTAAATAAACCATTGTCATTTGTTTCTCCCTCTAAGATGTAAGTTCAAGGCAAGTAGGGATTTTTTTTTTTTCCATTTGGTCTACCACTATGCCTAGAATAATACCTGGCATATAGTAGGAGCTCAATAAATATTTGCTAAGAATCAAATTATACTCACAAATGATTGCTTTGGGGGAAATGAAATGTCAGTGTTTGATGATATAAACAGACACATTATATTCTATGAGATGATTATGTTAGATAACAAGGAAAAAAGTCTTTATTTAGCATTGGTTGCTTTATGGTTTGGATTCTGGTGTTTGGAGGTGTTAAATGGGTATGAAGTCCAGCCATTGAAGGTACAGAGGGCTTTAGCAGAAAGAAGCTCCAGAGCTGGTGAGGTCCCAGGAGAAAGTGCAATTGAAGACAAGCCCCTTGATTTTATAGTTCTTGCCTTCATTGTTTACCCCCCACTTCTAACATATGAAGGCTGTCTGGAAAGTATCCAGCCATGTAATATGAAAAATAGAGGCATTTATGGCTGGACTTTTTTCTGGATAGCATATTATATGTATATATGTATATACACATGTATACATATGCCCATATATGTGTGTGTATGTGTGTATATATGCCCATATATGTGTGTGTGTGTATGTGTGTGTGTGTGTATATGTGTGTGCATATATATATGCCCATGTATGTGTGTGTATATGTGTGTGTGTGTATATGTGTGTGCATATATATATGCCCATGTATGTGTGTGTATATGTGTGTGTGTGTATATATGCCCATATGTGTGTGTATATGTGTGTGTATGTGTGCATATATATATGCCCATGTATGTGTGTATGTGTGTGTGTGTGCATATACATATGCCCATGTATGTGTGTGTATATATGCCCATATATGTGTGTGTATATATATGTGTATGTGTGTATATGTGTGCATATATATATGCCCATGTATGTGTGTGTATATATGCCCATATATGTGTGTGTATATATGTGTGTGTGTGTATACGTGTGCATATATATATGCCTGTATATGTGTGTGTATATGTGTGTGTGTGTGCATGTATATATGCCCATATATGTGTGTATATGTGTGCGTGTGTGTGCATACATATATGCCCATGTATGTGTATGTGTGTGTATATGTAAATAATAGATAAACTGAACATTTCTGGTGATGAGGAACTAAAAGGGCTGTTCCCTCAGATAATGTCATAGGAAAAGAAATAAGCTGTTTCTAGAGTCTTATTTCTAGAAACAGGTTTGGCACATGTTCCTGGTTAAAAAAAAAAAAAAAAAAAAGATTTTATAAACGTGTACCAACCACCAGGGGGTGCTGCGCATTCATTTTCAGAGTGGGGTCCACAGTCGCTGGGTTGGGTAAGATAGGGTGTCTACTCCTCCGCCAGACCACATCTGTAGTCCTTGTAGCATTTTGTATAAACTTATATTTGTTTAATATTTCCTTAATTCCCCTTTTCCCCGGTATTTCCTCCCGCTGGAGAGGGCAATTATGGGAGCCTCTGGTTTTTCAACTTAAGGGACTCTTCTCAGTCATTGATAACCTGACCCTCATTTGCCAAGTGGCACTGATTCTTGCCAGGAAGGTCATGGCACCCGAGACTTGCTAGCGCCTTCCCACCCTTTAACATTTCCTCATTCTCCTAAAAAGTGTGAGGGTCTTCGAAGGGATTTTGCCTGTGTGTGTGGGGAGCGATGTTAAGCAAAATGATGTTCCAAATGACTGGTATTTACTCTTAGGAGTCCCTGTTCTTGCAAGTTTTTGCTTCTCATGTTATTTTACTTTAGGGAAGTAACAGCCCATGGAGCACCACCTTACTTTCTGTAATTTTTACATGTGATTGGTTGTAAAGGTAATGGGGACACAAGTATCCTGTTGCCAAGAGTTAAATAGGAATCAGCAAGAGGTGAAAGGTGGAATAATTTTCTTCTCTCCACTCTAACATACGAGCTTGCTAGATCATTAATTTAAACTCTGTTCTTCTTTAGTTAGGACAAGCTGTAGAGAGCTATGTGGGAAAAGCTTGTATCTCGATATATATTTTTTAAATTTTTTTAATCACAGTTGACATTCAAAATTTTATATTAGTTTCAGGTGTACAGATAGTGGTTAGATATAATTTATGAAGTGATCCCCCTGATAAGTCTACTACCTACCTGGCACCATACGGAGTTGTTATAACATGATAGGCTCTATTCCCTATGTTGTACTTTATATCCCCAGGACTATTTTTATAACTGGCAAATTGTACTTCTTAGTCCCTTTAACCTTTTTCACCCAGCCTCCAACTCGCCTCCCATCTGACAACCATCAGTTTGTTCTCTGTATCTATGAATCTGATTCTGTTTTGTTAGTTGACTTTGTTCTTTAGATTCCACATAGAACTGAAATCATAGGATATTTGTCTTTCTCTGTCTGACTTATTTCACTTAGCATAATACCCTCCAGGTCCCTCCATGTTGTCTCAAATAGTAAGATTTTATTCTTTGTTATGATTGAGTAATATTTCATTGTTCTTGTATATGAGTATATATACCACATCTTCTTTATTTAGTTGTCTATTGGTGGGCACTTAGGTGCTTCCATATCTTGGCTATTGTAAACAGTGCAGCAATGAACATAGGGTTGCATATGTTTTTCCAAATCAGTGTTTTGGATTTCTTGGGGTATGTACCCAGAAGTAGAATTACTGGGTCATAAGGTAGTTATATTTTTAATATTTTGGGGAACCTCCATACTGTTTTCCATAGTGGCTGCACAAATTCTTAATCCAACCAACAATGTACTGTGGTCCCTTTTTGACCACATCCTCACCAACATTTGTTGTTTGTTGGTTTATTAATGATAGCCATTCTGACAGGTGTGAGGTGATACCTCATTGTAGTTTTAATTTACATTTCTCTGATGATTAGTGATAATCAGCATCTTTTCATGTCTATTTGTCATCTGTATGTCATCTTTAGAGAAATTTCTGTTCAGGTTTTCTGCCTATTTTTTAATTGTTTGTTTTTTTGTTTTTTTGCTTTTAAGTTGTGAGAGTTCTTCATAAATTTTGGATATTAACCCTTTATTGGATGTATCATTGACAAATACCTTCTCTCAGTCAATAGGTTTTGTTCTGTTGATGATTTCCTTTGCTGTGCAAGAACTTTTTAGTTTGATGTAGTCTCACTTCTTTATTTTTTCTTTGTTTCCCTTGCCTGAGGAGATACATCAGAAAAAAATATTACTAAAAGCAATGTCAGAGAATTTACTGCCTATGTTTTCTTTTAGGAGTTTTATGGTTTCTGGTCTTACATATCAGTCTTTAATTCATTTAGATTTTATTCTTGTATATGATGTAAGAAGGTGTTCTAGTTCCATTTTCTTTTTTGCATGTATCTTTCCAGTTTCCCCAGCACCATTTATTGAGTAGACTGTCTTTACTTTATTATATATTTTTGCCTCTTCTGTCATAGATTAATTGACCACGTAGGTGTGGGTTTATTTCTGGATTCTCTATTCTGTTCCATCAATCTATGTATCTGTTTTTATGCCAGCACCATGCTGTTTTGATTACTGTAGCCTTGACATATAGTTTGATATCAGATAGCCTGATTCCTCCAACTTTGTTCTCCTTTCTTAAGATTGCTGTGGCTAGTTGGGGTCTTTTGTGGTTTCATATAAATTTTAGAATTCTACTTCTGTGAAAAACATCATTGGTATTTTGATGGGGTTGCATGAAATTTATAGATTGCTTTGAATAGCATGGACATTTTAATAATGTTAATTCTTCTTTCTATCCATGAACATGGTATATATACTTCCATTTATTTGTATCTTCTTCAATTTCTTCCTTTCATGTTTTGTAATTTTCTCAGTACAGGTCTTTTATCTCCTTGGTTAAATTTATTCCTCGATATTTTTTCAATGCAATTATAAAAGCAATTTTTTAAATTTCTCTTTTTAATAATTTGTTATTGGTGTATAAAAATGCATTTAGTTTTTCCCTCTTGAGTATGATAGCTGCAGGTTTGTTATATATGGCCTTTATTATGTTGAGGTATATTTCCTGTATTCTCACTTTGATGAGGGTTTTTAAAATAAATGGATGCTGGATTTGTCCAGTACTTTTTCTGCATCATATGATTTTTATCCTTCATTTTGTTTATATAGTGCATCACGTTGATTTGTGGGTTTTGAACTAACCTTATATCTCAGGAATAAATCTCACTTGATCATTGTGTATGATCTTTTTAATGCATTGCTGAATTTGATTTGTTAATATTTTTTTTAGTACTTTTACATCTATGTCCTTCAGGGATATTGGCCTATAGTTTTCATTTTTTTGTAATATCTTTGTCTGGTATTGGAATCAGGGTAATGCTGACCTTGTAAAATGAGCTTGGGAACCTTCCCTCCTCTTGAATTTTTGGAATAGTTTGAGAGAAATGGGTGTTATGTCTTCTTTGAATGTGTTGTATAATTGGTCTGTGAAGCCATCTTGTTCAGGACTTCTGTTTTGGGAGATTATATGGTTCTATGAATTTACTGATTTCTTCCAGCTTGTCCAGTTTGTTGGTATATAATTGTTCTTGGTATTTTCTTGTCCTTTGCATTTCTGTGGTATCATTTCTCACTTCTTTTTTATTTCTTACTTTATTTATTTGGGTCCTCTCTTATTTTCTCCTTGATTAAAAGTTTATCAAATCTGTTTATGTTTTCAAAGAACTAGTTCTTGGTTTCATTGATCTTTTATATTATTTCATACCATTGTGGTTGCAGAAGATGCTTAGTATAACTTGCATCTTCTTAAATTTTATTGAGATTTGTTTGTGGACTAACATGTGATCTGTCTTGGAAAATGTTCCATGTGCATTTGAAAAGAATGTATATTCTGCTGCTTTAGAGGTGAAATCCTATAAAAATACCAATTAAATTCATCTGGTAATGTGTCATTTAAGACTGCTGTTTCCTTGTTGATATTCTATCTAGAAAATCTATCCATTGATGTCATTTGGGTGCCAACATCTCCTACTATAACTGTATTACTGTTGATCTCTCTTTTTATGTCCATCAATATTTGCTTTATGTATTTAGGTGCTCCTAGGTTACATGCATAAATGTTTACAAGAGTTATATCCTCTTGTTTGATTTATCCCTTTATCATTATAAAATGTTGTTAATCTTTTATTATAGCCTTTGTTTTACAGTCTGTATTGTCTGATATAAGTATTTCTATTCCTGCCTTTATTTTGTTTCCACTTGCATGAAATATCTTTTTCCATCCCTTTACTTTTAGTCTGTGTGTGTCTTTCAATCTGAAGTGGGTCTTTTGTAAGCAGCATATGTATGGGTCTTGTTTTCCGATTCATTCAGTTACCGTATGTCTTTTGATTGGAACATTTAATCCATTGACATTTAAAGTGATTATTGATAGGTACATAGTTATTAACATTTTATTATTCATATTTATGTACCCCTCCTTCTTCTTAAAGAAATCCCTTCAACATTTCTTGTAATATTGTTTTGGTGATAATGAACTCTTTTAGCCTCTTTGTGTCTGGGATATCTCGATTTCTTTTAAAAAATTAGATATAAAAGTTGTGTCAGTATATGTTGACATAATGTAGTAGTTAAAATCAAGTTCTTTAGTGTTACAGCCCTTGGTTTAAAATGAAACTATGGTGTTTATTAGGTGAGTAATTTCAGGTATATTACTCTCTTTAACCTCGATTTTCTCATCTATTGAATAAGTTTAATAATCATTGCCTCATGAAGTTATTGTCAGAATGTCTGAGGAAATGAATTATTTGGGCATATATATGACCATCGGAACAAGATATGGTAGTCAGTAGCTGCTTTATGGAAGTTAGTGCTTTTCCAATTTCCTGTGAAGATTGTTGATTTAATTGTTAATTAGCTCAGTCCTAGTGAAAAAGTTGGCAATTGATTTTTGTACTCTCTGAACATAATACAGCATGTGTGTAAATCTCTAGTAGGAATTCTGTCATTAGAATTTGTAGGATGTAAGTAAAAATTAGTATTTTGCTTTATGAAAATGGTATTATATGTAATTATACTTCATTGGAACAGCATGGGTAGAATCAATTTAAAGTATAATGAGCTGCACCAAAACCTTATATGCAATTTTTTCTTTGGCTTAATACATTCCAAGACCTAATCTTTTGTAAAATAGGTGTCATAGCCTTCAGTGATGTGTAACTTATATAATGTTATCTGTCACGCCAGCATATTTTTTCTGTGGGTTTCAGAGATCATGTGACCACAATTTGTGTAAGATGCCACACTGTGGAAGAGAGTGTTACTAGTACTATATTTAAGCCTTGGCTATTCCACTCATAATTGTGTGATTTGGACAAGTCCATTAATTAATTTGAAACACAGTTCTTGTCTATAATGACTAGTAGTAATTTTGCTTATTGCCTATTTTTGTATTGAGGCCTATGAGAAAGTATATATACATTCAATCCCTTTAGAAACTGTAATAAACGTGAGATGGTTTCTCATTGTCAGACTGTTGACTGCTTCTTTGACTTGTCAGACACACTTCTGAAGCAATATAGGTTGTTGTTAGAGTCAAGAACATGTGAGGGGCCCAAGATGGTGTGGGAGAAAGCACCTTTCTCTATGTTCTTTTCTGAGTGGAGTGGTAAGAAGTCTGTGGGATGGAAAGTCAGGGTATAAATTATGGGATGATTCTACATTCACCTAAGAGGATGAATGATGTTTTTTGTGTGCTTTGGACATTAGACAGTGCTTAAGAGTCTGTTCCATTTTTTTCTACTGGAGTGTACCAGTGTATTCATTGTGAAGGACCAAACAAGTTTTCCTGCCTAATCCCAACAGGCCTTTGCCTTTACTTTGGATAAGAGCACAGGTGGTTTTCTCTCCCCTACACCTTCAGCTCTCTGCCCTTACAGCACATGAACAGTCCCTGGGCTGCTGCTTGGGCAATAATGAACTTCACGTGCATGGGCCCTCCAGCCTCTCTCCCAGGGATCTATGTCATCCTTCCTGCTCAGACAGGAATTTCATACAAGCCTCCTCTCATGCCATCAGTAGTGACATGGCTGCTGAGGTCAAGTTTATTACATTTATTTCACTACTCTAGCATATGTATCAATATGTAGTTAATTTGACTTGCATTCATTGTGGCTCTTCCATGATTTCCCTTTTAGGTTATGCATCCACTTTTAGTACAAAAGTCTTGATTTAAAAAAAAAATGTTGATTTTTTTTTTTTCCCATTTCAATGAGGATAACAGACGGTGCTTAGAAACACTGTATAGAAACCTGTCTTTTGTGGCAAGTAGGCTAGACTTATACTTCATTGAGTAGCAGAAAAACTAACCTCTCACTAAGTGTTTAACATACATGTACTGTACATTTTCAAACTTTAATATGTTTATAACTTGTTACAGTGCTTTTTATAATGCATTATATTTTGGCTAAACATGCCATTTTAAACCAATAATTAAAAGTATGAAGATCTTGTGGTTATTGATGAAAGTACCTCCGTAGAAAACACTGACATTTAAAACAATGCCGAGCTGCAATGGGTGACTTTCCTTGGGGTCGGTGCAGACATCCCACAGTTAACATTTAACCACTTTTCCTGATGCCAGATGCCTTGCCTGAGGCTTTCTGAGTGTGAATTGTACATATCAGGTACCTGGAGAGGGCCCCTTCCAAAATAAAAAAGTGTTGTCTCCATCAGTTTCCTGAGGAAGATTTTCTAAAATTCCAGATTGATTCCTTTTGATTGATTGTTTTGAAACAGGTAGCCTGGTAAGTGCAGTCACTTAATGAGTACTTTCTGTGTGCCTAATAAGTGGTAGGTCCAGTGCAGGTACTAGAGTCAGTCATTTACACCTGTGGAAAAAATGATGAACTGATTTTGACTGGGATGGGGAGGAAGAACCAGTTTGAGGCACTGGGCTCCTGGGTGTGCTAATACAGAGCTGGCCGAGAAGAAAAGGGTGTGTGAAAGCTTGACCATAGGAGATGTTTAATAACACTTACTAAACCAAATGTAGTTCATAAAGTAAATCTGCGACGCTGGCTTTATCAGCTTGTGATGTAGTGAAATGCCTATGGGCCTGGGCATAGGGAAGCATGGGTTTTACATAACAGTCTTGGCCACTAAGCCATTTACCTCTGACCCCTTGATCAAGGCACTTCACTTCTCTGGGCTACAACTTCCTTATTAGGGGGTGGTAGAGTGGGACAAAACAATTTCTAAAGTTCAATGAGTCTTCCCCCCTCACCCTGAAGCGTGTACACCTGCATTTTTATGGAAATATTGTTAATATTTATTGGGAATTAAAATGTAGCAGTCACCATCTTAATTCCCATTTTGTAAATGATGGTTTGTCAGTTCACAATCCCAGAATCTGTTCTGGTGTCAGAGCAGTGATTTGAACTGATATCCACCAGTCTCAGCCACCCCATGCAGCTTAACCATCATGCTGAACAGCTTCCCAAGTCAAGGCTGTTGAAGATAGGCAAGCTCACCGCTCCTCATCCTCTGTGTAAGTTTCCAGGATTACCCTGAAGGAAAAATGCCACTTATCATGAAGGAACGCAGATGACTTTTTCAGGAGAATTATGGAACCTTCTATTTTAGCATTCCTGAAATGCCCTCTAAGGTCCTAATTACTTTTTTGTTCAGTGCAGGAGTCGTTTCTATAAAATCTATGACTGAAACTCTTTGCTAAATGATAGGTAGGGGCAGGTGTTTGCTTCAGTGGTAAAGAAGCAAGACCAGTAGTTTTTTTTGTTTTTGTTTTTGTTTTTTTGGAAACACCTGTTAGGAAGAAGTAACACTGACTGAGTGAAATGCGTTTCTTTAAATAATCCCACCCCCCAACCACATAGAGCTGATGCTATTTGCCAGCTTCTCTCATGCTCTCAGGCGTCCTTCTGGGTTCTAAGAAACACGTGTAAAGTGTTCACTTATGTAAACATTTAATATTGCTGATGTTGGAGCATCTGCTCCAGTCAGCTAACGGTTCTGTTCTTGCTGTACTTTTTGCTGTGCATTTGTTCAGACCTACTTCTTAGTGATTTCATCTCGCCATCTTGCCAAGTCAAAACCACTTGCCTCTCAAGATGTGCTGAGCTGGTTTTATCTTATCAGAATGGGAATGAATTTATTGGACCACTTGGGCTTAAAGATACCATCTTAAATAAAAAGAAGGCAAAGGAAACAGGATTTTAAACATTCCTTTCTTTTCCAGATGTTTCATTACCTCTAATATGTTGAATTAGGTATTCTTTTTTCTTCTATTTTTTTGGTTAATGCTTTAAACACTTAAGCTCAATAAATATTTTGTGTATGCAACTGGCTTTTAGACCTTCTAACAGACTGATTGCTTGAGAGTGACTCTTCTAACCAAGTAAAATATATATATATATATATTTTCAAAATGCTTTGTTTTGTTTTGTTCTCAGTTTATTCGTGAACACTAGAACTAAGCCCATATGAAGGGATGTGGGAGAAGGATGCATAGTTTCAAAAAAAGTATTGAGGAACTGCACAGGGTAATGAAAGTGGAAAATGTAATTCATGGTGTCCAGACTGTTTATTTTTTAAGTAATTGAGAAATGAAAAGCAAAAAAATAATTATTTCTTATGTTTAACACTTTTGTTCAACACCTGATGATAGTCATTGGGACTTGTTGCAGCTCAAGAAAAACATTGTGTGAAAGAGTAATAAACAAATGGAAGGCATTGTCATTAATATTCATAAATATGTTAGCTTACTGTGTTAGAGAACTCATTCACTATTTCATATTCAAGTTGGTGTTTGTTACCAAATTCATTTCTAGCCTTACTTTCATTCCTGAATCATATTTGGGGGTGAATAGTTATAGCCTGGAAGTGTAAATTTAGAGGTTCTACCATTTACTACCACATACTTAATCTCAAATCTTTTTCAGCTCTCCTCCAATTAAGCAGTTCTTCTATAAGTCACTTAATCTTACATGTCCTTGAATCCACTTGCTTCCAATCCAAGCTTCATCACTTTTTTGGTGGTTATGGGTTCTTGATCAAGGTGTCTCACAGAGTGCTTGGCTCACGGTAAGAGTTCTTAAAGTATCTCGTTTTTCTTGCCTCAGAGCCTCACCCATCCCTACCTGCCCAGATCTTGTCCATTGTTCAAAGATCAGGCCTGGGCACATCATTCGCATGGAGCGTGTGGGACTTGCATCCTCCTCTAAGCCAAATAAGGAAACTTACTTGTCACTTAATAGCTACTGCCCTGAGCTATTTTCATTTTCATGCTCTATCAGTTGGGGTTCTTTGGGTGAAAGTATGGGAGATGGATTTCGCTAACTTGAGTGAAGAGAGAGAATTTTTACAAAGGCTTTGGGCAGCCCACTAGATTCACTAGAGCCTGAGGAACCAGGGTTGGAAATGGATAGGAACCAGGCAGTACCACATGGATGAGGAATGAGGACTCTCATGAAGGTTCTCATGGCAGGAGCAGTCTGATCGGCAAGCCGCTGCTGAGATGAATGAACCCCAACCCCTTCCACTGTTGTGGCAGATACTCCGATGCACATAGGAGGGGACTGATAGTTTGGAATTTTCTATTGCAGCAGTGCAGCCAGTGTATTCAGCTATGTAGTATCATCTGCTACTGAGTGTCCTTCCACTATAGCCTCTTGAATTGTGAAGTGGACATTTGGTACACTTATGTAACTGAGCACTTGGGTTATTTAATTAAGCAAGGTGCTACATGAATCAAGAAAATAACCACGGTGAAGGTCAGGATAGCACATTTCAATTAGTGACAGTAGGACCACTACCCGAGGGCCCCATTCATCAGGTGAAAAATATGACAATACTAGAAAAATACACATGCATTTTTTATAATAGTCTCCCTGCTAAACTAGTATTTATTTTGGAGTCACTAAACTTTGCACATATCTCTCGCTTACTTCGCTTTATATTCCATCTGTCAATACTTTTTTGGAGTCCCCACAGGTGGAAATTTAAATACTTGTGATAAGTATTTAAAACACCTAGTAGAGGTTTGACAGGGTTCAGAAGCTTATTAGTTAACTTGAAAAAAAATTTTTTGTCAGGCACTGTACTGGGCATTTCAGGTGCAAAAATGAATAAAGTAAAAGTTGTACATTCTTAACAAGGAAGATAGAAGTCAATAACTGTTGCACAGTGTGATAAGATCTGTGATGCTAGAATATTTGAAATAGAATACTTTGAGAGTCTAGAGAAAGAAAAGTTATTCTAGCAAGGCACAGGAAATGCTTCCAAGGGAGTACATGTTAAAATAGAGAAAAGGGGAAAGGGATTTCAAGTGAAGGGAATAGCATGAGCTAAAGCCCAGAAAACTGAAAGGGATGGCACTTTAAGAGTACGTGAGAAGGCTGGGCTGCGGGGTTGTTATCCCATAGATAACGGGGAGCCAGGAGAGAGATGTAGTTAAAGTTCCCGTGGAAGGCTCATCCCAGTGATGATGTCAGAAGACAGGTAAAAGCCTTAACTTAGACCAGAGGTTTGGAACTCATGAGGGAGTCTAGGTTGATGATCTCCCCAGAGGAGAGAATTTACACTGTAAGTGAAGAGAGCTCATGACAAAGCATTAGAGAAAAGTACTATTTACGGAGGGCTTGAGGAAAGGATGTCAAAGAAGCCAGACTTTGCCTTGTGTTTCGAACAGCTCCTCTAACTACTTTTTAAAGAGTATTAACAAAGAATAATAACCATAACCAAAATGAAGAGGGTAATGATAGTGATAGCTAATATTTATTGAGCACTTACTATGTATCAGGCACTGTTCTAAGAATATTTCCTTAATTCTTATAACAACCCTATGAGACAAGTAATATTCTTGTAATTCCCATTTTACAGATGAGGAAACCAAGGCACGGAGACTTTAAGGTCCCTTGCCCAAAGTGACCCAGCTAATAAATGGTAGGTCCGGTACCCTAGTGGAGTCAGTCTGGCTCCAGAGTTTGTACTCCAAATGCACTACTGTATTATACTCTCGATAGTCCAATTATTGTTTGGGAGAAGGATTATAAATACAAATTGCTCTCTCATGCCTAAAAGTCAGGGCTAAAGGTTTTAGTGGTTAAGTCACATAAAAGTGCAGCTTCAGCAGATTTTTTTTTCCATCAGATTTCCAAGTCAGCATGAGATTGTCTGATGCAGGCATCGCAGACATCACGATTAAGCAATTCTATTTCTCAGAAAGCCCTCAGGCTTCCGGTAACTGCCCCCTCCTTTCCAGCAGACCAGCTTATTCTGCTAAACGTGAGCGAGCCTTGGGTGTTCAGTATGGCACGGGAGCATACCTGCCTGTTGGAGGCCGTGGTGGGGGGCATGGTTGATTAGCTGATCCTTGTGATTATTGAGTCTGGAATAAGGTATCACGGTGCCAGCTGGCTGAGGGTGGTGGTGGGGAAGGTGAGGAAGGCAGTAGAAATGGCTGGAAGGAGCATGGACTAAAAGTGACTTGGGTGCCAATGTGGCAGGAAGTGATGGAGCCTCAAAATTAATTCAGTTTTGATAGTTTTTAAGCTGACAGTCTCACAGGGGAGAAGACTGGAGAGCCCATTTGGTCTAAAATCAAAATATGCTTACTAGCAGGATAACAGGAATATAAAAAAAGGGGAAGTCCACAGGGCCTGGAAAAGTCCAGGAAGACTTTGTCAGGGAAAGGGATTGGACCCGGATAAGTGACGCGAGAGGCGACTTGAGCAAACGTGAGATGGTGGCAGTGCATATGGCGGGCACAGGAGATGGGAGGAGAACATCAGGCCAGATGTGTGAGGAGGAAGGTGGAACACGAAGTTTGATAAGTTGAGTGAGGTCAGATGATGGGGGCCGTCAAAGGAGTGTGGCGTTGGGACCAAGAGGAAAAGGGAGCCAATGGAAATGCTTGCGCAAGGCATCAGTGATGGAAGGGGTGGTTTAAGGTCATTGCTTCTTAGTGCGGCGGATTGCAGAAGGACGGTTAGGAGGCTGAAGTCTTCCGGTGTGCATGAGGAGTGTGACCTAGAGGGAGGAGGTAGCTGTGGGACAAGGGAGCAAGGGGCAAGTCCACGGGGCAGTGGGAAGCGAGACCTGAAAAGGTCATAGTTAGCCAGAGTAGATGAAAGAGAAGGGAGATTATAAAAGTAGGTTCCAGCCTTTAGGAATGGAGAACAGAACACCACCAATGAGGTACCTGGGAAGATAAGCCTGTTTCATTATTAGTTAGAAGATTGTTACTCAGAATTGATTCTGGCAGGATCGTGCACGACATCGTTCAGATTCCAAGGTGCATGCCGTCCGCTCTCTGGGACTGCAATGCACCCTATACTTGCTGTTGGCCAGAGTGCAGTTGTGATGTCATTGCCTTTGACTGCGGGTTTGAACCAGAACTTGCAGAATGGGTATTAGTGGCTCAAAGGAAACTCTCAGAGACAGCAGAGGATCCCTCTCCGTGGTTACAGGGAATGGTTTTGTGTGGAAAGCACAGAGATTGGAAACGCCTAGTCACAACTGATCAGGAGATGAAACTCTGCGAGCAAAGAACGTTTAGGGACACCTTAACCAGTCTGTTTCTTTTTAATGTATGTGGAAAAATGATGTATGATAAAAGTAGCAATTTAAGTCAGTTTGAAAGAGCCTTTCTCTAAAGACAAAAAGTGTTAGAGATAGAAAAGCATCCCTTCATATTAATAGTTTAGATCAGGGGTGTCCAACCTTTTGGCTTCCCTGGGCCACATTGGAAGAATTGTCTTGGGCCACACACAAAACACCCTCACACTAACAATAGCTGCTGAGCTAAAAAAAGAAAGAAAAAAAAAAGTTGCCAAAAAATGCTTTATGAGTTTGTGTTGGGCTGCGTTCAAAGCCGTCCTGGGCCGCAGTTTGGACAGGCCTGGTTTAGATGGGAGGTTTGTTTTCGTTGTCATACATACCGTGGTTATCTTACAATCGGGGGGCATCTTCTATTCAATGAAACAAGGTAACATATCCCAGGACCCACTGCTTATATGAAATTTGCTGCTGGAGAGTTAAGACAAATCAGCATTTTAAAGACTTTTTTAGGCAGAACTTTGTTTCTTTTGAGTAGACTTGACTTCTGCCCACTGTTTAATTGAGGGTGGCAAAAAACAAAGCACAACAGAAAACACACACAAAAACAAAATAAAACACAAGGATTCTGTGCCTCTGTCTTAGACTGAGAAAGCTCATGAATTATCGTAAAATGTGCCTTAGTCGGAGCTGTGTGTCGATTGGTTTTCTCTGTGCACTGCCCATGAACCCCATAGTATTTTTGGTTATTTAAGTGCTACTGAGGGTGCAGTCTCTCTCCTGCTCCCCTCCTACCTCCTGCTTGGTGTGAGTGGTATAGATATTTAGCCTGCATTTTTCTGTTTGCTCTGTGTAGTATATATTAATGGAATAGAAGGTGGTTATACATTTTCTATGACATTTTTGTTAATGTGTTTTAAGAAAGGTACATTGCCTCCTTGTGGGTGTCGAATCGTCCTGGTTGCTGAGTCAGTGAGCTCAGTGGACCCAACACTGGCGTGTACCTCAGCCCAAATCCTGTATTTACGCTTCTGACAAATATTAATACTGCAGTGTCCACCCCCGACCCAAAGCCCAGGACACAATATTCTTTTTTCATGTTCTGGCTCTGAATGTCCCCTCTTTTGTTTTGTTTTGTTTTTGCAGTCTAACATTTTGTCATCTTTGGCATTTTTCACAGCTCCAGCTCATTCCTGGCTTTAAACTTCTCTGACACTCTTCTTATAGGTCAGTGCTACTTGTCTATTTCAGTCTCTGTTATGCGTTGCCCCTTCCATCTTTTATGTGGCGGTTTTAAAACCTGAGACCGTCTGTAGCCACATTATTCTCTGATCTTTTGCCTGTCTTTAGAGCTGTTTGACAGAGAGGGGAGAGGAGGGGGAGTGTGTGTGTGTGTGTGTGTGTGTGTGTGTTTGTGTGTTTGTGTGTGTGTGTTGAGATGTCAGTTTTTAGAATCTCTGGTTCCTTTTAAGGTTGTTAAGTTCCTATTTAGAACTTTTGAGTATAACATCATGACATTTTACTTTTACTTTTTTTTTTTTTTTTTTTGAGTAGTTCCCTGGCTGGGAATTGAACCCGGGCCACAGTGTTGACAGCACCAAAACCTAGCCACTACACCACCAGGGAACCCCTACTTCTACATTTAATAAACACTTTTATTAGCGTCTTAAGTTTGTGTGTTAACCTGGCCTTTCTCATCTCTCATGGATGGACTCCAAGATGACACAGCTTCTTTCTCCTGAAGTTTCTGTCACACCCGCGTCACCCGCCAGTGCTTACTAGAGTTATGGTAGAGGAACTGTGCTAGCCTTGTGATCAAGAGCGTGGGCAAATCTCCGTTCAAATCTAACTCCATTGTTTACTCTCTGGGTGACTCTAAGCAAATTGTGAAGAAGGCTGAAATGATGCATTCCAGGTGCTTAGGGCAGTGTTGGCATATCATCAGTCCTTAATAATTGTTTGTGACCACCAGCACCACCCTCACCGTCATCATCAAAGTCGTAATTCTGAGAGAAGAAATTATAGTCAAGGCAAATCAAGAATTAACTGGTTCTCTATAGAGGTGTCTCAATTGTTGATATTCCTCATCACTATGGTGGTGTAACTGTGTAAAAATGTTCCCAATCTATATTGGGGAAATACCCTTCATACCATCTGTTCCTGAGAATGCCAATTTTTTTTATAGAGCAGTTTAACTCTACCCAATTTCTGGCTCCAAACTTATATATGCAAATGCTTATCAAGGTGTTGGAACAAAATAAAATGTCTCACTGGTATGAAAAAAGTACCTTGTGATTTAAAAGGCATTAGATGACAAAAGAAAATTCTGTTATTCTTAGGAATGACTTCTATCCCTCCAAAATATACAGAATCACTTCTTAGAATTTTGAGTCAGGAGAAAGAAATGGTTTAATTAGTCATTTTAGAGTAATTGTTTCATGCTGATAGCGGGGCGTGGAATAATCTGAGAGGGGGTGTGGGAATTTAGACTTAAACCTGAAATATGTAATGAGTTCATGTTGAAAAACTGGCCAGAAGAAAGAATGTTGGAGTTACTAGACACGTCTCTTTGAATAGAAGTTAAGCTAAAAATAAACCTATTGATCACTTCATTTCTATTCCTCTTATTTAAAATCAAAGGTAAGACACATTGAATATGTGTATGCTGCTTTCATTCATTCATTCATTCAGTTATTTATTGAGTGTCCACTGTATGTTAGATGCCATTTGGGACATTAGGGTTATAAAGTGAACAGGACAAGCAAGGTTCCTGCCTTTGTGGAGTTTACATTCTAGAGCAGGGAATTTGATGGTAAACAGGAAATAAATTAGGAAGGTAATTTCAGCTAGTGCTGAGGACCATTAAGAGAAAGCAGGATGATGGAATTGAGTAGTGCCATGTGGGAGCACGTGAGATACTTAGGAAAGAGGCAGGACTGATGAGAACTCGCAGATCTCGGGGAGAGTACTCTGAGGTGAAAATGGATTTACGTTTCACCCTGTACGGGTTGGGAAGCCGTTCATGGGCTTCAGGTGGGAGCGAAGCGTGCTCGGAATTGCACTTCACAGCAGTTCCTCTGTCATTTGGGGATGGTGTCTGTAAAGGGACTGGATGTTGTGTGAGGACACCAGTTAAGAGTCTGTCCAGAGCACGGAGGGTGTGGTTTGGGACCGGAGTGGGGAAGAAGGGGTGGATAAAAGTGAATAGATTCAAGAAAGATTTTGGGAGCTGAGTTGACAGAACCTGGCAATAGACCAGCTGTATGGGATGGTAAGAGAGAGGGAGGTTTTGGACCAACTAGTGGGTAGATGGTGGGGCCCATTACTGCGATCAGAAGTGGGAGAGGCTGGCTTTTCGGAGAGGGGGCGTTGGAGAAGGAGATATGAAAAATGAAGTAGGGGGCTTATTATGCTTGAAAAGCCTATGAGATATCCACATGGAGGTAAAAATAGTCAGCCAGAGGAACACTCAAAACCAGAGGCATACTTGGGAGTGGTAATATATCCCTAATAGTAATAGTATGGGAAGGAGGGAGTTTGCCAAGGAAGAGAGGGACACTCCAGGGGTCCTGGAGAAATACAGGTGTGTAGGGGAAGAAGAGACTGTGAAACACACTGAAACGGAGCAGCCAGCAGGAAGGGAGAAAACCAGGAGAATATTTTATTGCTGCATTCAAGAGGAGAGGTTTCAGGAGGGTAGTCATGCATCATGTTGAATTCAAGTGGAAGATTTAGAAGCTGAGAGCAGACAAGGACCACTGTATTGGCAAGATGGGAGTCACTGTGCCCTCAGCAAAAGTGGTTTGGTGGGATTTGGGGGTCAGAGAGAATTGGAGGGATTTAAGAGTGAACGGAAGGTGAGGAGGCAGGCGGAGACAGTGAGTGGCCTTAATTGTTTTAGGAAGCTGTGGGGGGGCCAGAGAGAGAGGTAGGAGCTTGTGGGGGGTGTGAGTTAAAGGAAATACTAGAACATTAAAGATGGCCCTTGAAAGAAGTTGGTCTGGGCAGAGGAGTGGGTGACATACAGTTATTACTGTGGGGCTTAAAGGGTAAGAATGGCTTGGGGTCAAGGTCAATGTCCCCTTTTCAACTTGAAGCAAGCCCTCTTTCTCCCTCCTTTGTCTCTTGCAAGAGTATGTTTGAGCATCCCTCCATGACTGAAACTAGCCTGTCCACTCGCATTTCAGTAACATACGTCAATGCATTTGCCTAGTTTAAAAAAAAATGACTTAAGATACTTGCTATAAAATTTTTTTATTGTCTATATGCTATGTGAGTGCTGTCCAGAACAAATCCAGCCATAAATGCCTCTCTGTTTTTATTACATGGCTGGATACTTTCCAGACAGCCCTCGTGTATATATGTGCCTTTATGATCCTATAGATATACTGTCTAATGAAATTTCAAAGAAAAAGAGCACACCCATTTTAATAGCTATTGAGACTAAAGGAAAGGGAGGATAAAAAAAGGCATTTTATTTTATTATAGAGTTATTTTTAGATAGCATATGTAACATTTATTTTTACCATTTTAATGCACGATAACATACTTAGAACTGGAAAAGGTAGAGGTCATCTGGTTCAAAGTCTTCATTGAACAGAGGAATGGATGGCTACAGAAGCTAGTACCTGGCCTGTGACCTAGAAACCAGGGCTTTGAGGTTACACAAACCTGAATTTGAATCCTGGCATTAGCACGCAGAAGCCCTGGTGCAATAAAAATTACTTAACTGTTTCATGTTTTTCTAATATTTAAACTGAAAAAAAATAATAGGTTGATCCTACAGTTATGAGGCATAGCTAAGATTGCACATTAATTAGCAAAGCATCTGACACATAAAAATCCCTTGATAAATGTTAGCTCTACAGCGTCCCAAGACCTTTTCAATGAATTAATAGTATAACCTAAAAAAATCAATGCCTTTATAACGTATAAAGGTCATACTTTTCTCTCTTATCTTAATTTTTGAATAAATGAAATATTTGATTTTTCAATTGAAGTTATTTTAGATAATTGTAGATTCACATGAAGTTCTAGGAAATAATCCAGAGAGAACCCACATGCAGTTCACCCAGTGACATTTTGAAAAACTATAATACCACTCAATAACTTGATGTTATGAGCAGAAAGAAATTTTTGAAGATTTTAATATCTATTAACACTTCAGAAATTATTTTTAGACCACATGACTTCAATTGAATACAAAAATTATGAGCTTCCAAATTGCATCATTACTCAAACAGAAGTATGAATAGCATGCATTTTGATTTTCTTCTATCTTTTACTATTTAACATTTAGAATTATCTATTTTCAGTTACACTAGACATTTAATGATATATTAGTTTTAGGTGTACAGCATAGTTGTTAGACATTTTTATAATTTATGCAGTAATCACCCCAATTAGTCTAGTAGCCATCTTGTACTATGTGAGTATATAGTTCTTACAGTTTTGTAAACTGTGTTCTCATACTGTACTTCACATCCCCATGACTACTTTGTAACTAGTAATTTGTACTTTTTAATCCCTTCACCTTTCTCACTCACCCTGCAACTGCCCGCCCATCTGGCAACCATCAGTTTGTTCTCCGTATCTATGAGTCTGTTTCTGTTTTGTTTGTTTGTTTATTTTGTTCTTAGGTTCCACACTATAAGTAAGATCATATAGTATTTGTCTTTCTCAGTCTGACTTCTTTCACTTAGCACAGTAACTTCTAGGGCCATCCATGTTGTTACATTGATTTTCTTCTTTTAAATTATTATAAATTTAAAATAATTTGGAGCTAAAGCAGTATCCTGATTTGAGTATCTGATGGAACCATTAGACTAATGGATGCTGCAGACTCATGACCTCCCAGGCTGGGTTAGATCCCTGCGTTGGCATTTCTGCCTTAGCATCCTGTGCCTCCACTGCACGGTCTTATCCTGTGGCCTGTTGTGCTTTGTCTAGTGTCTCTTTTCACCAGTGTGTGAAGCAAAGGCAGTGAAAGTCTTGATCGTGACTTTATCACCCCTATCACAGTGCCTGCCTCAGAGTAGGTGCTCAATAAATCCCGATGGAATGAGTGAATGAATAAATTTAATAAACATACTCTTGGCTTTTGAAAGAAAACGCTATGCAGATCAGATGAAACTGTGGGTGGTATTTCTATTAAGTATGTGACTCATGTAGATTTTAAGACTGTTAAATCTTTAAAAATAGATCTTTGCAGGGTGGTTTGGTTTTCCTTATTTTTTTCCTGTTCCTTTTTCCTTTGTTTTCACGTTGGAATGCTGTATAATTATGTCTTGCAAAATACCTAAATCTGTGGCCAAGCCAAATTTTATAAAGGAAGACAGCCCAAAATAGAGATGAATGTTTACTTCAGTGCATTAAAGGGTTGTGAATTTTTAGTTCTTGCCAATCCTCAGTAAAGTGTTACATTGACTCGGTATAGTAGCAAGTTGGTGCTTTTATACCGCAGATTGTGAGGAAGAAAACAACTTCCTGTTTTCAGGTCGTTGAGGTTGTACGTGCTGCTTACATCTACGTGCCCAATATGTGTCTGTAATTTCCAATGGTACCTGAAAATCCCTTGATAAGAGAAACTAATGTTAAATTGTACTCACTGCTTTGGTGTTTTCTACTGGCTTACAAACATTTCTTATTTTGATTTTGATTTTTCATCTGTATCAGCTGGGTTCTCATTTGTTTTTTTCCCCTTGTAAGATAAGATTTGCAAATGCTCCCCTTTGGAGGATTGGTCTTGAGTTATCTCCTTGTTCCTGCTTTCCGTTTTCTGTGTCTGACAGGTTGGGAAGAGCCCAGTGAAAGCAGCTTTCTGATTACTCAGCTCCTCCTTGTCTCTGCCTCAGTCTCCAACAGGGTATTGTTTAAAATTTTTTATTAAATGTAATGGGGTGACATTGGTTAGCAAAATTACATAGGTTTCAAGTGGACATATTTATAATACATCATCTGTATATTGCGTTGTTGTGTTCACCATCTACAGTAAGTTCTCCTTCCATCATGTGTTGGCCCCCTTCACCCTCTTCTACCTTCTCTCCTCTCCTCTGGTAACCACTGAACTGTCGTCTGTGTCTGTGAGTTTTGGTTTGTTTGTCTTGTTTATTTGTTGCTTTAAGTTTTATATCCCACATATTACTGAGATCATATGGTTCTTGACTTTTCCAGCAGGGTAGTTTGAACCCACGTGTCAGGAGATCTGGGCAGCAGTGGTTTCCAAACTTGGTTTACGACCAGAATCACCAGGCAGACTTAGAAAAAGTTTAAAAACAGTTTCAGGGCCCCATGTCCTGAAATTCCCCTTCAGTATATCTGGGTGATACCTGAAAATCATGCTTTGTTGGTGACCCTGGTGAACAACCACGTTTGGAAACTTCTGTTTGGGAATCCTAAATGCTTGAATGTATTTGTATCTCTTTGATGCTTTTGGGCTAAAATCCCAACTTGTGAATATGGTCCTTTGTCATCTCCCTTTTTTTGGTCCATTGCTCCAGCCTCATGTCTTCCCATGACCCCCTCTTCTCTCAAGCCAAGCCAACTACTTGTAGGTTCCTAAATGTACCCCGGGTTTCCTCAGCTTTTGGATGTAGGGGAGCGTTCTTACCCACTGCATGCCCTGGGTGATTTCCACAGGTCTCTTGGACTCACCTCTTGTGATGGAACTAGGTACCCCTTGTGTGAGCTTTTCACTGGCCTCTGCTCTTCCTTTTCCTTTCATACTTAACACATTGTATTGATTTGTCCTGCACTAGTGCGTGCTTAATCAGTAGGTGTGGATTGCACGAGCCATTTACTTCTGTGTCTTCCCTACTATACTATGAGCTCCTTAAAATAAAACTTGTGTTCTTTCCACTTTGTAACCCCAGCAAATGTATTGGCACATGGAGAGCATTCAACTAATCCATAATTAAATGAATGAATGCATGACTTCACTGTTAAAGAAAATAATAGAATCCTGTTCGTTGGGTATGAAGATACGGTAGTTGCCATTGTCTTGAGTTAGAGAACATTTGCCTATTACAATAGAGACATTTAATAGAATGAAAAAGAACTTGGACTGTTAGCAGTAATTGTTAATGTGAATATTAGATAGAGAAACATAAAATTGTTCTGTATATCCTTCAAGTGTTTTACTTTTACATAGGGAATACAGTCAGTCACAAATTCTAAAGGTACAAGAAGATGTGCAAGGGAAAGTCTCCTGTCCCCTAGCAACCACCTTCTTCAACCCAGAGACAATCAGTGATTCAATTTTATGCCTTTGAAAAGACAAATTGGTAATAAATGCTGCACACTGTTCTACTTAGTGCTTTTTTACTTACTGCTAGGCCATGGTAAACATCTGATGTAAATGAGTACACAAGAGGCTTCATTTTATCTCTTTTACTGCTTCAAAGAATTCCACTGTATGAGTGTATCCCAGTTCATTTTACTAGTCCCTTATTGATGGGTACTTAGGTTCCTATTTCAAACTTTGTATCTATGAATTAGTTTCCTTGTACGTGTTATTTTGCATGTACATATGTCTGTGTAGGAAAATTTCATTAGGTCGCTGGATTCATGCCTTTATTATTATCAAATATTATAAAATATTATCAAATTTCCACAAAATCTGGAGTGATCACAAAACTCCTGTGGTACCTCAAAAACCAGGACCTGTGGGCTTTGACCTTTAAACACGTGGTCTTTCAGGTTGTGCAGTATATTGTTAGTATGTACAGTAGTTTGAAATGAGTTGAAAGCATGAAGTCTGACAATTAAGTTTGTGAACTTGCCACTGTGCGCTTCTGTTGGCAGTACCGTACAAACAACTCCGTAAGGTGTCATAACCTTGGTGTCTCTGTGTCTCACAGCTGTGTTCGTGTCAACATGTGGCGGTGTCTTGCTGAGTGGTGTTCATTATTGTTGCATGTTTTCGTGTGCTGTTGTGGGAACATCGAAGCTCGAATTAGAACAATGAACAAACATGAAATTTCTTGTTAAACTTGGCAAGAGTAGAAGTGAAATCAGGAAGTGTTAGTCCAAGTTTATGAGGACAATGCCATGAGGAAAATGGCAGTGTACAAATGGATTAAACATTTTTCTGAGAAGAGAGAAAGCGTCACTGATGAAGAGTGGTTAGGGCGGCCAGTAATGACAGAACTGACAAAAACATATAAAAAATTTGTCAGTTTGTGCATCAAAATTGTCAGCTGACTGTGAGAAGCAGAGCAGACCAAGTAAACATTGATAGGGAAACAAGAAAATCTTAACTGAAAATCTTGGCATGAGAAAGGTGTGTGCAAAAATGGTCCTGCAGGAGCTCCCTGATGAACAAAAGCAAAGGAAAGTCGAAATTTGCCAAGACCTTTTGGAGAGGCAAGATGATGTTTTGGGCCGTGTTATCACTGGTGATAAAACATGGGTGTACCCATATGACCCTGAAACAAAGCATCAAAGTGCACTATGGAAGTCAGCTAATTCTCAATGACCAAAAAAGGTTCCATTGGTCCAAATAAAGATTCAATACCATGTTGCTAATCTTTCTTAATATCACAGGGATAGTTTGTTGTGAATTTGTACCCACTGGACAAACAGTCAGCCAAGTTTACTCTTTGAAAAGTGCTGAAAAGACTGCGTGAAAACGTAACATAAAAATGACCTGAACTTCTGCCAACAACTCATGGCTCTTGCATCACAACAGTGTACCAACTCACATGCCTCTGTCTGTATTGGAACTCTCTTCCTCCTCACCGGATCCGGCCCCCAGTGACTTTTTCTTTACCCAAAGATAAAGGAAATATTGAAAGGGAGACATTTTGATGACATTCAGGACATCAAGTGTCATAACGATGACAACTCTGATGGCCATTCCAGAAAGAGTTCCAAAGTTGCTTTGAAGGGTGGACTAGGCACTGGCATTGGTGCACAGCTTCCCAAGAGGAGTACTTCGAAGGTGACCATAGTGATATTCAGCAATGAGGTGTGTAGCACTTTTGCTATGATGAGTTCACTAACGTAATTGTCAGACCTCATACATATTTAAGGGCAACTGGAACAAGGAAAGTTTAAGAAATTTTATTTTAGATCCAAATCTACTGATTTCTTTGTGAATTTTCCCCTAGATTTTGTGTTTACAAATCCTTTCCACATCCATAATACCAATAGATATTTGCCTGTATTTTCTCCTATATACTTTTATAATTTCATTCAAAATTGAAGTGTCATAGAGAAGTAATTTTATAATGAGTCAGGTGGTGGTAAATGTGACAAAGCAAAGTAAATCAGCCAAGAGTTTGAAATAGGAACCTAAATACCCATCAATAAAGGACTAGTAGAATGAATTGGGGTACACTCATATAGTGAAATACTTTGAAGCTGCAAAAGAGATAAATTGAAGCCTCTTGTGTACTGATTCAAGAGGGACATTTGAATGGAAGCTTTGAGGGAAGACCTATGATCAGGACAATTTGAGCAAAGACCTGAGGGGGCAAGGGTGTGAGCCAAGTGGATGCAGGGGTGTGTTCCAGGAAGAAGCGTGAGCAGGAGCAAAGGTTCTTAATGGGAGCACACTCAGCATGTGGAAGGAACGTCAAGGAGGTGGTGTGGGTGGAGCAGAGTGAGTGAGTGGGAGAGAGCAGGAAACGAAGTCTGGAAGAGAATGGGCTGGGGGCCGGAGTCATCCAGCTCTGAGTAGGTAGGATTTTAGTCACAGTGACATGGGAGCCACTGCAAGGGTTTAAATTACAGTAGCTGTAATAAAGCATCGTCACCTAAAGGGACACATCCAGGCAGAGGGAAAACCATAGCAGGGACCCTAAGGAGGGAGCAACCTGGCACGTGGGAGGGATGGCAACGAGGCTCTAATGTGGCTGGAGTTGTGGTCAGAAAATGTGGCAGGTGGGTGGCAGAAGCTTTGGGGGAAGTAACCTTTTTCCAATTTCTTGCTTTCCCCTTGACTATCTAGATTTTACCCCTTCTGAAGTTAATTTTGTATAGTTAATCACAAAAGGGTCTATAAACATTTCCACTTTTTTCAGTATTCAATGGTTTAATTTTCTCTTAGAAATTTTTATCCATCTATTATCTATCATGTATACACATTTTCATTTTGGAATTTGTGTTTTCTTATAAAGTGGTTAAAATATATTTGCAACATTAATGAGAAGGGTAATTTAGAGTTTCAGTCAACCAATTTTTAAAAATGCAAGTTGAACCATTGTACATCTGATGCCATCTATATAGTTTCATGTTGATTTATCAACACAATAACCAGTTTATTTGCTTATTATTGATTTTTGCATTTTACTCATTTGTTTTTTGGATTCTGCTTGGTCCTTAACAAGGAGGATTTTTATGGTTCTGTGGGTGGTAAAAATCTTATTTTCTTAAAGATGTCTTTGTTTTGCTTTATTCATAAATAATAGTGTTACTGAGTATAGGATTCTAAAGTGAGTTATTTTCCCTTCATTTTTAGAAAATAATTTCTTAGAAGTTGTTAGAAGATACTTTGTCACTACTTTCTGCATGTTTTGTAGTTTATGAGAAATCTGGCGCTCTGATTATGCCTTCCTTGTTGGTGATTGTCTTGTTCTCTCTTTGTGTAGCTATTTCCTCCCTAAGCAGGAGTGCAGTTTGGAGTTGTGATAGCTGTGGTTAGGTTTAGAAGGATTAGCGACACATGTCTTCCAATCAGGGACATTTTTCAGTCGTTATTTTGAATTGTCTCTTCCTCCTTCTCGAATATTCATTCCTTTTAGAACTTGTGTATGCACAGAGTTGAATATTCTATCTTTCATGTTTCTCAATGAATCTTTCATATTTTTCATTTCTTCGTTTCTCTCTGCTGCATTCTGCGTGATTCTACCAGGTCTATCTCGTTGATTAATCTAATTGGCTTCTTTTTGGTTCTTTTTCAAAACAGTGTTTTGTTTTCATAGAGCTATGTCCTAGGCCTTTTAACTGATGTGATTTAGTAAAACATATTTATTTTATAGTCTCTTTAAAACTACTTCTTCAGTTCTTGGGGTGCAAATTATTTTATTTTTGTCCACTCAGTGTTCCTCATCATGTTCTCTTTCCCCACGTGGTTTTTAGTTTTCCTTTGTAGCTTATCTTCAGTAGAAGTTGCAGTTATGGTGGTGGTTGTGTATGTGAGCATTGGTGGGGAGGCTTTCATAGGTCCTGGCTCCTGTATGAATCCTTTCAGAAGCAATTCATGTTTGCTTCGAACTGACTTCGATCTTGAACTGATGTCTATTTAAATTTCTCAGGACAGGATTTTCACTCTATAGGAATGTGAGTTTGAATTTTCTACCCACCCATAATCAAGCCTAGGGCTTGGATTTCTCGCAGGGGACTAATATTTTTTCCTCCTTCATGGCATGTACAGTGAGCAAGGTTCCTTGCTACTTTCTTGGGTGAGTGGGTAGAATTTGTCTAGTGCCCTTTTCATGAACTGGGAGACCTTTGAGTTCCTGGGCTTCAGGGAGGGAGATTTATACCAGCTCTCACCTCTCGTGGTCCCACCTCTATTTCTTTTGTGTCCTCATTTGCTTTATCCTAAGCTCTTAGGTTCTTAGGTATTAATCTGAAAGCAATTGCTGATTCCTGATCAGGAATTGAGTTCCTTCTTTCTTTGTGTACCTGGGGTATTCCATTTCTTTCTTTTTTTTTTTTTTTTGTTTTTTGTTTTTTGTTTTTTGGTATGTGGGTAGCTCCCTGGTTGGGAATCGAACACAGGCCGCAGTGCTGACAACGCCAGCGCCGAAGCCTTAAGCCACTACACCACCAGGGAACTCCCCAGTTCTTATTTTCAAGCTTGGTCCTATATCACTTCATGTGTTTTATCTGTATGTAGCATTTCTGTGTTTTAGTAATGTCTGCTTTGTTCAATACATTCTTTTTTCCTCTCCTTTTTTGTGTTTTTAATCTTTATTAACTTCTATTTCTGTCCTTAAGATTTTATTGTCATCATTACTTACTAAAACAACTTTATGCTAACATTGAAAGAGGTTTATAAAAAAGGAAATTTTCTCCAAAATCCCATCATTGGCCTATGTCTAGTTTCTGGACATCATTCAAATCTTTATTCCTAGTGCTCTGTAGTTACAATCATGTCATTTACTTAATTTTGTGTTCTTACCCTTTTCTGCTTTACATTTCCCCCATATCTCCAAGTCATCTTCAAATTACCATTTTTAATGGCTCGTTGGTAGTCTTTTGAATTGGTGTACTCTGTCACGCTGGGAGTTTCTTATTTTTCTCTGTTCCAAACATATTTTTCTCAGAATCTTTTTTGCATATGTAGCATTTACATTATTTTTTTTATGGCTAAAATATCAAGAATGAAAATGTTATTACAAGTTCTCATCCAGGCGTTGCCCATTTATTCTTTGAATGGGCTTTCTCATTTTATTGTGACATCAGGAATACATTCACGTAGGAAAAAAACATTTATTTAACACCTATTGTATGGGGGAAGCTCTGTGCATTTTGAAGGAACTCACAGTGAAGTCAAGGATGTAGATGTGTTAACAGCTTTTGTAAAATTAGAGCAGGAGGGGCAAGTGCTGCAGTCACAGTCTGATCTGATCAAGGAAGAAATTTCACAGAAGGGCTCGCACTGTGGCCACATCTGGAGGAAAGAGTAGAATTTCCTCGGGCGAGGAAAGGCTGTATGGTGTTGAAAGCTGAGAAAAGTTCATGGACAAAGCGCCATAGGCACGAGCAAGCCTGTCGTGTATTTGGGGACATCGAAATGGCTGGTGTGGCTGGAATAATGGGTGAAGGAAAGGAATAGGCTGGAAGTGACGTTAAAGGAAGGTTGTTAGATGTAGGTCATAAGTACTTTGCTCAGTGATGTTGGACATCATCGGGGTTTTCATCTCTGCCTCTAATTGTAAATGCAGGTTTTGGAAAAGCATGCGCTGTAGAATCACGGTCCCTTCCCTTTGGCAGACGACTTGGCCAGCCTGGTCTCAATTTTACAAATGACGAAAGTGATTGCTAAAGAGGTCAAGGAACTTTTTCAAATTTACATTGATAACTAGGAGTATATCTGGGGCTAAACATGCTCCCTCTTTTGGAACTGTTTGTTGAGCATCTGTTCATGGCTCCCTACTGAGAACTGGGAGGACAAAAGGTGAATCAAGTATAGGGCCAGCTCTCATAGCTGTTGGAGGAAATAGGCAGAAGAATCAACCATTGCAACAGGGAGTGAGAACAGAATGATGATAGAAATGGGTAGAGGTCACTGAGAACACAGAAGAGGGGCAGCTATTTCAGCTTGGCAAGGTGGGGGTGGTGGGGAGAGGCCGTGGAAGATGGTGTCTATATTGCTTCATAAAGGGACAGGGAGAAAGATGTTTGCCAGGTACACCGAGACCATGGTGAGGGAAGGGTGTTTCCACATGGGCGAAGGCCTGCGATGGGAAGCAGTAAGGTGAATATGAGAATCGAAGCAGTTTCATATTGCACAAGAATCACATGTGGTAAGGGAGAGATGGCAGGATGTAAAACAGGAGCTCAATGGCTGGATCATGTTTGCCATGGTAAGCAGTATGGACTTTATCTTTAGGAAAGCAGAGGATCTTAAAATATTTAAGAGGGAAACTTGGCAGGACTTTCTAATTGATTGGATGTGGGGTAAGGGAGAGATGAGCAAAATATAATTCTCAGGTGGACCTGTCTTCTCTAGTTGAGTTCATCAAGATGTAAGGTGGTGAAGCTTTTGTTTCAGTAGAAGCAGTGCAGTGTGGTGTCACATGTCAGAGGAGAAGCCTTCACTGGGCACATGGAGGCGTAAGTGTTCTTGAAATACCTGAGAGGATGTCCACGTACGTTTGGAGGTCACTGCCAGGGACCGTGCATATTGTCACATTTTTAATAGCCTCTCTTGAATGCTGAGAAGTTTGCAGGTATAAAAATGCATCTGTAAGGTTCAGAAAGCCTTCATAAATGAACAATCTCAAACATGCCGTGGGCAAAGCAGAACGAGCAGTCGTTACAGGTAGTGGGGCTCATCAGTACAGAATGACCCTACTAGGTGTTACTATCAGTAACTAACATTTATGGGGCACTCACTGCTTTCCACATACGGTGCTAAATGCTTTGCATCCATGGGCGGATTTAATCCTCACTGCAGTCCTTATGCAGGATAAGGGGGGCACAGAAAATAACTCTCAGAATCACTGAGTTTCCTGCAAGCACTGGAGCATGCCTACTCCGGAGCCCTCACTCACAGCGTCCAGGCTGTCCACCTCCCCGTGAAGCTGATGGGTGGACAGCTGTGGTGCCACTTCGCAATTTTCAGGGTTCCGCTGTCAAAGTGACGGCATTATCGAACCATCCACGAGAAGTAAGAAATTGAGTGCCTTACATCAGGGGTCTGTGAGGAGCGGTTGGATGTGGGATGAAAGGAGACACTGGTGGTCTCTGAAGCTCTCTGAGTTTGTAATGTAACTGCAGTCTCCTTAGACCCAAGTTATGAAATAACCCAGATCACTGCTTTTCCTAACAAAGAATGTTCCTATTAAACAGGTTAGCCTGCGAAGACAAAATGAAGTAGGTGAAAGATCGTATGAAAGGCCCTCACCTGGTATCAAACCATTAGGACAAGAAAAAGGAAAAACTAAAATGGAACCACTCCTTAATTCCTTAGCAGGGACATATGTATGAAAATATAAAGTCTAGAATTTGAGATTGAGGATTTCATGGGTTGGGAAGAGCAACTTTTTAACTAAGCTGGGAAAAATCCATATGAATAATATTTTATATTTGTTAAAAAGCCCCAGTCTTCATACTAAATAAGGAAAAGGGGCATTTTCCACGTCTGTATTGGCATGGAGTATGTAACTAATTTCTCGTTATCATCCTTTGCTTCTTAGAAACTTTATGCTCCCTCATAGTTTCAAAGAGATCCCTCTTCATTTCTTTTATTTGGTAACAGATAATTTGCACATGAAAAAACTTTTGTCTTTATATTCTTCCTCAGGTTCTTCATTCAAACAGTCAACGCCTGTGTGACTTAAATTCTTTTCTTTTTTCTTTTTTTTTTTCATTTTGTTATATTTCTTGGGGTGACAATGATTAGTAAAAATTACATAGGTTCCAGGTGTACAGCTCTACAATACATCGTCTGTGTTGGAAGAAAATACCGAAAGGATCTAGGTTAAATGCTTACAAAATGTAAACCCTTTCCTTCGTACAGGCACAGAGTGGCTTTTCAGGACTTGGGGTCCCTTTGCCTCCAGCTTCCTGTTCCTTGCCGGTACCTTCCCTGCAAAACCCACTCCTTTGTGCCGTCTGCCCGGCTTCCTTGTTCTGTTTCCACCTCGAGTTCCCACATTGTCTAATGACTCCCAGCGGCGGTGACTCAAACACGTATTGGAAAGCGAGATTCCCGCAGTTGCCAAATAGGAATAGCAGTGTGTCACCTGCTAGATTTTCACAGAAGGAGTCATTGTGCATCTGGACTTTCATCTCCCAGAGAAGGAGAGAAGGAACTCTCAAGGAAAGTCAAGCCTTAGGGTAAAAAGTAACATCAGACATGTATCGGGGAAACAGCACTTGGAGACTTTCATTTCCGTCATACTTCTAAGGCAGGCTTCAGGGCTGCTCACGATACTTGATTCCTTCCCTCTTTTGGGATACAGTATGAGTATGGTTGCTCTTCCCTGCTCAGTAGAACGAAGATGTGCCCAAATGACCACTGTTGCAGCCAATTAAATGTGAGTGGCAGCCACATGCATCACTTCTAAGCAGAAGCTTTTAAGAGCCAGAGTGTGCTTTAATGTATTCTAATTTTTGACAGTAGCTGTCCTATCACCTTGCATCTCTAAGCCATGATGTGAACAGGGTCCCCCAGCCAACTCAACAATGGCACTTGTGACATGAACAAAAAATAAATCTTTGTTGTTTTGAGTCACTGAGATTTTTTTTTTGGGGGGGTGTTTGTTGCTTTGACATAACCAAGTTCATCTTGACTAATATACTAAAATATTTCTAGCATCTGAAGCTCATAAGAAATGTAAAACAGATGCAAATCTCACCATACCTCCTAGGCATGGATCCAAGATGATTTGAAGACTTAAAAAATGCAAATTATTTTTAAGCATTCACTCTATGAGAATGCACGTTTTTGCATCCCTGCAGTAGCACCTAACCTAGTGCATGATAGTTTGTGTTTAGAGATCGGCTGTAGTTTTGGAGGCTCTTTGAGGGCATGAATGATGTCTCAGTCTTTTTAAATCCTGGGTACCTAGCCCTGTGTGTGGGCACTCAATGATGGTAGATTAATGAAAAGTACTAAAGAATTGCCTCTCACACAATAGATGCTCAATAACATTTTGGTGTTAAATATCTTAATATTTGTGGTTGCACAAAGTGCCCTGGTGGCATTTCACTTCCTTGGTGGCACTTTGGCTAATGGTCCTTGGACAAAGAAGCTGTTTAAGGTAGATTCTCAAGTGGTATTTTCCTTGCCCCCAGGGCCTTTAGAAAACTTTATTTAATGAAGAACCATTAGTGCCACTTTGGCTGGAGGGATGATGTATTTGCATAGAAACTGGCTTGGAGCTGGATGCTGACCTTGCATCCTGGCCATCTGTCCACTGGGCATTATAATTAGGAGAGAATTCTGATGCTAAAGCTTGCCTAGTGCATATTGATTCAAAGTTTATTACTCCTCAGGGATTGTGAAAAATTTTATTTTGTTCAGAAAGTGCTTAATATGTGTTAATTCCGAGGCATTGAGGGATTATTGGTTTGGCTACTTTGTGTGCTCACCGTGGTCCAGTGAAAGCACTACCTCGTTCCCTAGTTCCAGAATGGATTTCAGGCTCCTCCAAGGACCTACACAACGATGCTGTTGTGATTTGGCCCCTGCTCACCTACCTCTCCTTGCTCTCCTTACTCCATTTAAATTCCCCAAATGGAGCGGTCTTCCCCATGTCTTTGTCCTTTGTCTGAGCAGTTTCTCTGGTGCCCAAGAGACCCTTCCTGGGTTTATGCATTCATTCTCAAATATGTATTAAGAGCCTAATACAGGCCAGGTATTTTTCTAAGCCTTGTGAGTCCAGCTGTCCTGGACCTTAGGTTCTACTGGAAGAGACATGATTAACAGATGAAGGAGTAAATCAATGGTATGTCAGGTGACTAGAGGTGTTATTGGGAAGAATAAAGAGGGTGAGTGGGATTATGATCGTGGAGATGGAGTGGGGCAGTGTTCTAATTATTGCAGAGAAAGGAAAGCCTAACTGATAAGGAGCTCACCAGACTCCTTATGGGAGTGAGCAAGGAAGCTGGGAGCCCTTGGGACCCACAGGAGCTGGAAGGGTCCCCAGCAGAGGGAAGAGCAAATACAAAGGCTCTGAGGCAGGCGCCTGCTTGGAGGGCTTGAAGAAGGGTGAGGGCACCAGAGTGGGAGGGGTGGGCCCAGGCTGGGGCATACCCATCGTGCAGGGCCTTTTGGGTGGGCGTAATTTGGGTTTTGCCCTGAATGAAGTGGGGAATCTATTGTGAGTTTTGGAGCAGAGCTATGCCTTTTTTTCCTTAAATTTTATTACTACATTTATTGGGGTGGCATTGATTAGTAAAATTATATAGGTTTCAAATGCACAATACGTCTATAATACATCACCTATGGGTTGCATTGTGTGCTTACCACCTGTAACAGGTGTGTCTCAAAGCAATCTGGGTGATGTGATGAGAGTAGACTTTGGGGTGGTTAGAACAGGGGCAAGGTGACCAGTTGGGAATCTGTGTACCCCAGCATGAGAGGAAGGCTTTGGCCTTAGGTACTTGCTCTTTTCTGCTAGCTCCCTGGGGCTGAGCGGGGTCCATCTTTTTTGATCTCCCATATCAAACTCTCTCATGCGGTGAAGGTACGTAGCTGAGTCCACTTAAGTCTGGAGGCCAACTATATCATTGAGAGGTCTCTGAATTAATTTCCAATTAGAATATAAAGTTTCTTATAGACAATTGATTTTTAAAAATGGCTACTTTAAAGCTTATATGTATATTATGTTATTAAAAGTCAATAGCAACTTCAACCATTATTTGGAACTAATAAAATGATTTTGGGGGGAGGAATATTTTCATAAGGTTTAAAATTGCCAGTGAATGGTCATAATAAAAAGCAGACTGACTCAAAGTGAGTTCTATTATTGTTTTTAAGTTCTGTGTAATCCAGCCTCTCAATGCTTGTACGCAGGTTCACCTCATCTCATCACCTTGCCCTTGGTATGTCACTGATGGGAAGAACATTTTTTATTGCAAGTGGCAAAGCATCCAACTGAAAGTGCCTTGAGCAAAAGAAAAGTCCACAGGAATATCTAGCTTCAGACATGGTTTGAACCATGGGACACAAAGGGTGTCATCAGAGCCCCATCTTTCTCATCTGTTTCTCTCTGGGTGGCTTCCTTCTCAGGCATGCCGTCCACTCCTAGTTGCAAGGTGACTGACTGACAGTGGCTCAAGCCATCTGGATGCTTTGTTTCAGGTCACTGCAGCAAAAGTCCCAAAATATGACACTAATACTCTCATATACTTACCCTTGAATCAGTATCTGTGGTCAAGGGGTCGTGTTACTCTGATTGACCCCCTTATAGATCTGGGCATAGATTGGGTTCACTTTAGTTGATTCATATGGAAGTAGAATAGCCTAGGGCAGGCCCCCGAGAAAAATGAGGACTCTGTTAGCAGAAGAAGAGGGAATAGATGCTGGGTAGTCAAGCAGCAACCTTGTACTTAACTACAAGCAGTTATTTCCCATTTCTATCCACAGTTCTGTCCTAAAAGGGTTCCCACTTGATAGATCAGGTACATAGATGTGGAGTTCTCACCCCTAAATGGATTGTCACTGCAGCTGCCTTTCCCTTTAGGTTTGAGATTCTCAGCGGGAATCTCCTCTTTATCACACACACACACCCTCCAATGAGCTGTACTTTTGCCTCAAGCACTTGAATTTCTCTCATCGTATGCCGTGTGTATATGTTCAGGGGGAAAAAACCAACAAACCAAAAAAAAAAGAAGCCTCACCAAAGCTGCCTTTTATTTTACCCTGTTGATGCTATTCATGTGTGAGTCTCAGCAGGAAACAGATGGAACAGTGAAACGAGGATAATTTGTAAATGTAGTATGGGACCATTTGCAAAGGTGCGGGCAGGGTGTAAGGAAACCATAGGGACAGCGCTGGGGCTAGTCATCGCAGCTGTGTTTACCTCCCCTAAGCCTGAAGGGTTGGGGTACGAGGGAGCTGCTGGCCAACTTGGGGGGACGCAGCACCCACAGCCATCTGTGCTGATCCCACAGGGAAGGAAACGGAAGAATTAACACCCTGACTCCTGTCTCCTGCTGGTGCCTCCGTTGACATAACCCAACCAGAAGCCCCGGGGCAGGGGAGCCCATGGATAAATCTATTCCAGTCAGGCTTTCAGCGCATGGGGCAGCAGGGACAAGGGTGGCGAGAAGATCTAGAAGGGGACTGATGCTGTCTAGCACAGTCTTCTGTTTTTGCCCCTCGTTGCAGTGCTTGTCTTTTGTCTAAGTGAAAAGTTCTTGATCCCTTCACTGGGGACACGGGAAGTCCCATTCAGCAGTGGCTCATTGTTAACTAATGTCACTCACTGATGCTCCCTCCTCAGACCCGTAGCAAAGGAATGGAGGAACCATGTAAATGTAGCTGCTGCAGTTCTTGATGTAGCTGCCTTCTCCCATCTCTGCTCCATGTTCCCCTTTATGTTCTTCCAGCTCCTCAGCTAGATGGGACTGGCAGGAAGGGACCCCACCTTCATCCTTGCAGAATGTCTGTGCTTGGCCGCCTCTTTGTTACTGGGTGGCTTCAGTGCTCCCTGCTGCCTCCAGATTGCATCAGCAGCCCGGCTTCTCCGGGTGGCTGGGGTCAATCAGGGAATCCGTCTCTGCCTGTTGTTCAGTGGGATGACCAAGCCATGGTACCCACGGGAAACCAGCGTCCAACACAGTGGAACTCTGGCTGTGTTTCCTCAAAGACTCTGTTGGCGGCCTCCATACCCCTCCCCCACCATCTGAACGCACCACAGCAATATTTCAGACAGTGCTCTGGGGATTTCAGATCTAGTGTCTCATTTGTAAAAGGTCTGACTGTCTCCCTTTCTCCAGTGCACGGTCACTCTGGAAATAGCCACAGGGTCCTCCGAGGAAGGCTGGGGTTTGATTCGCAGCACCTCTGAGACAGCATTGCGGGGTCTTCCTCAGCGGACCCGGTGTCTCCCTCAGCTGCGAAGCTGTGGGCCGGTGGAACTTGGTCAAAGGCTGAGAATCCCCACCGTGGTGACTGCGTTCGGTTTCAGCTCATCAGACCTAGAGTTTTTCCCCTTGTGCATGCCAAGGGGCACCATCATAGGTTGCCCATCGATTTCATTTCTGGCAATCCTGTGATCATTTCGTCATCACCCTCGTCCCTTGTGGATCAAGGATTTGCTTACCACTCATCCCTGTGGCTTCTTGCGTCCATCTCAATACTGACAGTTCAGTGCCCCCGGCTGGCTTCTCCTGCTCTGGGATCTTTTTTTCTCCATTGAGACCAAAGACCCTGAGTCCGTTTCAGCATCCCTGCTCCCCCAACCCTGCCACCATCTCCAGCCTACAGAGGACAGTCCCCAGGGCGCCTGCCTTCCTTCTCCCCTAGTCTTGGTGAAGGGTGGGAGTTGGGGTTGGGGGTGGCAGTTGCTCATAATACATCCACTTGAGGACTCCCCTCTCTCTAAGGCTTCAGGACCGTTCCCTTACAGCAGGAGTCGGCTCAGCCACATCTGCCCAGGGCCAGACAGTAAATATTTCTGACTCCGTGAGCCAAGAGGCAAAATTTAGTACCCGTTTTTGCCAAAGACTGATAGGTTTTTGTTTTGTTTATTTTTTAACATTTAAAAATTGTAAAAGATAAAAAAACAAAAGAAATATTCTTAGTTTGCAGAAAACAGATGGCAGCCCAGATTTGGCTCATGAGCCATAGTTTGCTGACCTGTGCTGTACAGGATGGCAGGAAAGTTCAACTAGACTGCGTACAGCGAGGCCACCGCTGAGCCTGGGCTTTCATTTGACCATTTGGTGAATCACTGATGCCCCTCTCAAGCTAAAACATTAAACTCTGCATCCTGGGTGACTGCACTCTGTCAGTGAATTAAACCAAATCAAGTCTTACAGTTTGTCCTCTTGGGTCCAGTGCCCTTGGAAATCCATCCACACTGTCCTGGTTCCTGCCAGTACGGATTGGTGAGGTTCCATAGATCTTAGGGGACAGAGACTGTCTCCTACTTCTTCCTCTGGGCTGTGCTGGGACCTAACATTAGGTATAGACCGAGAGATGACACGAGGAGGTTGGAGTGGGTTTTGGCACCATCAAATTATTATGTGGGGGGAGAGTGTTTTTCTTAGACAGGGAGGAAATAGCTGTCTTCATGTGCAGGAGGATGTTTTGGGTTCAGAATATTTAGCTTTGTGTCTTCCCACATGATCCCATCCCATTTATTGGGATCCCATTCCCTTCCCCCAAGTGCTTGACCTTAATATGAGACACAGGGTGGAGCTGACCATGTGACTGGCACTGCAGCTCTTCAGTGTTTACACGGTCAGGCTCTGGGCTTGCTCCACAGCCATTTCTGTCCTGCGACTCTAGAAAATGAGGGACCACTGAGGCTGTAGAAGATGAATAGCTTTGGGGAGTTTCTGGCTCACACACATATGCTCTCAACTGTCCATTCACAGACCTCAATTTCTTGTTTCCTTTTGTACACCTCCTGGGGCTGTGAGAAGAAGTCAGGAGACTTGATAGTCTTTGCATTCATTACCGTCACCACAGCAATTAAGTACCTTGGCCACTTGACCCCCCAGCACCTTTCCTTCTGCCTGCACTTCATCCCTTGCCATTGCTGGTGACAACTCGAGTAACTGATGGCACCACTTGCCCTGGGTCATTGGTCTTCTGTTTATTTCCTCCAGGCACAGAGCTTCTGCCTGCATTTCTCAAATACACATGCAATCCAATACCAGAGTCCCACTTCAGGGTCTGACTTGAACACAGCGTGTTCAACTTACACTAATTTGAGGAGAAATTCATAAAGGGGTATGGAGGCCTGCAGCAGGGACAGGAAGAAGCAGTTGCTGGAGCCCCAGGCGAGTGTAACCGTGTGGAAAGAGTTGCCAGAAGGTAGCTGAGGGAACCCTAATGTGAGGGACACGGTCAGCACTTTTGACATTTTTCCTGTAGTAGTTTATGCAGCACCTCTCACTTAAATGTACCTTATTTAAAACTCCAGAGCTTCATATGATTCCTGTTTTTAAAAGTCCACACAATAATTATTTCACTTGCTTTAGACATCCTTATCATAGTCTACAGCTGATGGAATTCTGTTAAGCGGCCTCGGTTAGCTATTGAAAAACTAAATGAATAGAGTGAGGTTTTATTTTCAGTTTTCATTAATTTTTTCCTTCTTACAGCATAGTCCTTGAAACATGACAGTTTGTCATTCCTTATATTTGCAGAATTTTTTATCTTGATCTTCTGTTTTGCTACTTTCACATACCATCACAACATAATTTATTTTAATCCCTTAGCCTGTGGGTCTCTTGTATCTGATGATTGCTTTCATTTAAATTTTAATTAGGGTTTGCAAGCCTTGCTTTTAGACACTGCAGGACAATAAATAAACTTTTGTAGTGCGGCAGGGTGATCCATAGTCCAAAAAATCAATATCTAGGCTTCTGTATGCATTAATTCAAGGTAGGAACTATTTTCCCATTTGTTCCTGAAATTGCTTTATGTTTCCAAACACACATAAGATTCTATAATGTAAAGGTGTCGGTTTGCTGGTTCTAAAGAAGTATCCTTCTCCAGAAGGGTATATTTTTTAGGTGTTATTGGCACGTGTCCTTATTTCCCTGGAGAATTGACACACTTACTCTGCATTGCATCATTCCTACCCAGTACCAGAGATGACCAAAAAACTCATAGAACAGGTGGCACATGTGCCTTAAAACACCACTGTCCCCATACATGGTGCGCCCCATGTTTGCTGCTGTTAATTGTCGCCTGGAAATTCTTTTACTAGGGCTGTTCCTGCTCATCCAACTCCATCCATCACTGTGATTAACCGAGTTTTGGTATCACCTTCAATCTTAGATGAGCTGTTCTTAAAATACAGACGGTCATTTATCATGTTTGTTCCACTGAGAGAACTAGACAAGACCTAGAGGTGTTACATAATGCACTGCACATTCTAAATGGATAGCAATTTCTTGAATCAAAGTCTGTACAAAATAAATTGGGCGTTGTTTGTGAGAAACCCCTCTCCCTCTAAGCCAAACTTTTTCATGCTGTTTAATTTATAGCTTGAAAGTCAGTTTTTCAAGGAAGAGGAGTTTGAGACTGCTGCAGGCAGTTAGCTACTCCCCAGTGCCGTACCCTGGTACGCTTTGTATGTTCTTCTGTTACAGCACTGAACACCTCATGCCTTGTGTTTTTCCTCAAGTCTTCTCCTCTGAACTGAACACCCTAAGAGCACAGACTGTTATTCACCATTCTGTACATAGGGGTGCTTAGTGCATGAGTAGCAGCCAACAGAGTATTTGAGGGGCAAACTTAGCTGATGCATATCTATGCGACCGCCACTACTAACTCAAGTCACTGAGTTTTTAAAGCATTGAGGATGCTGTTTTCCTAGTCTCAGTAGCCAAATGATTACTGGGTTAACCTCTAGTCTTTCTTCATTTGTTCATTCAACACGTATTGAACACCAACTAAATTCTAATCTGGGACTTAAGCTTGGAGAATCAAGGAAGAGTAAGACCTTGTTCTACTTTGCCCTTCCTTCAGTAGGATAGACACACAAAAACAATGCTGTCACAGATCAGAGTGGGAGCCAAAGAAGACAGAATGGGTCAAGGCAGCTGAGAGATGCCTGCTTGTCCCCAGGGAGCACGAATGTGTGATTCTGAGATGAGCTCCGTTTGCTGAGCAGCCCTGACAAAGTGGTGTGGTCAGGAATATGATGAGTGTGTGTGTCCAAATAACCATTTGCATTTCACTCTGTGATGCTAAGTAATTATGAGGATTAGCTGCAGAATTAACATGCATTTTCAGTTAAGCAAGTCATTAGAAAGAAATGTAAGTCCAATTTAGCTCCTCTTTTAGCTTTAATAAATTAATATGGTACCGTAAAAGCCTTGTTAATTTGTACATTGATAGGAAGAAGCCACCCAAATGACCTTGTTTGCACTTTAATTTATGTTCAAGCAGCTATAGTTTTAAAGGTGGGACATACTGGCTATCTAAAAAACAGTTATGTAATTTCTACAAGTCATGGAAAGTAATCGTCATATCATAGTCTAAATGCTTCCCTGCAGTCCCCATAGAAAGTAAAGAATATTCTGTCCTAAGCCACCTAGGGCCTTTCCTCCCCACCATCTTTTATTTAACAAATACTGAGTGCCTACTATGTGCCAGTGAACAAAAAAGACCAAAATTCCAAGACCACTCTTGGCCAGACTCCTGTGAGGTCACATACAATATGTTGTCCCTGGAAAAAATACCCTCTGAGTGCCCTCCCAACACCATACGTGACTCCTATGCCAGTCCTTTGAGGCTCCCTCTTCTTTTGTAGCTGCACACAACCCTGGGACCTGCTGCCGGAGACATAATGAGTTTGTGTTAGAGTCGCTCTTACTACTGCAGCAGATGAATAATCAAAGTCCCTGTGGCTGAGCGCAGTGGACAGTTCTCACTCAGGTCAAGTCCAGGTTCAGTGCTGCGGGGAGGACTGAAGCGCCACCCTACCTTCAGGCTTGCAGGGCTATGCTCCGCCTTCATCAGTACGTGGTCTCCAAGGTCAACCTAGGGTACCCCAACCAGCTAGCAGGCCGTGAGGAGGAGGCGTAGGTGATGTCACGCAGGAAGGTTCGCTGAGTCAGGGAGTCACGCATCCCATGTGCCCTTATTCCACTGGCCAGGAGGGAGCTGGGGACATACAGTCTAGCTGTGTGCCCAGGGAAAATAAAAAGCAACTGGCCTTGGTGAATAGCCAGTGTCTGCAACCATGATGTTAAACTTTCTGTTATTATTAATCCCATTATCCACAACCATCACTTATTGAGCTCTAACTTGTAATAAGAACTTGACAGTGATTTCCTTCATTTTCATAGGCCTCCATTCACCCATTTATTATTCACTGACAAATACTTATTCTCTTCCTGTTATGTGCCAAGTATTGGGCTTGAGTGGAAGTAGTGGGCATGGTCAAAGGTTGGTTGGGGGTATGTTTTGAAGATACAGCTGAAAGGACTTTTTTGATGGATTGGATCTGGGATATAAAAGCAGCCAGGGGTCAAGAATGACTTTCAAGTTTGGGACATGAGCAACTGGGAGGGTGAAGGTATTTATGGAAACTTGAAGGCCTGAGCCAGGGAATGCACACATTTTCCTTGGCCACGCCAGGTTTGAGGTACTTCATAGGCTTGCTGGTGGAGATGTCACGGAGTCAGCTGGATAGAGAAATCTGGGGCTCAGGGGAGTTAGGACCAGGGATTTAAGTTGAGATGCCATCAGCATAGATCTGGTTAAGCCTTGAGAATAAATTGAGGTGCTTAGAGGGAAAGCATTGGATAGAAAAGAGAGAAGCATTTGAGACGGCGCTTGGGGACCCTCTGACCTTTAGACAAAAGAGGATCAGAGCCAAGTTCACGGGCATGTGACCTGGGCCATCGCACAGGGCTCCCACATGTAGACAGGCCCCTACTTGGTTTAATGGCTTGCTTTTGCATTTTTAAAATTCTTCCTTTTTGTGCCCTCCCCCCCATTTTCATTCCTCCATGGGCCCCATGAGTTACATAGCCACTTCTGGGAGGAATTTCTCATGAGGCACAGGATCCTGGGAGCGTGTGGGGTCCCGAAGGCAAAGGAAAGAAGGCTTTCAAGTAGGAAAATGGGTAAGAGATCAAGGAAAGTAAAGACAGAAATGACCATAGGATTTATCAGGATGGGGAGTGCTGCTGACTTTGATAAGAGCCATGGGCGAGGAGTGGGGTGGACAGAAGGTCCGCTGGTGTTTGTTGATACAAGAGGGGTCCTACAGCTGACTGTGTCCCCAGTTTGGTGGGTGGGGAAGTGGGATGGTAGCTGGAAGGGGGAGGGGGAGGAACTGATGACAATGAGTGAGAAGGTGAAGACTTGCAGGCGAGAGGGCAGAGATGCAGAGGACAAGTGGAAGGGTTGATTAGGAGAACAGACACGTTCTTCCGTTTCAGAATCATAGCAGACAGTCTGGGGGCTCAGGTAGGTTGGTGATTTGGGATTGGTTCTGGGCTGCAGGCCTCTTTTTTTTCTTAAGGGAATCCAAGCTGAGGCCAGTAGCTGAGTTGGTGGGAGAAGGTGTCTGAGTTTGGTGAGTTACGTCAGAGACCTGAAAGGTTGAAATATACTAGAACATAGGATTGGTAGGCAATCCTGCACAGAGTTCCCATTTGGGATTTCGTGAACATCCATTTAAAGTCAACAGGATTGAATGGAGGTTTGTTTGTTTGTTTGTTTGTTTACTTATTATCTTTTAATGGCAAGTACAGGATAACAAGAGAGTTGGATTTACACAGGATAGGTTCTGTTATTGTCCTTGTTTTGTAGATGGAGAAACTTGGTGTCAGAGAAATAGGTAACTGGCTAGTTATTGGCAGTGTTTGGACATAAAGCTTCCTGAGCCCAGACCCCAAGCCCTTGAGCACTGTGTCGTATTTTAGAGCTGCTCTTGATTTCATCAGCAATCGGTGTAGATTCTACAATACTCTATTTCTTCCCCCAGTAGTGAGCTAGTGAGTGCGTAATACTGTAATTTGTATCTCAGTTATTTTTTGGAATTATCCAAAAAATGTTGTTTTTTAGCTAGTCACCAAATCCAGGCCTTTGGAATTACAGAGCAATATTGTCCATTGAAGATAGGCTGTGGGGTGGGCTGGGAAAGGTACTGAAGTTTGAACATCACTTCTCCTGCCTGCTGGTCATGTGACTTCACAGATCTGTGTGAGAATCCATTTTTGAGCACCTGTAGTGTGCTACCTATTGTGGAAGGTGCTAAGGAGAGAGCGGTGACTCTGACTCAGTCTTGTCCCCAGGGACTTACGGTCCAGTGGACTCAATGAGGTAATACATGCATGATGTTATGTCTGACACACGTGGGCACTGGATAGGTGTAAAATCTCTGCAGTTTTTCCTCAAGTACCTGATGACACTTCTTGGTGAGAACATCAATACCCCGTAGGAGTTTGTTCCAATTTCCTGATCAGATACTAGGTGGGGGTCCCACTTCTGTGCAAATACTGGTTCCCACCCAGCCAAATCGGAATCAGCAACTTAGAGCCACGGCAGGACTCTACTTGTCAGAAAAGTCCCTTTTTCCTAAAGCAATGGGCTAAACACACGTTAGCATGGTTGCTCACTGGAGTGCTGTCCTCTAGCTTGCAGTTACTTTCTTTTCTTGTATGTGTTTTATTTTTAATGAAAGGAGCATCAGCTTTTCCTGGTTTATTTGCTTTCAAAAAGCAATGCAAGTTTTTTAAATGAGGTAAATCAAGCATTGATAGATCTTAAATTTTACCTTCTTAACGATGCATGCTCTTGATGCAGCAGTCAATATTTATTTCTGAGCTTCTGACCTTGAAAAGTTCTGTCTATGGTAGTTGAATTAGTGAGTCTCCCCTAGTAAGGTGCTTGTTTTATAACACAAATGAGGCTGCGTTTTGGACTCCCGGAGGGGAGGTAGTTTGTCTTTCTTTACTATATCGGTGTGCCTATTGCAGGAAAGTTTCGGGCTTGAGGGAATGGACCCACAGGGGTAAAAAGGAGCTTGCCTGGTATCAGTGTGCTTGAGTGCAGCACCATAACTCTCTTTCTAAAATTTCTATTGCTGTTAAAGTTTCTGATGGTGAGCCAAGCCATTGAACCACGTTATTGTAGATGTATTTCCGTACACTGTTTAGCTTTTTATTTTATATAATTCCTGTCCAAGTGGAACACATGTTGTAGATACAGGAGCAAGATAGTAAGAAGTTGGGATACCTGTCGATTAGTCTCAACCTCCATTAATAGAGCAGATAGCTTGGGATAACTGAGGGCCCCAGCTTCAATTGGGATCAGGAATTGAATTGGAGCTTGTGAATCTAATTGTGATCCACTTAGGAGATTGGAGTCCCTTGGGGCTGGGAGCAGATCTTCTTTTGTATTTATTTCAGCATAGTGCTAGCCACCCTGTTAATGTGCAATAAATAGTTGATGAATTAAAAGTTAAGTGTTTTACTTGTTCTTTCAGGGAAGATATGCATGTAGACACCTTTTTTGTATATTGAAAGTCGCTGAGAGTAGCTCTTAAGCATTCTCACCCCACACAAAGAAGTTAACTCTGTGAATTGTTGTGTGTGTCCATTATCTTGATCTTGGTAATAATCCTATAATGTATATCAAATAATCACATTGTGTATTTTAAGTATATACAATTATATTAGTTGGTTATTCCTCAGTAAAGCTGGGGGAGAAAAATGAAGGCAGAGACCATTTCCTGTTTATCTTGTATTTCTAGCATCAGGAGAAATAGAAGGACATAGGAGGCATTCAGTAATTGTTCACTGACTTCTTCCCTCCCTCTTTTTCTTTCATCTGTCTACAGAAATTGATTGAATGCTTTCTAAATGCCAAACACATGGGATAGATCAATGAAAACATAGTCCAGAGGGGACAGAGTTATATGTATAAGCAATGACAAAATAATAATCTGCCAGCACTTGCTGTCTCTTATCTTTTGTTATCTCTTACCATCCTTTCATTTACTTGTTGGCCATCAGTATGTCTTTTTGGGGAAAATATTTAGTTCCATTGTCATTTTTAAATTGAGTTTTTGTTTGTTTTTGCTATTGCTTTGTAGTAGATCCTTGTATATTCTGTATATTAACTCCTATCAGATCATGTGGTTTGCAAGCATTTTCTCCCATTTCACAGGTTGCTTTTTTGTTTTGTTGATGGTTTTTTGTTTTTCTTCTCTTTTTTGCTCTGCAGGGGCTTTTTGGTACTACCTGTTTATTTTTTGTTAATTGTTACTGCCTTTGCTTTTGATGTCAAATCCAAAAAAAATTATTGTGAAGACCAATGTCAAGGAGCTTACCCCTTTACTTCTAGGAGTTTTATATTTTCAAGTCTTACATTCATTTTAAATCCATTTTGAATTGATTTTTATGTGTGGTGTATAACAGAGGTTCAGTTTCATTCTTTTGAGTGTGGATATAGTTTTCCCAGCACCATTTATTGAAGAGACTGTCCTTTCCCCTTTGTATATTCTTGGCTCCTTTGTCAAGAATATACTATATGTGCATGAGTTTTATTTCTGAGCTCTTGATTCTATTTCATTGGTCTGTATGTCTGTTTTTATGCCAGTACCGTACCATGTGGATACTATAGCTTTGTAATGTAGTTTGAAACCAAGACGTGTGATGGCTCCAGCTTTGTTCTTCTTTGTTCTTAAAGCTTGCTGTGGCTTCTCAGAGTCTGTTGTATATAAAATTCTATACAAATTTTAGGATTTTTTTTTCTATCTGTGAAAAATGCCATTGACATTTTGATAGGGATTGCATTGAATCTATAGATGGTTTTGGGTAGTATGGACATTTTAACTAAATTAATTCATACAGTCCATGCACATGGAGTATCTTTTCACTTATTCGTGTCTTCAGTTTTTTTCATTAGTGTTTTATGGTTTTTAGTATACAGATGTTTCACTTGTTTGGTTAAATTTATTCTTCTATTTTATTGTTTTAAATACTATTATAAATGGGATTGTTTTCTTCATTTCTCTTTCCAGTAGTTCATTGTTGGTAATATAGAAATGTGACTGATTTTTGCATTTTGATTTTGTATCCTGCAATTTTACTGAATTTGTTTATTAGTTCTAATAATCTTTTAGTGGAGTCTTTAGGGTTTTCTATATATAATATCATGTAATACAAACAATTTTACTTATTTCTTTCTGATCTGGATGCCTTTTTTTGTCTTGCCTAGTAGCTCTGCCTAGGACTTCTAGCACTCTTTTGAATAAATGTGTCTTGTTTCTGGTCTCAGAGGGAAAGCTTTCAGCTTTTCACCATTGAGTATGTTAACTGAGGATTTGTCATATATGGCCTTCATTATGTTGAGGTACATTCCTTCTCTACCCAGTTTGTTACAAGTTTTAATCATGAAAGGATGTTGAATTTTGTCAGATGATTTTTCTGCATCTATTGAGATGATCATATGATTTTCATCCTTCATTGTGTTAATGTGGTGTGTCAAATATATTTATCTCTATATATTAAACCACCATCCTTGCATCCCAGGACAAAATCCCATTTGTGCATGGTGCATGATCCTTTTAAAGTACTGTTGAATTCAATTTCCTAGTGTTTTGTTGAGGCTTATTGCATCTGTATTTATCACAGATACCCTGTAATTTTCCTTTTTCATAGTGTCCTTGTCTGGCTTTGGTATCAGGGTAACGCTGGCCCTAAAAGATGAGTTTGCAAGTGTTCCCTCCTCTTCAGTTTTTTTGGAAGAGTTTGAGAAGGATTGGTATTACTCATTTTGATGTGGGTATTTTCTCATTAGCCAAATGTTTAGAACTCACTCAGCTAGTTTGTGGATTCTCAATGGCAATTGCTCCCTGTGTAGCTGCACATTCAGTGTATCTGTGGAAGGAAGGAATTTCAGGAGCCTCCAATGTCTCCATGTTATAGTCCCTCCCTCTCCGACCCTCTTTCTCAATCAGCCTGGTTTTGCCCACACAATTTGCCTGTATTATGAAGTAGAATAAAGAGGCTCTCCTAACGCTGCTTTATAGAAAGGCTCAGTTTCCAGTTCCATCACTGAATGAATGAAACCAGTTACTTAACCTCCCAGATCCCCAAGTTGGTGTTGATAATAGTGACTTCATAATGTAGAATATTAATCATCAGTCCCGATGTGCAGTGATGAAAATATTGGTAATATGATACTAATATTGAAAACAATAAAATAGCTACCATTTATTTAATGTGTACTCTGTGCCAGGCACTGCTATATGCATTAATCCATATACCCCTCAAAACAGGATTATATGGATTAAGTCAAGTTGTCCAAATTTTCACAACTAGAAATATTGCATCCTGGGATGCAAGGATGGTGGTTTAATATATAGAGATAAATATATTTGACACACCACATTAACACAATGAAGGATGAAAATCATATGATCATCTCAATAATGCAGAAAAATCATCTGACAACCAGAATACCTGTCAACCTAGGTAGATGGATTGTATTAATCCTATTCTCCATAATAAGATTGTTAATATATCACTATAAATAGTCAGCACATTTTTATAGAACTTTCTGTGTGTCCAGAACTGCTCTATCCTATGAGGTAGACACTATTAGCATCCCAGTTTTACAGATAGAGGAAACTGAGGCCCCTAAAGGCTAATTGTGAACATTCAGTTGGTAGTGGTAGAGGCAGTCTAGATCCAAGTGTATATTCTTAACCATGATGCTTCAATGTGAGCTACTATGACGACTACAACTCAGTTCATTTGGTCTCCATGAACAACATAGGAAAATTTATATTATGTTACATTATATTACATTATGTCACATCATGTCACATCTACGCTCCAGACCATCTGAACCTTCTTTGTGGTCTATTGGAGCTCTGTTTATACTTTGCCTTATTATTACATATAACCCCCCAAAATGTGCCCATAACTACCACATTAGTTTGTGAAAAGACCAAGCAATTACCCAGTTATATTGTCCTGCTTTATAAAATAAAATGAGGGGAAGTAAGCGCAAAAAGCTATGAAATCTCAAGCAGTTGAGATTTGAAACTCTAAACAGAGATAGTCTTTAAACATTTGAGAATCAGATGGTTCATAGACTTGTTGGGGTTATCACTTTGTGAGGTGTGTAAATGTGTAATCCCTGTTTTGTACACCTGAAACTAATAATAATAACAACGAAAAAAAGAGTTCTTCTGTAGATCAGAGTACCTGAACAGTATTTTCCAAATACCTTAGCAATATTGATCTAAGACAGGGATAGGCCAACTTCTTCTGTAGAAAGCCTGATAGGAAATATTTTCAGCTTTGTGGACCATATGGTCTTTGTCACAACTACTCAACTTTGCCATTACAGTGCAAAAACAGCCTTAGCAGATACTTAAACAAATGAGTGTGGTGGCTGTGTTCCAATAAAACTTTATTTAACAAAACAGATGGTGGCCCAGATTTGGCCCACGAGCCATAGTTTGCTGACTTCTCATCTAAGAGGAATATTGCCCACTGCAACTGGTATTAATATTTAATGCCAGTGATTTGGGGCTTGGTAGACACTTGGAGGCATGTATATCAAAACAATATTAATGCCATGTTTATTTACTTCACCTTTTCTGTGGGAATTAATCTTTGCCCCACATTTACTCAAACATGGCACTTGCAAACTATGGTCAACGAAGGCTTACGATACTTACATTGCCATGAAAGCAGTGCAAACCCAGTTCCAGCCGTTTGACTCACGAACATATTGAAATATGACTTTTAGGATGTGCTTTCAGCCCTATGTAACAGTGATAACAAATAAGTTTAAAATATCATACAGAATGAAAATATAAGCATATATGCTTTGCTTTGACCTATGTCCAATCCTTTGCTAAATATTTTTTGCAAAGTTGGAGTTAAATTATTTTAAATAAGTATTTATTTAAGAAAAATGCAAAATAATTTGATTTACAAGTATAATTTAAGCATTTCAAATGGACTTTAAACTATTAACAGTTGTCTGCCAGAGGGATTTTCATTAATTATTAACTGTATCTGAAATTTCATTGTTAGCACTGAAATTAGTCAAGATCAACTTTACAACTCAGAATACATAGTCATCATTTTGCCTTTAAAATAATCATTGTAAATTTGATTAAAATGTGACACTTCAAGTTTTGTGTAAGTTAATGTTATTTTGTTTCTATTTTCCAAACTGAGTGTATGCAGAAGTGCACTGTATGGCTAAAAATATAATCACGTCATTATTATCATATTATATTATCATTTGATCAGATGATTAGTGAAGTGAGTTTTGATACATCTTTAGACTTCTCTGAATTAATGTTTGCTTTATGGTCAGTTGAAGTCAACATTGAAGAAGGGCATTCATGCAGGGCCAGCTCCTCCATCTTTCTCCTTCACTGGCTTCTCAGGATACTGCTTTGGACATCTTGGAGGTTGTGCTGACAGGGGAAGGCCCATTGTCAGTTGTCCTTTGCCTGGGACAGGCCAATGGAATGGGGACTTAGTATTCTTATCAAGAATACTGATCAGATTAAGGAGAGAAGGGAACCTGAATTAGTGTTCTATAACTGTGGTAACAAATTGCCACACACTTTGAGGTTTATAATGACACCAATTTTTTATCTTTTTTTATAGCCCATTGCCACCCATCAAAGTAGGACTGTCTTATTATGCTCATCTGCTATAAAGGCAGCAACGGTCTGCTGAGCCCTTTATTAGCACTTCTCTTAAAGACCTGTTGCATTTTGTTTTACGTTGAAATTTGCATTTCTATAGATTTTAAACTAAATAGAAGTTTTTTTTTTTTAATCATTCAGTTTATTGGAGTGACATTGGTTAGTGAAATTATAGTTTTCAAGTATACATTTCTATAATGCATCATCCATACATTGCATTGTGTGATCATCACCCAGAGTCAGTTCTCCCTCCATCACCGTATATTTGACCCCCTTGACCCTCTTCTGCCATTCCCCTTACCACCCCCCTGACCCTCTCGTAACCACTAAACTGTTAACAACAAATCAGACACAAATTTATTATCTTAAAGTTTTGCAAATTACAAGTCCAACTCAGGTTTCACGAATTGTTAGCAGGGCTGTGTTCTTTCTGGAGACTCTAGAGGAGACTCTGTTTCCTTTTCCAGCTTCTAGAGCTGCCACATTCCTTTTCTCGTGGCCCCTTCCATGAGCCAAGAACATGGCGTCTCTCCCTGATCCAGCCACAAAAGGTTCTTTGCTTCTACGGACCCCTTGATTAGATGGGGTCCCCCTGGGTAACCCAGGATAACCTCCCCATCTCAGAGTCCTTAATCAAATCTGCAGGTCCCTTTTGCCGTGTAAGGTAACAGTCCCAGGTCCCAGAGACTAGGACTTGGGCATCTTTGGGGAGCCATCATCCTGTCTGCCGCAGGGCTTGAATTCAGTGTGCTGGATTCCCAGTCGGCACTTCCCGTGCTCGTTGCCCCATCGTCTCACTCTGTGGCTTCCTGTGTTTGGGCACCCAGTTCTGTCTCAGTTCACTTTAGACCTTTCTCTTCTCAGTTCTTAGCTCCTTCAGCCTTCCTTACCATGCAGTCCTGGTGAGTCCCTTCTGCTGAAATCAGTATCGCAGTGCAGGCTCGCCAGGCTGCCTGGCTTCAAATACTGCCCGTGCCACTTGTCAGTGACCTTTGGCAACTTACTGACTCCCTGTACCTCGATATTCTCATCTGTAAACTGAGGCTAAGGAATGTGCACGTGCTATGTGTGACTGATGTGACGATCAATTGAGTTAGTATCTTTAAAACTCTCAGAACAGTGCCTGGCACATTGTAAACCTTTACTGAACAAATACTAACTCCATTGTTGCTGTTACCTTGGTTATTCTTCTAGACGTCCCCTCAAGGTTTTATCTGTGATCTCTTTTCTCCCGAAAGGTGGCCTGTCTCAGAGCTTCAGCGTTCATCTCTAGATAAAGGACTCCATTCACAGACATCACCAGATTCCACACCGCTGTTTCTGACGGTGCTGGGTGAACGATTTATTTGCATGTCTCAGGGACCTAGCGTATCTGAACCCGAATCCAACATCCTGCCCATCAAAATAATCTATTCATGTTTTTATTTCTTTTCCGTTTTCCGATCCAAAGTTAATTTTGATTCTTTCCTCTCACCCCTAAACATTGAAAACGTTATCAAGTCCTGCAGCATCTACCATTAGTCTGACCTTGATCTACTGCCTAGAACAGTTTTCTTAAATCCCTGTGCCGGCGATGCCCTTGCCCCAGCCTTATAACTTCAGTGATTCTTCATTGCCTTAAAATGAAGATTATGTCTGTAGTGTAGCCTTCAAGGCTCTTCAGAAATACTCTAAAATTTTTACAATTCCATGCAGACGTACGTTGTTGTTACCATTGCTTTCTATTGATGTGATGAGCCAGTGTTAACTGTGCAGACATTTTTAAACACACTTCATACTGCACGCCTCTTCCTTTCTGGACTTTGCTCTGTTCTTCAGTGCTTTCGTCTCATGCCTTTGCTGCCAGACATGCGCTTTTTCTCTGTCTCTGCCTTAGACACTCAGCAGCCCAGGCTTAGTGACCACACTGCTTTCCTCATAGCCTTTCCCCACGCTCTCTTAAGTCAGGGGTCAGCGAACTATGGCCCATGCACCAAACCTAGTCCACTGTCGGGCCTTACAAGGAAAGTTTTACTGGCACTCAGCCACACTCATTCATTCATGCATTGTCTCTGGCTGCTTTAGGTCTACAGTGGCAGAGCTGAGTCATTGCAGTGGAGCTCATATAGCCCACAAAGCCAGAAATATTTACTGTCTTGCCATTTTACAGGAGAGGTGTGCTGACCCCCTTCTCTCCTTGGAGCTATGTAGTCTGTACTGTCCCTCCCTTGTGGATCTTTCAGGTCTCCCTTCTCTTAGAGTTGCTTTTGCTCACTTGGTCATTAAGCATTTAGGATTGCAGTATATACTTTTCTATTATTGTGTGTGTTTCACCATAGGAGGTAGATACCTAGTTTCTTCTTAGCTATTTTTTGTTGTTGTTGTTGTTGTTGTCTATCCACAACTATACATACCTGGGGTATGAGAACACTTGACTGTGCTCCTCTTATAAAAAGACCAAATAGTTAAATTTGTTTTAGGAAAACCAGCAATGCTTCACTGGCTTCTTAAGGAGAGATCAAATGACCTTGAGTTTTCATTTCTTTTTTAAGCTCAGGAACTGTTGATGTCCTCAGATGTCATTGCTCTTTGCTGTGTTAGTGCTGGGGGATTGCCTCCTCTGTCAGACTGTGAGCTCCATTAGTGCGAGGGCTCTGTCCTGCCATCCCTGAATCCTCACTGCTCAGCACACAGAGCGCTCAACGAATGTGTGTTAAATGAATCAATCAATAAACAATTGAGGATCTCAAAAAGAACTCTTTCCCAAGGTATTAATTTTAAACCAGGTACTTATAATTGTCTACATTCATCTTGTTTATATCCTCCAGTTTCACCAATGAATATATTCAGTTATCATCTGATAACTTTTGTGTCTGTGTGTGTTTGGATGGGGGTGGTGATGGTATATTGTGCCTATGTGCACCAAACACAAGGAAGACATCTAAGCTTCCCTGAAGTGATGAAAAATCCATAGCCGTCTGGTTCCCTGAGGGAGAATGTGAAGATGTAGTGTACGTGAAGGATCCCACGTGACACAAAATGAGAACGTGTTGGGGAATAAAGGTAAAGGAATTCAAATTAAAGGGCTAGGGATAAATTTCCAGGGTGTCTCTCCTTTCAGTCCACCTCTTGATTCTTTCTAGCCTTTTTGTTAACTTCTTCCTCTCCTGCAGCTGGGGCAGATTGAGAATCTCCTTTTTCCTGCTGCCTAGAATTCTTCTAGAAAGGACTACATTCCAGGAAACCACAGTCACAGAGTGAATTAACATTGCAAACCAACAGCATTACTGAAAACTTTCTTGGAAGGCGCTCAGAGAGAATCGAGAGGTGGACCGAAAGGAGAGAAGCCCTGGGAATTTATCTCTAAGCACTTTACTTGCATTCAAGTCGTGCTGGTTAAACATTCTTCAAGGCTCTTATCCTTTCTGCTTCTGTAAATTCTTCATATAGACATCAAGTCAGCAGTTAATTCTCATCCTTAGTCCTCTTTTGGTCTCTTTTCAAAGTGCTTGAATGCCAGTGTGCCTTCAGACAGACTCCTGTCAGATTAGAAATAACAACTGCTTGTCAGGAAGTTCCTCCTGGTTTTGATGTGCTGTGTTGTCAGATTTGTGTAACTCCCTGATGCCAGTCTGTCACATAGTCTGTCACAATGCAAAAGGACCAAACCGAAGGCGGCATGACACCCCCCAGGACCTAGTGTGATGGAGGGAGGTTGGGTTGTGGCCAGTCCTCTCATCAGGCCTGCTGAGACTAAGCAGAGTCCTAGCTTCGGGCCTCCGAGGGGTCCTCTGTGGATTTCATCTCAACATTCATGACTGCTCCCTGCAGGGCACCCACTCAGTGACCCGCCTCTGAGACTCAAAGCTCCTCAGCATTCTGCTCGCTCTGGGTCCACTTGAGCTCACCTGACTGAGTGGCACAAGTTCTGCCCCGGTAATGGGAACACACCTAAGCTAATGACATGTGGGGGGCACCCTTTGGTATGTGCATTCCTGTTTGGTTGGGTCTTTTTTCTCCCTTGGATGTGGGAGGGTATCAGTATATTCTTGTAAACATTTTGTAAAATGTTTGTTTGAACCAAATAATAGAGGATATTAGAAAAACTCCAGAAAGATTGGGAGAGTAAATCCAGGGCTGAGAGTAGCTACGTAGGAGAATGTTCACCTCCATTCTCTTACGTGCTCTGGGAAGGAGCAGTGCTGGGTTTGTTCACTACTTTGTAGCTCAAGTTGAGAAAAAGAGGAAACAATAGAAATAAACGCCCCATCCCACAGATGACTTTCTTTTCTTAATTAGGAATAGGTGAATCTTACTTGTTGCTCATGGTGGTGACATTCAAAACATTGTTTTTGAGTGGGTTGAGAAGTCATTTATCTAGGAAACGACAAGGAGAGCGATGCAACTCATACACGTTATTGCCGCAGTTGTAAAACATTGACAGATCTACAGATGCTCCCGCGGCACACAGCTCTTCTGAATCACAGGAGTGACATTTAGATGAAAGCGAATCACTTCTGCAGAGGCACACGTCTGCTGGGGGTGCAGCCGGAACTGGTGCTCTGGGAAGTGAGCCAGAAAGAAAGACGACCAAAGAATTTTATTCTGTTGAGAAACATACATGTAGATAGAATTTCTGAGAAATCAGGAACATATGTAAAGAGCTTCAAAGAAATCGTGGTTTTCTGTGATCAGAATATTAAGCATTTATTGTGGTTCATTGAATTTCTCCGTAGAGGAAACTCAGACCGGGCGGGGAAAGGGGACTTGGAATTTAGGAGACAGAGAAAAGCAGGAGTGACTTTGGGAGCTGACCATGCAATGATGACAACTGGAGACATGGAATGCATATCACTTGCACAAATAGTGTAGGGAAAGGGCAGCCCAAAGTCTTGGGGGGTGGGGGAACCTTGTCCAGTGTGATAGGCTGACAGTGGATCCCAAATATATGTCCATGTCCTATAATCCCCAGAACCTGTGAACAGGACCTTTTTTGGAAAGAATTTGCACGTGGGATTCAGTTAAGGATTTTGCTATGAAGAAATTATCCTGTATTATCCCTGTGGGCTCTAAAGTGTCATTACGAGTGTCTCATGAGAGAGGCAGAGGGAGGTTAGACACCAATGCAGAGGAGGCGATGATATGACCACGGAGACAGAAGTTGGAGTGATGTGGTCACAAGGCAAAGAGTACCAGGGAACGCCTCCACCCGTGAGAAGCTGAGAGAGGCAAGGAGGGGACTTCACCTGCCGGAGGAGGCGGAGCCCTCCTCACACCTTGATTTCGGACTTCGAGTCCCCAAACTGTGAGCTAGTAAATTTCTGTTGTTTCATGCCACCGGAGGTGTGGACATTTGTCACAGCAGCCCTAGGAAACTAATACCCCATCTTTGGGAACAAAAGAAGAGTAGAGTTTTAAGGCGCATGAGCATAGGTAATGGTGTTAAATGCTCGGGCTCCGGGGGTGTGAGCATGAGGAGTGAGGGGGAGTCATTGGTGGGACGGGAGGGAATGACGACAGCTAACTTGTCACCCAAGCAGCTTCCATGAGGATGTTAGAGGTAGCTCATTCTCACAACAGCTCTGAGCTGTAAACCGGGCCTGGCCTCGTTTTATAGGTGAGAAAACAGGCACATAAGGATTACGGACTTTCGCTGGGTACAGCAAGTAGCTCCTGGTGTAGCCAAGCTTGGAACCCGGAAACTCGGACTCCAGTGCCCACATTTTTACCGCGCACCATACTTTCCCCTCACCCCTGTGGTTATGTGTTTTTCAAGGTCTGGCTTGGGGTCTTTTATCAAATAAGGGAGGTCATACGTTTTTAGAGAAAACAGTGTTTTCCTTTGTAAGCAATTGTGAGGCAAGATGAAACTTGACATCAGCTGGACTCCACCTTCCGCTCAGCTGGAGCCGAAGCTGAGGGAGGCCGCCAGGTCAGGCCTCGGAGGCTGGGGACCAGGACGAGGTGCAGTGAAACAGGAAGCGCTCGATTGCATTGCCGCTGCACACGTGAGCACGCGCGGGGTCATTCCTTCACTGGCTCTTGACGCTGTGCTCTGCCTGTGCCCCAGGAGTCCTCGCACCGTGTGGAGAGCCACGTGCAGGGCGAGCAGGGGCTGCAGGGGGACCGTGGTCCCCCACCTCTGGATGGAAAGTGTCGTGTTTTGCCATGTATAATGCGCGCTTCCCCCACCCCCCAAATTTGTGAGGGAAAACTAAGGATGTCCGTTCCACATGTGTGATACTAATTACATATCTATATAAATGATTTTAATGTATTTTATTTATATTTAGAGTTAAAAGTGTAACTCTAGAAATTAATAATGATAGCTATGTGCAAAATAATACTCTGGAAGATGGTAATCAGTTTTCTTATATCAAATAATGTTTATACATAGAGTTTCTGGTACCTTGTATCTGTTCTTGTGTTTTGTAATTATTTGTTACATAAAATTTCTTGTGCCATAATATGTGAAACAATAAATGCTAGAATTTTTTTATAATACAAAAAAAGTACCTAAACTTAAACAAATAAAAATTTGAATTAAATTTGAAATGAAAGAAAGAGGAGTTTGTTAGCTGTGTGCGAACCCGGAGCCCATTTCAGCATGGACGTCCCAAAGGCGGGCCGGGGTGCAGGGGTTCTGGAGATGACAGCTCTGTAAGTGTTTGGGTCAGAGGAGTGCCAGCGTACTATACCTTCCAACCTTACTGAGTTAAATTATTCAGAACCACCGCAGACTTAAAACAGCCTGCGTTATGCTATTTAATTCATTAGGATACACGGTTTAGTGGAAGGAGCAGGGTGAAGATTCCGGTTAACCAGTCATGTGACCTTGGACCAGTAACTTCACCTCCTGAGCCTTAGGTTTCCCACCTGTAAGATGTAGATACTGGTTCTCTGTCATTTAGGGTTGTAATGAGGCATTAATGGTAATGATCAGTATCTATGCACAGTGCCTGACATTTAATAGATAAACCGTGTCCACACTTTTGTTAAGTAATTAGCAGCAAGTATGATGCAATTTATTGGTTGACAATTCAGTTCTGATGATGTGACTCCTGCATCTTCTCTAAATGTGAACATTTTCCTACGTCTGGAGTATATTTTCTGTCTCGTGTACTATTTGTTTATACATCTCTCTCTTCCGTGGACTTGGCCATTGCATGAGGACAGCTCTGATGGGCGAGGTTCTTTATCGGTACCTCTGAGATCTCTTAATTCTTAGAGGACCAAGATGGATTTGTCAAGTATTGGGGTGCCTCCCAAATAGATCCATGTTCCTTCTTCATCCTCCCCTCGTAATATTTGTGACTTCTTTTTTATTTTTAATGTTCCCCCCCCCATGATCTCTATAATTACAGTTTTTAAAATACGGAATTCAACAACTTCAAGTGCCGTTGCCATTTATTTCCACTGTGTCATTTTTATTCTCATTTCTGTGATTTTGTGTTTCCTTGAGGAGAGTTATATCAGAGCTGGAAGTGCCACACTGACCCACAGTCCTGGTCCCTACAGGCCAATACTCCTCTGCAAAGGGAGCAGGAAGAAGTGTTTCAGGGAGGGTAGTCCGTTTCATGTTGGTGGACTGACAGGGCATGTAGTGTCTGATGTTGACCTGAAACGTTGTTCCCAGCCCCTTCACCTGTCACCTGAAAATCTGCCTGCCTTGTTCTGGCATCCTGATGGTGCTATGCACGTTCACTTTGCACCTGCGTGGACATGTGGCACATACCGTGGCGGTAAGGAGCGTGGAGGAGTGGTGCTCATCTTGCGCACAGGGAGCGACACCGGGAGCTTAAAGCACACACAGCCCAGGCACCTGAGCCCCAGAGCCTGGCGTGCATTGCCCCAGGAAGGCTTCTAGGCTGTCTTTCCATGGGCACCCCAGCCAGACAGACCTTACCTGGGTGCAGGTCCCCAGACCGAGGCTCAGGCACAGAGACCAGGCTTTGGGGACAGACTCCTATTCAGCAAGTCATGAGAAGGTAGATGTGGAAACCTGGACAGCAGATAGTAGGCCACCCTGAAAACCCAGTCTCCTGGGTAGACAGAACCACTCTCTCCCTGCACAGGAAACCAAATCCCAACTCAAACGTGGTCTGTCAGAGGCCGGGTGGCTAAGTGGATAAAGGGGAGGAGACTGTGCCAGACTGTCTGGGAATGCATGCCCTTGGAGGCTGCTGCCTGGATGGGCACTGCTCATGTTCGCCTCTATTTTACTGGGTTTTTGTTTTGTTTTTTAACACTCCTTTGACTGACCGTACCTCATTGTGATATGAGTTCTCCTGTCTTAAAATTTGTTAGAATTTACAAATGGGCCCAGGTCATGTTCTTTTTTTTCACCCTTGGGGAAACTTTAGTTAACTCTTCATAGTTTTGACATGAACCATGATTGCTGATTGACAGTTTACCTCTGAGCAGGCTTTTATTTTTCCTTGTGTCTGGGTTTTTAGAGGACTTCTCACTGTAGCCTTCCATGACCGGTAGTACGTCCACCCGTTGTCAATACGTCGACCCTGCCAGGCTCTGTTTCCTCGTCTGCATGAGGCCCTGGGTTAATTAGCTAATGTAACTTGTAACTCTAAATTTGTATCTTCACGTTTCAAAAGAGTCCTCTTAATCAGAAATTCTGTGATTTGATGGTGTTTGCTTCCTCCATTCCTGATGGAGTCCCACTGGCCGCTTGGCATTAAATGTGGCCAACACCTTTCCTTGGCTTTTTCTTTAAAGAACAGATCTGGATTCAGTCACCCATGAGTTTGAATTCCAGCTCTGTCCTCACAGGGCCTCTTTGGACAAATCATATCACCTTTCATAGTTAACTCAGGCTTCTAAGATGATTTTCTAATTTTCTTTTCCATCATGAATTTATTAGCTGCAGAGAAAAATCTTTTCTTTTATCATCTATTTGGTTACCTTGAAATACGGTTCATAAAGGAAAGGCAGAACAAATGCTTGCTTTTCTTCCCTGGTATTTTTCAGTTTTGTGAGTAATGAATTAATACTTTAAACAATTTTCGGGAGTGTTTTTGTAAAAAAAAATGTCTTTGAACTCAGAATTTATATCAATGTGGTGTGATCCATATTGATATAATCGATGTAAATTAATAAAATTAATATTTTTTTTTTATGAGATTGGTGTGATATCTGGGGTTTGCTTTAAACTACTACTCCACCACATAAAAACAAACAAACAAACAACAGAGTGGGGAAAATGACACAAAATTGGAAAAGTCTTTTTTTTTTTTTTTAAGCATTATGGAAAATTCTTGATATTTGTTGGAGCTGGGTAGAGGATACGTGGGGTTCATTATATTATTCTTTCTGCTTTTGATATGTGTGAAATTTCCCTGGAAAATAGCTCTAAAAACATACATAATTCTAAGGTTAACAGGTATGTAAATCTGAGTTCAGTCTTCAACTCTGGCCTCTACATGAATCCTGTGGAGAAAGTTCTTGATTTTTATTGAAATTCTAGCTATCCTAGCAACACTTCCTGATCCTCGTACCCCTGACAGTAGCATGCCAAGTGTGCCTATTTTTCCAGGATTTTGGAAAGAATTTTAATATTTGACTTTATGGGATCCTTGTTCTGAAAACTCATGTCATGGTAACTGAAGATACCCACTTTTGAATGAAACAGTGTTCAGTAACATAATGTCATGTGAAAATCAGTGGATATCACAGTTCTAGCATCACTCACATCCCTGAAGAATTTGAAACACAGTTGCCTGTGCTCTCTGGATTTCACGCCGTCAAATAATCTGGCATGTTAGCCATCCTGACACCTGACGTCTTCAATATAATGGTGCTATTTCTCGTTCCAGGTTTAAGTTTATCTATTCATGGGGCTGAAAAGCGTTTGCAAATCCATCAACGGCGAAGTGTGGCAAGCCGGCCAGGGTCACGTCGCCTGCCTGTGGTCAGGCATTCCTCACTCCCACCAGGTAGACGGTCAGTAAAAATGGAGGCAACCTCTTCTGGAATCACTGATGGGAGAACCAAAGCCTTCCACCCAGGTAATGCATCGGGGAAAATTCAACATTTACTCAGCCTGCGTAATTATCTAATTATGCCCTATTTCCAGTTAAGCGTGCTTTTTAAAAGAGTCTTGTACCCCACTCCCCAACTTCACTTCAGTCAGTGGTAAATGCCACCAAGCCCAGTGAGAAGCAAGAGAGCTTAACGTATCAGCAAAGGTTAAAGTTACATTCTACCTACTGTGGTAGAATCTAGATAAAAATTCAAGTGAACAAACTTGCTCATTTTAAAAAAGCATATTGTATAATAAAAACAAAGAGAGATTTGGCCATTTTCTTGATAATGTGTTCTAGAATCACCCAGAGAAAAAGTCAAGCTGGGAATGCCCATTTTGAAGCCCAAGGTATCTGGCTCACCTTGTCTACATCCCACTAAGATTGGGGGAGAAGACTGGAGTCACACTCTAAGCAGGTTATTCCGACTAAAAGGTTTTATTTGCTTGTTTGGATGAGAAACTAATTTAGACACTCATTCACTTATTCAACAAGTTTAACAAGGGCCTGCTGTATGCCAGGCATTATTTTGGGTGCTGAGGAAACATCAGTGACAAGACAAGTGTTCTGTCTGTCTGACTCATGGAAACGTTGACTTTTGAGGGAATTCAGAAGTCATTTAGTATAACCCTCACCTGATCCTGATCCCCCTGTGTGATGTCCTGGCAGCTGGCCACCCAGCCCTGACTACAGCCAAGCCTCCCTCTCCAGCCACGTCACCCCATCCTCTTTCTCAGTTGGTGACCTTATTACCTAACCTCGCTGAGAAACGCCGAGGCCGCTGGCCATGAATTACTGCAGACCCCTTCTTCTCCATCTCCAGATGTGTCTGTTTACTCCCATCCGTCCCCCTTTTCTTCAGTTTTTAGAAGATGATAGCCCTCTCAGTGTCCTTGAACAAGGCTTCACCTTTGGCCTTGCGTCCCCCCTGCCCCACCCCCAGCCTTCCTCAGGAAACTGTGTCCCTCACTGTCATCTCTCCCCTGTCCCTTGGTGCTGGATCTTTCCCCTCTGTCTGTGAAGGAGGCTTCAGCATCTCCTGTTCTTATCATCTTCATTTTACACCATATCCTTTTCTCTCCTCGGCCACGTGTCCCCCCTCCCTGCTAAGCCAAACATCTCCAAGAGTTGTTTGCCCTTGTTTCCTCTTCTCTTTCCTCCCAGCCACTCTTCAACCTGACACAACCTGCTTTCTAGCTCCTCTCCTGCATCACAGCTGTCCCTGAGGCCCTTAGGGACTTCCTTTTGTCACAGCACGGTGTGTGACAGAGTCTTCTGATGCTCCTGACCAGGGACCACCACTTCTTTCCAAAACAGTGTTGCCAGGCTTCTACAACCATTTTCATTCTTGGTTCCTCTTTTGCTTCTTTCACACATAACTCTCCTGGTTTCCCGGTCTCCAGCATCTCTCTCTTCTTCTTGCCTCCTGTCTGACTATTTCCTTTATACCAAATCCACAAGGGTTCATCTCCACCCTGACCATGTCATTCTCCTTGCTTGTCCTGCTGGTTGTAGGGTAAAGTTCAAACCTCTTAGCATGTTAAAAACAAATGTCCTTCATGATTTAGCCCCTACTCCTTCTCCTCCGCCGTTATTTTCCCCCTTCTGCCTTAAACTTTATACTCTCGTGTATCGGTCAGGGTTCAACCAGGAAAGCAGAACTAGTAGAAGATATATACTAGAGCTTTGTTACAGGGACTTGGCTTCCATGATTGTGAGGCCTGTCTAGGCGAGTCTGAACTGCACAGAGCAGGCCATCAGAAAGGACAGGCTGGACCTCTTGGGCATAGCTAAAACTGCTGTCTACAGGTGGGAACTCTTCTTAAGGGAGGCCACTGCTTTGCTTTTAAGGCTTTTCACCTGATTGAATCAGTCCTGCCAAGATTGCCTTGGATAATGTTCCTTACTTCAATGTGACTGATTATGGTTATGATTTAATCACATCTACAAGACCCCCTTGATAGCAATACCTAGATTAGTGTTCATTGTGTGACTGGGGACTTCAGTCTAGCTAAGTTGGCACATCAGCTAGACCATTAATCAGACATTTAGTCAGACTGACTTGCTTTCAGCTGTCCAAACACTGGGTGCTGTGTCACGTCTCCCTTCCTTTGCTCGTGCTGCTGACTCTAGAATGCTCTGGGTTTGCTCCATTGTCTTTCAATGTTTTAAAATTACCTATCTCTCCACCACAAAGTCATCAAGGACAGGAATTCTGGGCCATTTATTATTTGTATCTCAAATATTTGTAGGGTGAGACTGAACTGAACTTTCATTAGCTGTTTTTAGACTATTAAAACAAATTTGCTTTTTAATAGTTCTTTTCAGCATTATTGAGATATCACTGACAAATTACAATAGTTTTCGAATTGTTCCACCTACCTTTCTTTCAGTGTATATTTATTGTGTGCCTATTAGGTTTCCAGGCATTCTTTAAGTACTTGGGATACATCAGGGAATGAAACGGACAAAGGTCCCTGCCCTCAGAGAGTTCACATACTAGCTGGGGGAGACAGACAATGCGTAAGCATAATGAATAGATTATATAGTGTTTAGGAAAGAGGGTCAGTATTACAGACAGAAGAAAAAGTAGAGGAATCAGGTGGCAGGATTGATTGTTGCAATTTTAGTAAGGTGGTCGGGGTAGATCACATCATGGGGGAGATGTGTGATCAAAGGACAGGAAGGAGCCAAGAGAGCCATGTTGATGGGCAAGTTCATTTCAGTAGAGGGATAGCCAGTGAACAGGCCCTAGGATGGGCATGAGTTTTGAAGTGTGAGGAACAGCACAGAGGCTTCTGAGCCTGGAATGAGTGGGAAATACCAGCTTAAAGAGGTCAGAGGATCAGATGTGAGGCCGTGTATAGGCCATCTTAAGAACTTTGAACCCTGTGTGAAATGGGAGCACTTACAGGGTTTTGAGCAGGTGAATCCCATGATCTGACTTACATTTTAACAGGGCCACTTTGGCTATTGTTTGAGAATAGATAGAGAGGGTGAAAGGAGAAAGGCCAGATAGGAGCACCATAACAATCCAATAAATGGTGATGGTAACTCTGACTAGGGTTTGGGGATGTGTGCGGGATTGTGGTGAGGATTTGGATTCTGGAAATATTTTAAAGTTGAACCAAAAGGTTTTCCCCATGAGTTGAACGTGGGATGAGAGAGAAAGGAGAGCTAAGGATGTCTCCAAGGTCTTTTGAGTAAATTGGACTGGTATCAACTGAGATAGAGAAGGCTACAGGGGAAGCAGATTTGGTGGGCTTTAAGGCAGAATTGGGGCCAACATCAGGAGTCTGATTTTGAACATTGTAGCACTGAGAACTGGCACGATCGTGGGGTGGTGGCGGGATAAACATGTCTGGAGTTCGAGAGGTTGGTCTGAGAAGGAGTTACAGAACTGACTGTTGTTTTCATACAAACGGTATTTAAAGCAGTGAGAGGAAAAGATGACAAAAAGAAGATGTAAAGGTGGAGAAGGGGTGAGAGGATGAAGAGCTGAAATCTGAGGCACTCTGATACTAAAGGTAAAAGAAAACATGAACCAGCAGCAAAGACCAAGAAAGAATGCCCAGCAAGGTTGTAAAGAAACCAGGAATTATGTCTTGAAAGTTAAGAAAGTTTATCGAGAAGAAAGTTTATGAAGATTATCTAGAGTAAATTTTGCTGAAAGTCAAGTAAGTCGAAGACTAAGAATTGGCCATTGATTTTAGTGAAGTGAAGATCAATGGTGATTTTGATAGGAGCAGTTTTGGTGTAGTGGTCAGGATGAAACACTGCTAAAGAGATTTAAAAGGGAATGCAAGGACATGAATTGGATACTGTGAATACGTATGACCTCCTTTGAACAGTTTTGCTGTGAAGGATAGTGAAATAGGGGAGCATTTGGAGGAGAAGTAGTAAAGTCAAGATTGAGTTTCTTTTCAAAATAGCAGATCTCCAGCAGGTAAGTGTCATGTTCAAGAGCGGGAAGTTCACAATGTGGGTGCCAGTGACAGAGGCGAGAACTGAGCACAATAGACTCGTGAGTAGTTTATCTGGTAGCAGATGGAAAGGGAGCCTACGTGGATATTGGGAGTGTGATGAGGACCGAAGAATTTCTTTTCCCATTGTCAGTTTTATCTGCAGTGTGGGAAGCAACGTCATCACTGAGAATGAGAATAGAACCAGAGAGAGAGAGAGAGAGAGAGAGAGAGAGAGAGAGCGAGCGAGAGCGCAGGAGAGAGAAAGCGATAGGATATGATGATGTGCTGGATAGGGGAATGGGATTGCCAGCCACATTAGAGGACCATTTGAGATTTATGGTCATGAAATTCAAGTAGGACTAATCACCATGTAAACACCATGTTAACCTTGTTTAGCCACATGAGGGAAGGCAGAATAGGTAGGCAGTTGAATTCAGAGAGGGTTGTGAATTTGCCAAAGAATTGGGGAAAGAGAGAGGGGATCAGAGGTGGATGGGAAGGAATGATTATAACAATTGAGGATGTGATTTAAGCTTAGTAAAGAGGTGGGTGAAGCCAGTAAGGTGGGTGAGGGACAGTGGAAAGTTGATCAGTTGGTTGGAGCTCCCAGAAGAGTCGAACTAGTGTTGAGGAAGGGTCATTGGAGGAGGAATTGGAAAGATAAGATATAGTCAGGAGAGTGAAATGCATGGCGCTGATATTATGGAGGGAGGGGTGTGTGGCTATTAGTAATAAACCCGTTTAGGGTATAAAACAAGTGACTAGTAGGGTGAAGGGCAGGATCATTAGAGGAAAGAATTCTCAGGCCAGGGTTTGGAAGGATCATCCATGCAGATACTGAAATGGTCAAGAATTGAATTGTTTTGAGGTGAGGGGATAATAAGCCAGAAGTTAGCCTCATCAAGAAATGAGGGAGTGTGACCTGGGAGGCAGCAGGGGAATGCAGTGGTAAAGGACAGAAGGTGATGAGGTATAACAAACTGAGAAAGAAGGCTGGGAGTGTTTAGGGAAGAGGGAAGAACCATTAAGACTCAAGGAAGTCTTACAAGTTCTCATCACAAGAAAAATAATTGTAGCTCTATACGGTGATGTATGCTAACTAGATTTATTGTGGTGATCATTTCTCAATATCTACAAATATCAAATCATTGTGTTGTACACCTGAACCCAATATACTGTTATATATAAATTACACCTCATTAATCACAATAAAAAGAAAACGACTGATGGAAGATACCGTCTTCTCCTTATCTATTGGCGTCAGGGCTGTAGGAAGAAAACAGTATCAAAAGAAAGCACCACAGGGAAGAACCAAGCTTTTATTAGAGCAGAAGATGAGGGGAACAACCTGAGAAAAGACTAATGCTGGGAAGACAATTTTGGAGGGCCCAGTAGAAGGGTTTTGGAGGTTGGGAGATTGCCTTCAGTGGCTTGCTTTCATTATTTTCCCACACAACCCCTAAGTTCTCCAAAGAAGATGAGTAATACTATCTCTTTTCAGCTTAAAAATCTTTATGTCTGTTCAGAAGTAAGTGCAGTCTTGTGAGCATGCTACAATTTAATCTCTCCCTGTTTTTTTCTGGCTTTATCTCCTTTTATACGCCAGAACCTACCTCTTTTATTTGAACCTTGCACAGCTCTTCACTGTGTCTCAGGTAGGCTTTTGCTCTTCCAGTTCTCTGTCCTTGCTCAAGCTCCTCCCTCTTTTTGGAATGCCCTTCCCCAGTAAATCTCTGGCCCATCTAATTGCTCAAAATGAACTCAAATTCCACTTTCTCCCAGAAGCCTTTCTAGCTGGTCAGAATTGACCTTCCACTTTGTAGTACTTCCACAAAACCTGGGAAGTCTTACCCAAGTTCACCTGTTTTTAGATGACACAGTTTTCCTAGAAGGCACAAACTATATTTAATTTATCATTGTATTCTTCATCTCTCCCAACCCCATGCTTTATGCAGAGTAGGTTCTTACTAGATAATGGTTTGCTATTTGTTGAATCTGCTCCACCCATTGGATACAGGTTCACATTCTGAAGTTATAAAGAGTAAATCGAATTCTTCTTTCAAAATGATGATCCTTTAGTTGTTTCAAAGCTCATGTTGAGCTATTTGTCAACTGAAACATTTCCTAGTTTCTTTAGGGCTACTTTCAATGACATGGTTTTCAGATTTCTTACTATCCTACCCACTCTGCTCTTAGAAACAGTCTTATTTCATGACTGCCTCTTTGAAATTACAGTGCCCAGAATTACATACAAGATTCTGTTCACATATGACCTAGGCAGAGTACAGTAAATTTTTAATTGACGTACTATGCTGATATTAATATAACACAATTTAAAGAAATGCTATTAAGGTGTTTCCTAATGTATCATCAGCTTGGGAAATTTCAGCTTGTCTCTAGTCATTGCTTTCATCTTAAAAACACATTATGTGTTTATCTATAATTTTATCATGGACTCCTGAAGCCCATTTACATTGGCAATTGGTTGAAAATATAAAACCAATTATTTAGCACAGAATTATAATTAAGTAAAATTATATTACACAGATTACAATGAAAAACCTGTTTTTGAAAATAAATATCTAAAACTCAAATTATTCTGCATAAAAGATGTGACTACAACTTCATCCTCTTACTATTAGTATACTTACACTTATGCATCATAGCTCTGTTGGGAGATTATAGAAGCACTCTCAAACTGAGCTCTTGTAGTGAGTCATAGATCTTAGAAGCAGCATGTACATTTTAGTCATACTGAGGCCTATTAAGTCATCCATCTACTTTTTACAAAATTAATGGTCCCGAGTCCGAAAGTACTTTCTAAAAGCCCACTCACTGGTTATTAAGTATGAAAAGAAAGAGCAAGAGAATCTTGTAGATCTCTGTGCCATGAGCCTTGAGGAATTTTAGTTTCTGTAGTTCCCTGTGAGTTTACAAACTCTGAGTGCTTACTATGTACTAACAAATATTTATTTGGAAGATTCTTCCCCGGGCTGAAATGGAGTGGAACTCTATTACAGATGGAGACCTTAGGGAGATCACAGGCATGTCCAAGGAGATGATCAGTTAATATTCTTTGGTTATAAATAACTGAAACCAATTATTTTAATCCAAACAAAGAAGGAAGTTAAATGTGAATGATACGGAAGGAAAGCCTGGAGAACTAGCCTTGGAAAAAAATAAAAAATAAGAAAAAAAATTTGTTTAATTATCTAGAATACATGAATCCTTACTACTTTTCTTTTCTTCAGTTTTGCATTATTTGGCTCAAGTTTTGAAGACCTAGGAGGTACATCCTACTGGCTATGCATCTTTCTCTTGGTTGCAGAGAGGTTGATGAGAGAGGATGGGCAGAAGGAGACCTCTCCTTCAGCTTTTGCAATAGGAGAGTAGCACCCCTTGGCTTCTCCTCTCACCCAGGCTGCCCACAGTAAGGCAAAGACAGTTTCCCAAAAGGAAATAGGGGTGATGTTAGAAAGGGAAATATACATGGAAGAATGCCCACTCTAGGAATCTGTACTTTACCTTCTATAATAGAACTCAAGCTATATTAAGGGCTGGAACAGAGATATACATAAACTTATAGGAACATTGTTATTGGGGAAAATTTAAGGATTCAAAAAACATATGGTTTATAAATTGAACTTTGAAGGTCGACCAGTAAGTATATTAATGGGAGGATGGGGAATGGCCATTCACATAAAGGAAAGAGCATAATAATACAGCACATTATGTCCGTTATAAATGCAAGCTTTATTGTTAGACATTTTAAACCCAACTACATGAACTGATAGCTATACAGACTTAACCAAATGACTTAATTTCTCTGAAGAATCTCAGTTTCTTCATCAGCAAAATGAGGGTATTAATATCTGTCTCAGGGTGTTAGGGTTGCCAGGTGAAATAAAAGACTCACAGTTAAATTTCAGATAAAATGAGAGTACTTTTTGGTGTTAATATGTACCACATATTGCATGGGGCACATTTATAATAAAAAGTTACTAGTTGTTTACTTGAAATTTAAATTTAACTGAGCACCCCGTATCTTTATGTATTATATCTTGCAGCTATATACAGCATTGTTATAACAAATAAGTTCATTTATGTAAAATGCTCGATATAATCCTTGGCACATAGTAGATGCTCAGTAATAAATGGTAGTGATGACTTTTGTTGTCAGCAGCATCATAGATGGAATTCAGAAGCCTGAAAAGTACATATCTCCCCAGTCATTTATTGCTCAGTCGCTGCACCGTAGACCAGTTTCCCAGTTAACTGATGTGGGGTCCCAGTAAGACAGCTTTTCATTATGCTGGACTGACACAGAGCCTTTCACCTTCACCTTGCATTTGTATGGTTTCTCTTCCCTTCTGATGGTTTCAGATGTTTCTCTGTGTATCAGTTTCATTTTTGACCATATCTTTTAGCCACTCATGATTAATGAATGGTATTTTCTATTCCCTTTTGTAGGCCAGTAACAAAAGTATTAAGTGGCACCAGGCTTGGGACTATTAAGGGTGAAGAGCAGAGTAAACTGAAGCATTGATGGTAATTTTTTGAATTTGAAACTGTAAAGCTGAGAGGGTATAAGTCAAATTATCCCAGTTCAATATTACGCTGTATAAAATAGAATTAGAAGCCTTCTGAAATCTCAAATATTTCTTCTCTTACTTTTCCTTTATCTGTTAGGCCCATCATACAGACCTAGAAAAATGTCATCAGTCACAGATTATGTCCTATATTCTATTCTCTTTTAGAGTTTGTAAAATGATGATTTGCTAATATGTTTGATTATTTTCCCAAGTAGTTTTCACCTTATTTTATTTCTCTTTTAAAACCTAAGCAGCTCTTTTCCCCATTTATGTGTGATTGTTTTGCTGTTATATAGATGTGGCATTTAAATGCTGGGACACGTTGGGGTGGTGGGGAGATGGACAGGTGATTTTGAAATGTCAAAAGACAATGGAGCAGAACCAGTGAGCTAGAATGACTGTGGTGCTGTGTGTATACAGGGGATAAACTATTTGACAGTAATAAAATTATAGCTGCAATTACTAAACACTCGATCTTATTTCCAACCTTAAGCACTAATAAGCTATTTGCATTCCTTATTTTTCTTAAATTTCCATAGTATTCTCATGCTATCACCCTTATTTATGTTTGGGAAACTAAGGCACAGAAAAGGTTAAGCAACTTGTCCAAGGACATTGCAATTATTAAGTGGCAGTATTCTAACTTGGGTGGTATGATTCTCTCATTTACTGTGCTATGTTACCTTCTTTAAACAACTTGAATGCACTATTTCTAGCAAGTTATTAAACAAAGCTTTGGGTTATTTAAATTTAAAAAGCTCTGTAGTAGTTCAGACGTTACTATAAGAAGACCATACTGAAAAAGAGACCATTAAGTTCCATTGACAACACACATAGTCACCTTAATGGGTGATTACTTTTTTCTGTACATGTGCTGCTCTACTTCCTAGCAGCTTTTTTTGTTCTACTCTTCCTTAGCCCTTTGTTTTTTCATCCTCTCTTTTTCTATTAATAGTTCCATTATTATGAAACTCATTTCTGTTGCCCTGAGTTTCACAAACTACTTTCTGGCCCTCATGCCAAGGCCTGGTCTTAAATTAGGAGACAGACTGAACTCAGCAAGTGCCTTTCATATTCTGTTAAACAGCAGCACCAGAGGCTATAGGGAGAGCGAGAGAGGCAGGGCAGTTACAGAAAGATTTACAAAATGAATCACAGCCAAGCACAACTGGTCTCTTGACTGACTTGTCTCTAGTTCTGCCAAGAAGAGAATCAAGATTCAGTTCATTCTTTAGGGGGAAAAAAAACATAAGGAGGAAGTAAATGTATGACTTATCTTTACAACAATAATAACCCTGGTACCGCCACCTTACATTAGGTGATGCTCCATTATTTCCAAAGGGCTTTCAGAACTATTTCTCCGACATCTCATTTGGTTCTCACAGCAGTCTGGGAGGTGAAATTAGCTCTGTTTTGCTGTGTCTCAGGAAATGAAATTGCTTGCCTCAAAGTAAAAAGAAAAAAAAGAAATTGGTGGACCCTAACTAAAACCTATTCTGTAATTTCTTAGTGTTTTTCCCCCCACTGTGGCAATTTTCTTTTTCTTGAAGATGAGAATGAATTGAGTGTGAAGGTTTTGTGTTTTCTCATCACCTTATCAGAAAACAGACTTTTAAAAAAAAAAAATTGTGGCTGATCTTCTTTACTGACCCTAAGGAATCTGGCTGCTCTTCCTGAGTAAATGTGAAGCGTGGATGAAGTAACACATCAGTGTTCCTGTATGTGGAGTGGATTTGGGGTATGGCTGGAAGATAAGATCTTCCCCAGGGCTTGGAAATCATGTGGAAGGAAACAATAAGGGCTCCTTAGGACTTCTGTTTTATTTCTTGTTGCATTTGAGGGGCATCGTGGTGTCTTTCCAAACAGTCAGTGCTGTGGTTCCGAAACAATGCTGATCACTCCTCCTGCGCATCACTTCCTCTTTAAGTGTTTTTATGTTTTGTTTTTGTTTTTGTTTTTAAGATGCGTGATGTGAGTTTAGTGCATAGGGGAATGCTTAGGATAACAAGCTATGTGGGGCCTTGGCAAATGTGGTCACTAGGGTCTGCTCTTTGTTATCATTTGCTGAATATTGTGTTGTCTAAAACTACGTACCAAATTCGTCACTTCGATAGCTGCATTTTCTTTTCCCTTGGCTGAGAGACGTATGCATGTATTTTGTCCCATGTGATGCATTTAGGGAGAGTTTTCTGAAGAATGTTTTCACAACCATTCAGACACACAAAGTGAACGAAGAAAAGCTGTAGGAGAGGCAGCCGCAAAGAAAATCAGATGATTGATTTCTGGGAAGTGTATTGTGTTTTGTGGAATTTAAAATTGCATCTTCAGCCTGAGGCTATTGCAAATAATTTTATATTTAAGAAGCTTGGAGAGATTTAAGTTATTTATTTAACTCAAGATCGTACAACTGCGTACAAAAAAGTCACAGGGATGTAAAGTACAATATGGGGAATATTGTTAGTAATTGTTATAACTATGTATAATGTCAGATGGGTACTAGACTTGTTAGGAGGAACACTTCATAAATTATATAAATGTCTAACCACTTGAAACTAATATAAAATAATATTGAATGTCAACTATAATCTAAAAAATAGTCACAGATATATAATATAGCATAGGGGATATACTCAATAGTATTCTAATAACTATGTACAGTGTTAGGTGAGTAATAATAGACTTACTGGGGTGATCATTTTGTGAGGTATGTGACTGTTTAATAACTATGTTGTTTTGTACACCTGAAACTAGTAAGAAAAAGGAAGGGGAAGGAATCATACAACTGTAACTAGTAGCCTAAGCCTTTAACCATGGTAGTCAGTTAATAGTAACTTCTGCTAGCTTAATTTCCTGAATTAGAGGCTAGAGGCTGATATACAAGCTCTCATGAGGCTTGCTGTCTTGTGTGGGCATATTTCTTCATACATCCAGCCCAAGCCCTTCTGTACACCCAGATTTATCATGCAAGTAAAGAGAGTAAACAGTATTTTAAGGTTGCCGAGAGTCTCTTGGTGTCTATTCTGTACCCCACCACCCAATCCTGAGCTTCTCTCATCCATTCTTCTGCAAGAGTCCCTGTCATTATAGCAACACCCCTCAGTATGTAGAAGATGCCCTTGAGCCCCTCCTGTGGGACTTGGAATACTCCTTGCCATGTGGAGATTTGCAGCTCAGATTCCCAGGCTCTTGAATCTCTTCATGCGGGGAGGCATTATAATTTAGGAGACAACTGGGAAACATGGAAGCAGTTTTGTTGAAAGTCAGCTGGAGCCATAGGACCTTTATTTCCATTTTAGACCTGAGGAAGATCCACCTAGTAGGAACCAGATGTGGTTCTCCTATCAGACCCAGTCCAGAATTGGGTCCTTAGAACTACTCAGTGTTAACCATTTGGAGGAAGATCTTTAAACTTTTGTAGTGGCTAGTGTGGGTGAACCTATCTGTTTATCCCTACTGATACACAGCTGAGTTTTTGTGAAAGAATGATCATGCCCCATCACCAGATTTACAACACATCACTAGTAAAAAAGAGTGTGATGTGTGTCTTTTTACAATAGTTTTTATGAAGCACCCTCCATTGTAAAGCCTTTTTAGTGCATGGCCCCCTAAATAGATTTTGGTAAACACTATAAATGAAGTTAAGAAACAGAGATGGAAAGTTTTTCCAGAACTAGTGGAATATCCCACATGTAAATCTAGGGTTTTCAATCTTAGGTCCTCCAGAAGAAGGGAATTTATTTTCTTTCTTCTTAACAGATTTATCTTGGACGCTGGCTGATGCAAGGACAGCCTGTAAAGACAGAGTGTACCTGCCTCCCTTAATATCATTCTCCGTCTTAACTCCATCACGTAAACACTGATTTCACTTACGGGGAATTGAAAACAAAACTCCCGATTTCAAAAATGGTGTCTTTGCAGCCTATTAAGTCTAAAAATATTATATGTGAGGATTTATTTTAGATATAGATATCAAATTTTGAAATATTGCTGTTTCCTATTCTGGAAAAAAACATGCTGCATTTGAAGATTGACATTAAATACATCTCTCAGGACAGGAACTACTAATTTATATTTGTAGAAGATAAACAGAATAGACAGAAGCTCAGTTCTAGCATCATTTATTATGAGGAAATCATGGAAAATACTGTATATTCTCTTAACCCTGCTTTACAGAGTCCCCATCTTTTGTGTGTCATGAGGAAGGCAAAATTTGTTTTATCATATTTTCCTTTATTTCTGTTTAAATTTGGAATAACTATTCCAAGTCCAAATTACAGGACTTTTGGGGTATTTTTTACTGAATTGTTTTTATTTAGTCTAGGCCCTAAAGCTGGAATTGGCCCTCCTTGTGCAGTGAAGAAATATGTGACATGAAAGTTTTAGTGGATCATGATGATCTAACACCAGGAGCCAAGTTATTTTATGTCTATATCTCTATCTATCTATAGATATATGTAAATAATTGTCTATAATTTTTAATGGAGCCTCAAATATTTTATGTTCTTCAGTTTATAAATGGGAAAAATGTGGCTTATTATTAAATGACTCAAGGTCTTATACAAATGCAAAGAATTCAAATGCAGGTCAGTGTAGTGTGAAAATCTTCTTTTTATATCACTTTATGTTAATATACAAATGTAAGAACTATCTGTATTTGACTGGACAAGAGATTAAATTGTAAGTAAAGTTACTAAACTAAGGCAATATAATATTAGAATAACTGAGAATAGAGATTTGATGAGTGGGTAGAGGGTAAGGGGGAGTGGCAGCAGTAGAAGTTATATTGTCTTGTATCATAGCAGAAAACAAAAAGTGATATATACAGTTCATCAGGAAACAATGGGAAACACACATGGATGTATCTGAGGAAGTAAAAACACAAACTTGCAGAAGGGGTTGTCCTGGATGAGTAGGACCAGGCTTGAGAAAGCAACTGTTGATTTTCGTTATTATTAAGCCCCTTGGTACTTTAAGATTTTCTTTATCATACAACAAAATTTAAGAAGATTTTACAAAAAGAGCAAGTGTATGATCTAGAATGTGCCTTTTGTGGTCGTCTGTAGATAACTGATCTAGCTGCCTTAAAATTGTGGACTATTGTGGAAGATTGGGATACTTCCTTAGTCTGAATCCATTACTGTTACTAATAATGGGAAGCTGCAGTAAAAGAACATTAACTGAGCAACTAATTTTTTTTTTTGAGGCCTTGTTCTAGGTTCTGTAGGAGACAGAAAGGTGGAGGCAGTTTGTCCCAGGCCTTCATCACATTACCCTGTAGCTGAGGGTGCTGGGATCACAAAGAGATCTAGATGGGAAGCAAGAGAAACTGCCATTTTGTCTGTATCTACTCTGCACTGTGCTAGGTACTTTACTTACCTTATGTTTGATGGAAAACATGGGCCATAGAAACAGATAAAATATAAATACTGTATGGGTTCAGTGGGTACAAAATGGGTATTTACTTCTTAGGATCAAGCAGACCATTCAGGTTGAGCCTTGAAAGTAGAAAGGGATTTCTGTATACAGAGATGGGACAGAGGAGGCTTTGACATATTTGCTACTCGAGCAACTCAAGTTTGCAGTTTATTTCTTTGGTTCCTTTTGTGTGTACATAAGCATTTAGCTAAAATCTATGTAAGCTCGATACAAATCTAAAATGAGTTTTTAATATATTGTTTGCTCAGCTGAAGAACTTCTATTAAACGTAAGTTCTGTTATCAAGGTTACTTTTTATTGCAACTACTTTAAACTTTACTCATACTATAGAATCACAATTAAGGTTTCAGTATAAACATTCCTGTCAAATGTGAGAAAAGCTAAAGGCAAATTTGGAGATGATGTGAGTTTTGTAACTATGATTAATTTTAAAAAAATTTTCAGTATGTTCTCCATATCACAGGAATCTTTTAACTTCCCTTTTTCTTTTTTTCTTTACTTTATTTATTTTGACATTCAATATTTTATATTAATTCCAGGTGTACAGCACAGTGCATAGACATTGATACAACTTCAGAAGTGGCCCCCCCCCCTGACTAGTCTAGTACCCTGGCACTACGCATAGTTATTACCGTATTATGGACTATTCTCTAGGCTTTGTTTTACATCCCTGTGATTATTGTGTAACTACCAATTTGTACTTCTTAATACCATCACCTTTTTACCCTGTCCCCCAACTCCCTTCCCATCTATCACCCCAATAAATCTAGTACCCATCTGACACCATGCATAGTTATTACAACATTATTGACTGTATTCCTTATGCTATACCCTACATCCTCGTGACTGTGTAACAACCAATTTGTACTTCTTAACCCCTTCCCTTTTCCACTCACCCCAATCCCGCTCCCATCTGGCAACCATCAAAATCTTCTCTGTATCTGAGTATGTTTCTGTATCATTTGTTTAGTTTGTTCCTTAGATTCCACATGTAAGTGAAATCTCATTGCATCTGTATTTCTCTGTCTGACACTCCACTCAGCACAGTACCCCTCAGGTTCATCTATGGCCCCACAGATGGCAAGAACCCATTCCCTTCCATGGCTGGCAGTATTCTATTCTATATACCACCTCCTCTTTATCCATTCATCCATCAGTGAATGCCCAGGCTGCCTGCATATTGGTCGTTGTAAGCAATGCTGCAGTGAACATGTGAATGCACACGTCCCCTCGAAGTACTGTTTGGAGTTTCTTCAGATAAAGACCCAGAACTGGGATTACTGGGTCCTTCTTTATAAGTAATTTATTTGTTTAGTTTCCTTGGGATTGTACTTAGTTGCATGCCATTAACTGAGGCCTAATGGGGTTATAGTTTATTTTAAAGGTTCTTCAGTTGGAACCATGACATCTTCACCACCTTGCCTAGTTTTTCAGAGCTTTGTGTTTTGACTCAGAATAGAGACATCCATGACTGTAGGAAGAACACTGATTCTCATTGTTGTAGAAATCACATCAAAACTGTAGGACTAACAATAAATAATTAAATATAAAGTGTCCAAAGTAAACATACTGCTTTTTGTATGTTGAGGTCATTTAGTCTCTCATTTGGGCCGTAAGTGCTAAAGGTGAAGATTGTCACCTTGAAGGATTCATTTGTGAATGTCCTTGCACAGTGATCACTTAACATTTAGGAAAGTTTACAGGGGTTGCTATGAAACGTCCTTGTTTCATAGCAACCCCTGCTTTGTCATGTTAGACCTTAATGAATGACCCTTGTATTCTACTTTATGAATGTGTATTTTATATTTCTTCTAGAGCAGTGGAAGAAAAATAAATTAGATTTTAGGGATTCTAAATGTGATCTTAACGTTTACCGTGAAGAGAACATTGCATTCTGCAATTTGGAGCTACTTGAATTACACATTTTAAGAATTACATTAATGTAGAAAATCTTACATTAAATTAGTTCTTTAATGGTTTAACATCTGTAGTCTTTATCTTGAATTCTCAACTCTTAATACCCTCCATTGCCACAATCTGAATTTTTAAATGACTTTAAAATTATAAAAGTATTTCATGCTTATTGTGAAAAGCACAGAAAAGATAAAGAACAAAACAAAAATATACCTGTAATTTCATAGCTGAGAGGTAACTTCTGTACCCATTTTGATATTTCTTTCTATATTTTTCTTCTAGTCATTCACAAAGGGTTTGTGTTGGTAATATATTTCAGACATATCTATATACGTGTTTACCTGTTTCTTTCTATCCATTTGCCTCCCTTTTTCATTATATCTTAAGCATTTCCCATATCATTAAATGTTCTTTAAAAATAGACTTCGATGACCTGAATCCTGCCTATGTTGCTTTTTTTGAGACTTCTTACAATCTTATATAATGTCTAACAGAAAATTTATTAAAAGTTTGTGGAATTTTAGTTATTTAAATTGTAGTTACTTAGAAGTCATAAGTATTACATGAATTTATGAACTATATTGACTGTTGCAAATAATAAGTACATAAATTAGGCTTCTATTTATTAGTCTACTTAGGATGTGATTTGCTTTTTAGGTTATATAATGGCTTTTGTCTTGATCTGAAGTACTAGACCATAGGACTTGGGTAAATTCAATTCTCTCATTTCTGACAGCCTGAATTTGTGACTGCTTGGATATAGGTGGTGTTAAAGACTAGTTAACAATGTGCATTGATATTATATCTTTGTAATTTAGTAGCTGTTATTATCACCCCTATGTGATAGATGAAGAAACTGAGATTGATTGAGATTCAGTGTTACCTACTAAGAATTTGGGCGCTGGTCTGCCTAACTCCGGAATCTGAGCCTTTTTTACGTGTAGCCCTACTGCCTTTGTTTCACAATCACTGTGCAGCCTCATTCATTTGTTCTTTCTGCACTTGTTGAGTCCCTACTATGTGCTGACACTGTTCTAAGTGCTGGGTTAGAGCATGCAGACAGAAGTTCCTGCCCTCTTCAAGCTTACCTTCTGTTACAGTACGTTACTTCTGTTCATATTCCTCCTAGAATGAGTGTCCCTGTTTGGCAGTGACTGTGTCTTACTCCTCTTGAGTTTTAGGGATATAGCTGAAATTCTGTTCCAGGCTAAAAATCATTCCTGAGCTTATGATTATTTCTACAAAAATATTGGAAGTTAGGGCATGCCTCACTCTGTTCATCAAGTTATTTGTTTATTTTAGCACTGGCTTTTAGCCCTTCCAAACTCCTCAAATTGGAGGTGTTCTTACTGGTACTTTAAGAAGTATTCAGAGGTTTAAATTGTTTATTATAATGTTACTTTTTGATATCTTGATTTATTTGACTTTTTAGTGTTGGATAGGTGTGTGGAGCAGCATAAAAATCTTCTTTCTTTAGAACAAACCAGAAAATACATCAGACAAAACTAGTACAAGAAGCTTAATTACTTTGTAGAATAAATGAAAGTTTTCTGACACAATTGAAAAAAATACATGTTATAGCAGGGAAGCCCAACTGTGAGGGGAAAAAAGTGAACCTTTTCTCTGTAATATCAAGAATATTACATCTTTCCCTACCAACGAATTATTATAACTTTAAAGAAAATGATATCATAAATTGTTTGTGTTGAATGTCATTGTTAGCCATGCAGAAGCTGAAAATAATTTTAAATATCCTTGGGAGCAGGCTACCATGTTACATTACTTAGGAAATCATCAGTAAATTCTGTAAAGAAGATAATATTGCAATAAAGTAGTTGCCTTATTTTTGCATTGGAAATGGTGTTAAACCTCTTAGGTCCCATAAGGAGCAAATGGCTAATAACATTCCTCATTTTTTAAAAAGTCATTTGTCCAAGAGGGAAGATCATTGGCAAACCAGCTGGCTATTCATTTTAGATCTTGACATTGCTTCTCCTTGGGACCCTAATGCTGGGCTCTCTGATAACCAGTGCGAACTCCATGAATATCTTTCATTTCTCCAGAAGGAGGTGTGGATTTGCAAGGCTACCAGCTGGATATGCAAATACTACCTGACGGCCCAAAGAGTGATGTGGACTTTTCAGAGATTCTTAATGCAATTCAAGAAAGTAAGTTTCACTCAAATTTTAAATTCACTGTGAAAGGAGAAACTATTATTATTATAATACTTGGAAGGGGTACCAAAACTAGAAACCTTGGATACCAAGTTTTAAAAAAATAGAATGATGTCTTAAAAGAGATAGCAGGTGGAATAATTTTGAGACCAAAAGAGATCATTAGTGAAACGTGTGTTTAATTTGTGAAACTGAACCACATAATATTGGAGTCTTTGAAGAAACCTGATGGAACACTATAGTGAAATTATAAATTCAGTGAATGTAATGTGCTATAGTACTTACTAAAAAACTAGGTATTGTAATTTTTTAGATTACTTGATTAATCATAATGAAAGATTACTCTTTAAGAAACCAGAATACTATTCCTTTGCTCCAATGTAAGGAGTAAGAAGTAAATGTTGATACAGTAAGCCAAAAATCAGTAATTTATTCTCCAAAACAGTTCTTTGGAATCATTGATGCTGAACTGTGGCCCACAGGTGAACCCCTCTTCTCAGCATTTTGATTAATCAATGTTTACTCTTGTTATACTACTTTACTTGTGTTTTCTAGTTTTCACTAAGCATTTCATCATAATCTATACATTTACTCAAGTTACAGATTAAGCATTGAGGATAGGTAATGCGGTATCACATTCTCAGCCATTATTAACATTTGTGTTTTGTTACCAGAGCTCTGTTTCTAGTTAATGCTCTTTGAATATCAAATAGTATTGTATAATGTTGCATTTGAAGGGTTTAGATCTGAAGAGCTTTACATGAAGAACTATTGTAATACTTCTTTTGCTGTGTTTAGTTTTGTGACACTGCATTTTTATATGAAATTTCTAACAAACAATTTGAAGCATTTTTTTCCCCTTCCATCACCATGTATTTGACTCCCTTTACCCTCTTCGACCACCCCTTTCCCCCTTCCCCTCTGGTAATCACTAAACTGTCATCTGTGTTTGAGTTTTTGTTTGTTTGTTTGTTTGTTTGTCATGTTCGGTTGTTGCTTTCAGTTTTATATCTCACATATGAGTTAAATCATACGGGTCTCAACGTTTTCTGTCTGACTTATTTTGCTTAGCATGATCATCTCAAGAGTCATTCATTTTGTTACAAATGGCAGAATTTCATCTTTTTTATGAAGCATTTTTATAGTAGTTATCCCCTTGTGTCATCATACTTCCCTTATGAGATAATTAATATCTCCACTTTGTAAGCAGAACACCTTGGGGCGGGAGACATTAGGTACCAGGGTAATATTAAATAATGAAGCTCAGACTAGAATGTGGGGCTGTGTCCCATCCTTCATTTAATTCCTTCATGAAGGTGCTCCATGCAGGGTTTAAACACTCTGAGGTAAAGGACCCTAAAATTCAAGAAGATGAGGCTAGTTTTGAGATAAATATTTTTAATGGAGAATATAAGAGGACTTGCCATTTGTTCTGGTTGGGCAACCCCTTCAATTAGGTTAAAAAGTTTCCCTAGGAGAATAAAAATCAAGTTAATGGATATCGGAAAGAAAATAACTTTCAAGGGTGAGTTGTAAAATTATGAAATTACTTCATTTGATTTGAATGATGATAGATTATATAGTGCTGAAAGAATTTTATTTTTAATGAATGATAAAAGTTGGCTTCTATGCAACTACAGGAGAAAACTTAAATTTTTTTGGAGCTGAATGCACTGTTACCAAAATTAACTGTTTATGAGATTATTTTTATAGTAATTTTTGTTATCATATCTTAGTGAAGACACATTCATATATGATGTTACCTATTTTACAGTTTAGCATGGTGACCTCTGTATGAACAAGTGGAAGAGTATAATTTTATGAGTATTTAATATTTAAATTTAAAAATAAAAAGATATATTACTTCACTTTGAAATACAAATCAACTTTTTATAGATTTAAGAATTTTCTAATACTTTGGGACTAACCAATTTACTTTCTTGTTAAAAAATAAGTTCTGTGCTAATTACCTTCGGGAAGCCACCCACACAGCCTTCATCTTTTCAGGTAGGAAGTGTCCGGGCTGTCCATCCACCCTCAGTATTTGTCTGCATTCCAAATGTGATTGAGACTTTTAGCCAGTTCATTGAAATTTCTAAGTATAAAAATGCATAACTTTGTTCTTCAAGGGACTGTGTCTTAGATGATTATTTATAGAAAGCTTTGAGAGACCAACATATAAAAATGTAAACACACACACACACACACACACACACACACACACACACGATTTAAACATCAGTAAAACTATTTCTTTACTCTAGACATCTTTATTGAGATTATCAGGATAATGAAAAGATTTCATTGTTTTCTTAGAATTTTGTGGACATACTTGAATGACCATCAACATCAACCTAGGAGGCAGGTGGGGATCAGGGAAGAGGGAGAGGTGGAGGTGGAGAGACGGAATGAATTTCAAACATTTCTTGAGTCTGAGATAGGCCAGCATTATAGTAAGTGCTTTTTCCATACTATCTCTTTTCATTGTTAAAACAATCCTAAGTAATAGGTACTAATTTCCCCATTTTAAAGCTGAAAATTTTGAGTATACCTTCCCCAAGACTATATGGTTAATATGGGATAGAGTCAATATTTAATCATATGTCAGTCCTTGTTCTGCTAAATCAGCGGTTCTTAACCTGTGGGTTGCGACCCCTTTGGGGTTCGAACAACCCTTTCACAGGGGTCACCTAAGACCATTGGAAAACATGTATCAGATATTTATGATTCATAACAGTAGCAAAATTAGAGTTATGAAGTAGCAACGAAAATAATTTTATGGGGGTCACCACAACATGAGGAACTGTATTGAAGGGTCGTGGCATTAGGAAGGTTGAGAACACTGTGCTTAATAAAAGACTAAATAAAAAATGATGAGGAAAAATGAACTACTTGGGATTTAAAAAGTTTTATTTCTGTGTAGCTGCATTTTGATGTAAGAATTCTTCTTCATGCTTCTACATTGTAAAATATATTTACATATTCTTTTCTGTAGTGCTCATGCCCTAAGAATAGCTTCCTCTATTCAAAAGATGTCTCAGTGTGGCTGGCTTTCCATAAGTGGCTTCTCAGCTTCCCCCATATCAGATATACAGCATATAAGGACTAAAGGAGTTACTTTATCCATTGATCTATCTATTCATCCATCTCACCTATTATGTGCCAGGCACTATGCTAGGCATAATATTTTAGAGCACTGTTAAATGTTATGGTCCGTAGTTCAATTCAGAAAAAATGGAAACATTCACAGATCACATTTTGTTTTGTTGTTCAAAATCAAGAATGACTTCATTGCTTTCTAGGAGAAAAGCATTTATCTGTGACCATATAATGTAAGGGTGTGTGTGTGTGTGTTCCTTGATGTTATTCTTTTCCCTCTTCGCATCCTTCACTCCCCATCCCATGAAGGTAGCCAGGTCCCTTGAATGTCTTCGTTTCAGCAGAGTTTTGTGTTGCCTGAAGTTCCTGGCTTTTGTTTCCTGGAAGCCTGAGCTTCTGAGTGGCTAATCTGCTGCTTGGCTAGGAGAAGAGGAGAAAGGGAGGGAGAGGAGAGGGAGAGACACTGATAGGTATCCTAAGACCAGCTCCCTTAGAGAGCACTGGTAACATGGCTTCCTGTGGGTGGTGCAAAGGGAGTGAGTGAGAATGGCTGTGTCGTGTGCTTGGGGAGTGACACCAGAGCCACCTGAACTGCCAGCCATGGCTGAGCCTCTCCATCTTGAGGAAGGAATAGCCCCTGCAGCATTCATGGAATTCTGGAGACCCTGGGAAGGCAGCAGTCTTGATTTCCTGCTTCTTGGTTGTATACCTAGTACTGTAAGTCAGAGTGTGGAATACAGTAACTATTCAATAAACTTTCTTAGTGAATGAGTGAATGAATGAATTCCACTATGGACTTGCAAAGGGGATGACGGCTCAGCACTACAGCTTGGAGACCTGGGTAGTCTCCTTAAATGTTCTGCTGTTAATAAAACCTCTGGAACCTTTGTACAGTCCTGGATATGTGGGGCAGAGGAGTGGGAATATCAGGAGTGACTGAAATTTAGTGGTCCACCAGGCCGGTGGGATGGGGCATGGAAGAATAAGTTAACTTGATGCAGTGAAGACGGGGAACGTTCTTCATCATAAGATTTCAGAACATCTACACGTGTTCTGAAGATTTGAGTACTTGCTTTATTGTGTATGCCAATACCAATTAAAACTAAAAAATCACGGCTTTTTAATCAGCAAGGTATTAAAATGCAGTCATTTTTGAGAATAGACATTTAAAGATTCTTCATTCTGAAATTAGAGAATCAATCTTAAAGCTTTGCAGTCCGTGAAGCAGGTGAGTGTGTGTGAGCATTTATTATATTAGCCAACCATTGAGAAATGCACAGTTGAAAGGTTGCACTGAACCTTTTCATTCCTGATTTACATGATCACCAATGCCACACCCTTCATAGAGATTGCTGTCCCCCACTTTGTACTGCCCACCGCTCCTGCTTTGTCCTTAGTTTCTCTCTTCTTGATCCCCAGCATATGCAGATACAGACTGTGGGGACTCTTGAGTGGCATTCAGACCTAGCAGACATTATTCTGTTATAGTCCACCAGGTTCAAATGAAGGAAAAAGAGCCAGGAATAGAGTGTGGGAAGTGAGAACTCAGAGGCGGGGAGGATTGTTGGGTAGTTGTTATCCTACTGTCCAACCTTGGTGCTTGCACGTGCGCGTACATAATCACATAGCTGTTTCTCCCTTAGTGGTAGTGCTCTGTGCTTCTGCGGTGAGGACACTGAGTCGTTTCTCAGTGACATCCAGTGAGTCATTTTGAATCCAATTTCTTGAGCCCTGATTTCCAATTTTATTTTTAATACATTTGGTCACGCTCTTTCCAAGGTGAAGGTGGGGGGAAAGGTGAGGCTGAAGTAGATTGAACTAGTCCATCTTGTCCGGCAACTTGGTGCTGGGCTTTTCTACCTATGTTATTTAGTGTTACATTCTCTTTGCCTTAATTTGCTCATTTGTAAGAGGGAGATAGTTACAATAAATCTGTGTAAGTCTTAGTGTAGTGCCTGGCACACCGTAAGTGCTGCATATGTGTGGGCTGCCATCCTGGCCTTGTTCCTCTCAACAATTCTGTGTGGCAGATTGGGTTATCTTAACCCAGAAAGAAATTAAAGCTTAAATAAGTCACATAACCCAATGTAATAGCTAGTAAGAGGGAGGACTAGTATCTGAACCAAGGCTCATCGGAATCCAAAGCTCATGTTCCATCCAGAGAAGGAAAACTTATGGTCAGTGGACTTTGAGGACCTTTAATGCAGAATGCCACTGACCTCATTTTAAGTGGTGGAAAAGAAACCAAGGTGAGCAAAGCTTGAATTAGGTACACAGCTCTCGCTGAACACCATTCCCGGGGTGCATCTTTCCCATCATCTGCCTCGTTATGTAGAAGTTAACAGCAGTGTCTGTCTTTTCTTCGGAAAGTAGTGTTACGTAGTAGCCAGAGAAGGTCTTTGCCATTGCTGATGCTGTGTCTTCTTACAAGCAGCATTACCAAGCCAGGAAATGTCCATGCAATTATTTTATTATTTTTTTCAATGACTACATTTATTTTTTTACATCTCAGAACATTTTTTTTCTACCCAAAGACATGTTTTGATCTCAGAGTGTTTCAAGTAGATTTTTCACAGCAGGAAAGAAGTGCCCATGCTCAGATCTGTATCAGAGGGGACCGAAGCTTTCTTACCCCATTTTTTCCCTGGGGATATGTTAACATAACCATTTACTTGTTACCATAACACACTAACAGAGGCTTCCAAACTGTTTTTTCCCCCAAATATATTTTTATATATACTTGAAATATTTAAAACATATAAAGCTGTTGGGAGTAAGGGGGGCAGGAGGTGTAGATCTTTGCCCACTTAGTTTCCTCTTTGCTCCCTCCCTGGCCTGCGAAGCTCCCAAAATGATTCTGGGGTTCCTGGGAACACACTTTGAGAACTGAAGGCCTACTGAAAAGGAATAAATCCAGTTAAGTAAGGAGTTAGGTAGGTCCTTTCCAAGTGCTTTATTTATTGTGAAATTTCTAAATTGGGCTTTTTTTTCCTTTTTCCAGTTGGTAAACTAGGCAGCCTCTGCCTGAAGGACGTTATCAGATTCATTTGGAAAGTAATAAACATCTACAGAGTTCTAGGCTTGTTAGTGTCCTGTAAATGCTAAGTAGTGTTTGGTTTTTAAAATCCCAGCCTAGATGCTCAAAGCTATGCTGGGTCTGCATGCTTCCCTGAATTTTAAAAAACATTTGATTTGATGTATTTGTTAAATTAGAAAAGTTTAACAAATTTTTTTTTTTTGCTTTTTGGTGTGTGGGTAGCTCCCTGGCTGGGAATCGAACCCAGGCCGCAGCACTGACAGCGCCAGCACCGAAGCCTTAAGCCGCTACACCATCAGGGAATTCCCATGTTTAACAAATTTTAGACCTGTCGGGTGACAGATGTAAAGTCTAGCTTTATTCAGATAAATGTTAGAACAGTGGTAAGGTAATTGTGGGGAAGTTAAATAACTTCCTGTTCTTGAAAGTTTAGCATGACTTAAGAAAACGGGAATGTTTTCCAGCACCAACAAAAAGAGAAGCCAACTAGAAATAGCGCAGATTTGAGAGTCAGAACTGGTTAGAATTCATCTCTGTCACATGCTGGCTGTGTGGACATGCTTAGCATCTCTGGACCTGGCTTCTTTCTCACAATACCCGTCTCGTAAGGAGTTCTGAGGATGAAAGGAGATAACAGGCCTGACAATTCTTAACGCACAGTTGGCTCTCAATGAATTATACTCTGTTCCCAATTCCTTCTGATTTAATTTCAGAGTCTAGGAGAGAAACAGCTTCTTTTAATAATCTCACTAAGGTAGTTAGAATAAGGAAAGATAACAATTAATAACATCTTACAAATGGCTTTTATTTATTTGAAAATGGACACCGAGTGCCTCCTACTTGCAGGCCCTCGTGTCAATTTTGGAGCTACCTTGAGCGTTCACCTAAAAGGGACTCAAGACATAAAAGTGAACTTGTTATAAGACAGCCAGGTAAGTGTTCAGATTCGGATATAAACAATTTTTCTTGCATTCTAAATTATTCCTGAAGGTCTCCCTTTTTTTTTTTTTTCCATTTTTCTAATGAGGCTTTGAGGTCAATATGCATTAACTTCAGAAGTCTTGAGTATCCGATGTAACAATGTAGAACTCAGGACAAAAATAGTATAATGAATTGGCACCCTGGAGAACAAATATAGATACTTAGATTATGCTGCTCAGCCCTCTCATGTCTTCAGTGACCTATAATTTCATTTTATTTTCTCTGCATCTGAGATTAAACTACCGCTTTCCTGTTAACACCAAGGTGGAGTTACTCTGCTGCGTTTGGAAAATAGAGAAAGAAAGGAACAGTGAGTCAAGCTATTTGATTTTTTGGGGTGGGGGGTATTTATTCCTTATTCTCTTCTAGACTATTTCTAAAAAATATGCACTGCTTTTTAGTTTATTTTAATTGTCTTTATGTCACTGATTCCTCGATTTTATCCTCTTGTCTGGAAGTCCAAGGCTTCCCACTTGTGTCTTGGTCTTGTTTATATCTCCAGCACCTAAAATAAGTGTTGGTTCAATGAACAAATGGCAGAAGGTGATTGGTTTGCTTGTTTGTTTGTGTATTTGATTGAGCCCTGGCAGTATGCTTGGGGTCTCTATTTCCCTAGGGAATGAATAAGGATTTTCACTGAAGGAGTAATTGAAATAAATGCAGGTACTTGATGAGTAGATTCAGGACTACCACAGTATATTTGCCTTCCCATCACATGAAGAATGTCAGGATCTGCCTATTTCTTGGCCCTCACAGGGATAGTGTAGCAAACCAGCCCTTAGAAATTTCTTTGCTGTGCTGAATTTGATGATTCATTCGGACTATGTAGCAGATTTTTGGTCTCCCCAGACAGTTTTAATTCTTGATCCTTGTTCAGTTCTTGTATGTAAGTTCCTGCTTGTTCCTCCCCCTCCCCCTTCCTCCCCCTCACCCCCAGGTCTTTTTTTTGCTTGCTTTTGCAAAAAAAAAAAAAAAAAATCATTTAGGTATCTGCTTTGCTTTCTCAAATATGTGGTCTCTACCTACCCTGGCTCATCTTAGCAGCCCAATTCTGGTTCATACAGCCCTTCTTGAGTCTGAGTGCAATGCAGGTTTGTTATTTGGGTTGTGTTGGGATTTTTGCATTCTTCGTCTAGTCATTCTTAATCGACTCCAAAGAGCATTTTGTCTCCCTTTCTTATTTAATGAAGTTAATAGCAGACATGTTCCAGGCAGATACTTGTCAAACATATTACTTGAGAAAAACGTGGAGGAGAGGTGATGGAATCTGTTAACAAGTGGCCTTGTTTGGCTGTAGAATATGTTTGTGACATTCTTGTCGTTCCCATCTTGTCTGGAAAGTGAGCTCTTTGGGGACAGGGGCCATGTCCCTTGTGTTCAGTACGTGAGCCCCACCCAGTTCCTAGCCCAGGTCCGAGTCTGGCCATGGTAAGCACATGAGGAAAACTTGTTAAATAAATAGATTTTTAAAAATTGGTTAACTTCAAAAGTTGGGGGTTCTTTTCTCTTTAGAGAAAATATATAGTTATGGGATATAAAGAACAGTATAGGGAGTATAGTCAATGGTATTGTAATAGCTGTGTACGGTGTCAGATGGGTAGAAGACTTGTTAGGGTTCTCTCTTCGTGAGGTGTATAAATGTCTAATCACTGTGTTGTTTTGTACACCTGAAATGAATAAGAAAAAAAGAAAATGCTGTAAGTTTGCATCAAAGAATATTGCACTTTGTTTCTAGAACATACCTTGCAGTTACAGCTCATAGATCAGTAAGAAGGGAGAAATGTTGATGAAGGGTACATGTTTCTTCTGTCTGTGGAGAGGTTCCGTGCTCCGCATTTTCTTTCTGACCACGTGTTCAGCTGAGTGTTTCCTGACAGTTCAGCACTTCTAATCTCTGCTGAAGGTCTGGACAGGCTGGCAGGTGATAATGCAGCCTTAATATCTAAAACGTATTCTCTAAAGATCAGATTGCCATCACGTACTGGTTTCTCTTGAGCACTCAGGAAACCCCGACAGTAATTCTGCTGGGCAAAATACGGGAAACGAAGGGCTTCTCTCTCTCTTCCAAGTTACCCACTCGCTCTAGCATCAAATAGTTGGGCCTTTAATGTACAGCAGAATTTCTCAACGTCAGTAGTGTTGACATTTGGCTACATAACTCTGTGTTGTAAGGGCTAGTCTGTGCATTGCAGGATGTTTAGCAGCATCCCAGGGTTCTATCCACTAGGTACGCATAGCACTGCCCCAAATAATGAAAAATGTCTCCAGAAAATGCCAGAGGTCTTCAGGGTGACAATTTGGTCCCAATTTGGAACCGCAGATATAAAAGGTGTTATTGACTTGATTGTGACAACACCAGAAAGTGATACTGGCAGAAGATGATCTGGTAATTATCTGTCTGTCTGTGGCAAAAGCATAGGGGAAATTTTCATGGATGGATGAATGAATATCAGGAGTTTCTCCTCAGTCTGAACCAGTCACCTAGACATGAACCTCAGTCCTCTTTAGCTTCCCCCTTTATCCCACATCTCATGCCAATCCAGCCCTCATAACAACAATTCCAATTTGTAAATGCCTCCTCTGCCTTCTTGTACTCATGAGCCTAGAATGCAAACTTAAGGTCCCAGAGTCTAAAACCAACACACTTAGATTGCTTGAGGATCTGCTGTGTGTCAGTCACCCTGCTCATATGTACATTGTCTCATGCAATCCTCTGGGCCACCCAGAGAAAGAAGTTTTCTGCACCTGTATCACCACTGAGGAGATGGACACACAGATTCACACAGCTGAGTGTTAGAGTTTGGAGAGGTAAGCAGGTCTTCTAATTTAGTTAGTGTAATATTTTAGCTGTTCAAATCTAAGCCGTTTAATCACCATCTACTTGAAAATGTGGTCGGTATCTACTTGAAACTGTGGAGCTCCTGGCTTGTGACTGAGGATCATGTTAGGAGAAATGTATATACATGCAAGGTCTTAGAGCTGTGGAGTGTTGGAGGAAAGGGGGCTCTCAGATGTCGTTAGGCAGTGACGCCTTTGAGGTCATCACCCTGTCATTCAGCAAATATGTGTTGAGGACTTGCTCCATGCTGGGACCTCTGAAAACCAGTCAAGACAGACAAGGTACCTGCCTTTACAGAACTTAGATTCTAATAGGGTAAAGATCCAGTATGCAAGTAAACAGATAATATAACCAATATAGATCTTGATAAGTGCTGTGAAGGAAATGAGCAGTGAGAGGAGATAGAGAATAATTGGGTGAGGGGAGCTTCTTTACATATGGTGTTCAAGGGAAGTTGTCTTTGATCTTGACACCTTCCACAACAGTGAACATACGGCACTTCTGCAAGAAAATGTTAGTACTGTTCTTGAGTGCCTGGCACGGAATAGGTGCTCCTAAACCTTGGTTGTATGAAAAGACCATGACTTTTTTCTTTGCAGCCTCAGAGTTTGAAAACCTGTAGTAAGTATTATATGTTAGTTTTCTTTTGCTGCTATAACAAATTACCACAAATCTAGTGACTTAAAGCAATGCAGATTTATTATCTTATACCTCTGGAGGTCAGAAGTCATCAAGGTGTCAGCAACACTGTGTTCCTTCTGGAGGTTCCCAGGAGAGTCTTTCTTGCCTTTTCTGTCTTCTAAAGGCTGCCTGCATTCCTTGACTTGTAGCCCTATCTGCGCTTTTCAAGGCTGCCACCATAGCTTATTCCAATCTCTGTCTGATTCTGCCCCTCCTGCCTCCCTTGTAGTTACATTGGCCCGCTCCTATAATCCTGAATAGTCTCCCCATTTTAAGGTCTTAACTTAATCACTTCTACAAAGTCCCTTTTACCATATAAGATAACATATTCACAAGTTCCAGGAATTAGGTCACCTTTGACAGCCATGATTCGGCCTATCACAGTAAGCAATAAATGCCAATTTTACTCCTATGCCTGCTTTATTTTACAAATGAAACACTTGAAGTTAAATGAATTGCCTAAAATCACACTGTTGGATACAGCTTTAGATCCTGGTTGCCTCATCTATAATGAATACATCATCTGTAGTCTCTCTATATCCAAACTGTTTTTTTCTTTATAGCACTCACCTCACTTTACATTTCTGTGATTATTTTGTTTTGTTTTTTATTGTTAGACTTATTGGGGTGACATCTGTTAGTAAGGATTACATAGGTTTCAGGCATACAATTCTGCAGTGCATTGTCAGCTTGTTGTGTAATAAGTTCACCACCTAATGTGACTTCTCTTTCCATCACCTTATATTTAGCTTCCCCCCCCCACCCCCTCCACTTTTCTCCCCTCCCAAATAACCCATGGACACAATCAATAGTTTAATGTTTATTTGGGGATGAGTGGGTTATTTGTTTTCTTTACTTGCTACCACAAGGGCAGGAAGACTTATCACTTTTATTCTCCAAGGTATATTCATGACATAGCTCTGGACCTGGCACATGTTCTCTGTGCCTCTCAAGGTTTTTTGAATGAAAGAATGAAAAGTCTCTCAGATGCTTGGGTAAATAAACCCAGTCTCCTATGAATTATTCTGTTCATTGACTTCTGACAGGTTAAAAATTCTTAGCCATTTTTAAAGGATCAAAGGAAAAAATGAGCTTCAATGTTGGTTTGTAATTTGAGTTCCTAAAGAAGGGACCCATACCTGGCATGATAATCTCTCATCCACTAGTGTTGAACTTTCCTTTCTGGTATGCTGCAAGGCACTGTGCATTTGAACATGGTATTCTGTATTTGGAACTCTGATATACCATGCTTTATTAATTGACATGTTAGCATCTATAGTTTTTTGGGAGAGGTTCTGAGTGGCTCACTTCATGATTTCAATCCATGATTAGAGAAGAAGAAAGGCAGAAAATCTGACTGCATGTTTTATTGCTATATTGGATTTCCTCTATTAGACCTTAAGTAAAAAAGGGGAAATAAAAAACAGTTCTTAGTGAACCATGTAAGTGGCACATTTATGGGTTTACTTATTAGCAAGTTGTATGGTACATGAATGAAAAAAATTTAAAAAGTGTAGGTCATTCCAACATACAGAATGAATTCTTAGAAGTCTTGACTGACAGTACCTTATGCTAGACAACTAAGTGAAGGAGAAAGCTAAACACAGTATCTACTGCTATCATGGAATGCAAATTATATTTGTGTTATGGAGGTGCTTTACATTGTCCATAATCTGACCTAATAAAGACACTGCTTGGTCAAACATGTACATCTGACATCCTCTTCTCTTAGGAAATGACTGTCATTCAAGGTGTCACTGAAACAATGGAAAAAATAGGAAGCCAAAGGGAGCTATCTTTTCATTTAGTCCAGCTTTTAAGATCCCAGAACCTTAATCTCACTTGTAATGTATTTACTTTGGTTTTAGTGGCCAAGGATGTCAATATTCTTTTTGATGAATTAGAAGCTGTCAACAGTCCTTGCAAAGATGACGATTCTCTCCTTCACCCTGGAAACCTGACCAGTGCTTCAGAGGATGCCAGCAGATTGGAAGCAGGGGGTGAGGTAGGAGTGTGTGGTTTCCTAAAAAACACAAATCTTTTTCTTTTTTTTTTTTTTGCCTGATATAATCTGATATTTGTATGCTTTTTATCTTGTAACTTAGCAACCAAATCCATTAATATGATTCTCAGTTAAACTTGTTCTTTTTTTCTTTTTTGAAGTGGAGATACATTTAATAAAATTATTTAAATAAAAATAGATAACAACATAGTAATACAAATTAAGATATATCCAATCTGCATAATAATACCTATTTTTACATATCTGTTCAGTAAAAACTATCAAGTAAATATTAAATTTAATTTCAGTATTTAATCATTTCTATTCTGTCATTTGTTGTTTTTTAACTGGGTAGCCAATCATTAATTTTATTTGTTCTCATTTAAATTCAATCATAGGTGTCATTAGGTTTGCTTTTTTTTTTTTTTTGACATTCAGTATTTGATATTAGTTTCGGGTCTACAGCATAGTGGTTAGACATTTATGTAATTTACAAAGTGATGCCCCTCCCACCTGGCGGTATACATGGTTATTACAGTATTATTGACTATATTCCCTATGCTATACTTAATATCCCTGTGACTATTTTGTGACTGCCAATTTGTGCCTTTTAATCCCTTTACCTTTTTCACCCAGCACCCTAATCCCCTCCCATCTGGCAACTATCAGTTTGCTCTCTGTAGCTATGAGTCTGTTTCTCTTGTTTGTTTATGTTGTTCTTTAGGTTCCCCATATAAGTGAAATCATACGGTATAAGTGAGATCATATGGCATTTGCCTTTCTCTATCTGACTTATTTCACTCAGCATAATACCTTGTAGTTCCATCCATGTGGTTGCTTGCAAATGGAAAAAACTCATTTTGTCATCATCTCTTCACACTGATACTTTGAGTGCCATAAAGGAGAGATCTTGAAAGGGACCTCCAAAAGCAACTAGTTTCATACCCTTAACTGACAGCTGAGGAAACAGTCTCAGGAAGGTTAGGGCTTTGCCAACCCTCCTCCTGTGTCTTAGCTGAAGCCCTGTATGCCTACAGGTGTTCATTTCCTAAATAAATAGGATAACTCCCTTGCTTGACAAATCATTGTTAAGGAAATGTTCACTTGGGTAGACTTCTGAGTATGTCTTCAGGCAAAAGGCAAAAGAGAGTCAGTGAAAATGGATCATCAGTTGCAAATGTCCACACCAAGTATGGGACGTGGACCTTTCCATCCCTGCTGGCTGAGGTGTCCCTTCTAGGCAAGGCTGCATGTGTGCACGAATATGGATTGTAGCAATGGCCTTGGTGCCTTCTTCATACTGGTATTTGAAACTGGTATAGACTGTGGCCTTGAGAAAAAGAAGCTCCCCCATTTGTACTTGATGGTTTACAGACATGTTTTTGAAATCTTGTCAGTCTGGCTGCAGCCTGGCCAGCCTGCACTTAGTGCCTTTTAGTGTTGACAAGGTTACATCAATCCGTGGAGCCTGGATGAAAATGACACCTACTGTTTTCGTTATTTAATTTGTATATATGTAATCACTGGAAAACAACATTGAAGTTTATATGTAAGTTATGAAGCACAATAATATAATAAACACCTTGAACCAACCGTCCAATTTATAAACCAGGAAGGTATTTTTCTTAAGAAAAAGAAGATGCTTTTTATTAGTTTCAGGTGTACAAAAACAACATAGTCATTACTCATTTATATACCTCACAAAGTCATAACCCCAGTAAGTCTATTGCCCATAGGAAGGTATTTTTCATATCATGGTGTCAACCTAATTGTAGTTGCTAACTCCAATTGTTTTTTAATGGAATGGAAATTAATATTAGTGTGTATACAAGTGAAAAGGGTATTGTGTAAAATTTTTGTCTCAGTTTCTGTGTGTTTACACATATGTGTAAATAATGCTGAGTGAAATGTTTTGTTGTGGGCGAAATATTCAAGAAACATTGAACTAGAATAGTACTGAAACCATCAAAGCTAGTTGCTGTTCTATCTGTCTACTCTACCAGAAGTAACACCTTCCTGAATTTTTATGATTTTTATTTTCATACTGTAAAAATAGTTTTACCACATACATATGTCACCTTTAACAACAACTTTTTAGACTTACTTTATTTAGTGCTTTACAAAAGGTGGTATCATGTAGTATGGAGTTCTGTGATTTGCTTTTTTTTTTTTTTTTCTTTTAATACTGTTTTTAAGATTTATGCTTACTATTGAATGCAACTATAGTTCATTCATTTTCACTGCTATATAAATACTCCCTTGCATGACTATACTACAATTTATTTATCTGTTTGTCTGTTTATGGGCATTTGAATTGATTCTAATTTTTTTTTTATTTTTCACTCTTATGAGCAGTGCTGCTCTGAATATTCATACAAGTGTCTCCTAGTTGCTTTATCAAAGATTTCTCTACAATTGTATGCTATGCAAATGTTCAATTTATAAGATAATGCCAGTGTGTTTTTTAGAGTAAACATGTCAGTTTTCATTCTCACCTGTAGAATATTAGAATGCTCAGTTGTTCCAGATCCTTGGCAAACATTTAGTGTTCTTAGCTGTCCTAAGTTTTTACCCAGCTGACTCCATGCTTTTTCCAAGTTTTATTTTGTTTCCGCTTGTTTGCATTTTATCATTAATAAAAATGTAATTTATATAAAAACATGAAAAAATACATTTAGTTTTTTGAAATGACTCAATCAAGGCTTAGTTTTATGAGCATCTTAAACGGGTCTGTTTATCTTTGTATGCAGACGGTGCGGGAAAAAAACAAATCAAATGGCCTTTACTTCAGAGATGGAAAATGTCGAATTGACTACATTCTTGTGTACAGAAAATCCAGCCCCCAGACCGAAAAGAGAGAAGTATTTGAAAGAAATATTAGAGCAGAAGGATTACAAATGGAGAAGGAGGTAAATACTTTGCTTGGATGAGAACATATAAATACAAATCTATCCATATCAAAAGACAATTTGAAAAATAAGCAGTCAGTATGTTAATATTTTATGTGGTTAGAGTTTGCCAATCTTCAGTGTTTGGGGAATGTTCCAGCAATTTGACTTTCACTGCACAGTTTGCCTTGAGAACATTTTAATGCCAAACGATTTCATCAAAACCTAAATACTCTATCCCAATGGAATAGATTGGTCCAAAGTGTGATAATTTACCTGACTTCCTTCACCTACTGCTTCTCTGTCTATGGGAATGGGGTATTCTCGTCTTGTGGATTAAAGAACACTTTGGATAAAAGGCTTTGTCCCAAAGTTTTTTATCCCACTCTGGAGGCTCTTTTCATATTTCAGGAAACACGATGAACTTGGGCATCTTCATACACCAGAAGACATTGTCTGATTTGGCCCCAGACAGTTGGAACTTCCAAAATGCTTCTAGTTTTAAGCAACATTCAGGTTGCTTTTATCATGTCCCCAAACTCAAGTGTTACCTTATCAGTATTTGCTCTCCCCTTCACCTCCTTCTCTGGATGGGTAGTTTTAAGGAGAAGTTTAGCAAGGGAGGTGCAAGAGGTCCAACCAGGCATCTGATAAAAACCCACAATGAGGTCACTGTGTACCTGGAAATACTGTGTGCATTTACAGAAGTTGGCCCTGGATTACATACGTCTTCTCAGATTTCCCTTAAATATTGTACAAAGATCCTGGAGCTTTTCATAGTCAATAAGAAGAAAGTTTTGGCAGTTAAACTGTTTTGCTTCTGCTCTTCTTCCTTAAGGCTAAAGGGCTAGCTAACTCTTGGAAATCAGACATCCAGGTTTTTCTTTGTGAGTTGCAGAAAGTGTGCTAACCTAGCCTTGGGGCACTTTAAATAACTGGGATTTTTCCAGTTCTGTTAGACTGATCTCCACTCTTGAAGATTTATAAAACAGAAGCAGTATTTTTCTAGAATGTCTCCAAAAAGAGAATTAGAAAAATGTGACATGAGTGTGGCCGTAAGAGAATGGGTTCTCCTTCTCAGGAAAGTGGGAATTACATAACTCAAAAAACTGTCTCAGTTGGAGGTTCCCTCAGAGAAACAGACAATTAAATATGTTGTTGTTTTCCACTTTTGCGGGTTCCAGAAAATCTTTCCTATATTCATTGAATGTGTCATTGATAAGTTTTGTTCTTTAAGTTCTTATCGAGGCAACTGTATACTCTCTTTTCTTAACATTAATAGCACATTAATATTTTTATCCTTAAAAAATCATTCCTTCATATTTTATTCTTATATTCATATTTAATTTTTATATGAAGAAATAGAAGTTCTGTATTATCACATGATCCTAGATAATGCCAGTCCTTTCTCTGATCCAGTCTGACTGTCAAAATTTTGATTCCCATCAAAACTAGGTACCTTTATTCAATTAATTAAATAATTAGCTTTATGCTTTATAACTATTTTCTCCATTTCTGTGGTTCCTTCTACATAGGTCTTTTCAATGTCATTTTATGACTTTCTCATTAAAACTCAAAAACCTAATGCTTTTTCAAGTAAGACATCTCTTACATGTCTTCTAAGATATCAAAACTGCAATATTCATCTACCAGAATTAGAGCAGGTCACTGAGAAGGATTATTCAGCTTTTTGTTATGCAATTGTGCTGACCATGGTGTGATGATGGACTGTTTTTACCAGTTTGGTTGTATACAAGATCATTTTGTTTGGTTATAAGTCCTAAAATTTTTAATAGTTAGGTATTATTTTAATGTATACTTGGAAAAAACAGCAATTAGAAAAAGAGTAATGTCACCATATTAGCAAAACTTCATAAAAATATATCCAAGCATCTCTCCCTCCCCTTGCCTCCAAATACTCTTCTCTAATGGGCAGCTTCCCTACTTCTCCTTTCTCCCACTACCAACAGCTAGGTTTTCCTCTTGCTGGAACCTTCTTCATAAGTATCCTTTCCCATTGCTTGGATTATGACTTTCACTGCCGCCCACACCCTTTGCATGAGGGGCACAATGGGCTGTAATCAGCCTCTGAGCTCTGTGGTGCATCAGGAGGGCCTCAGCCAGCTCAGCAAGAAGAGAGGGGCCATGGCAGGTTCATTCCTGCTTAGAAGCAGCAGGAAATTATAGGTGCATTAATTTTTCCCCATCACAAACAATTAAAACAGAATGCCCCTTGATTGAACAATAAATCTGTATCTACATGGTGTTATTAGATTTAGAAACCATCAGAGGCACTCTTACTTAAATCAAGTGTTATTAACAGCTACAACAAAGAGACAACAATTTTAATAGCTATTTCTGCTTCCTGAAGTTACTTCAACCTTTTATACATAGAATTTATACATACATATTAAGAACTTCCTTCAAGGTGGGGAAAGAAAGAAGAAAACCCAGAAAGCTTACTATGAATCTATGTACATCTGAAATGATTAACGTGAAGTACATTTTGTGGTACTAGTATCTTCTTCGTTAGCTGTGTGCCATGATGTCCAAAAATTATGGAATACATGAATTACAGACTTAGAAATTTATGTTTCCAGATGGATAAAGACAGGCTCTGTAGTTGAACAGTTTGACAGTAAGCAAAGCTTATCTATTTTAATGTTGAATGTCAAGAATCGTAACTAAGAGAATCTTTAATTCATGATAAAAGTGAGGACATAGTCAAATTTAATCTTTCTTAAAACCTTTGCCCCAGCCTGATTAGTCAGCAGGTAAGTGCTTGCATTGGCATGCTAGGTAGGTCTTTAATATTCTGTAACTCATATTAGCCCAGAGAAAACAAAAGCACAGCAAAATTCACAAATCAAGTATTATTTCCAAGTGATTTAGTGTCTGTCTAAAGAGATCCCTTTCCTAAAGGTACACTTATATCTATGAATTCACATTTTCTATTTTAGATTTTTTTTAAATTTTTAATGTTATGACCATCATTGCTGCTTTGGTACTTATTTTGAAATCATCAGTAAGAAGTGTATCTTTTTCTTTATGTAAATAGTCAAATCATGGATGACTTTTGAATTATTTAGAATATATGAATAGCAGTTGTATTAATGGAGCACTCTTCCACTTTAGAATCATGCAGAAAATGGGAGAAAACTCATATTATTATAGTTATTGCAGGATAACTCTGACTAGATAAATTATACCATCTTTATAATAATTCAGTCCACAAGTATTTATTGCACACTCATTCTATGCCAGGTGCTGCTTTAAGCACTAAGAACTCAACAATGACTAGAATAGACAAAAATCCCTGCCCTGTTGGAACTTATGTAACAGAATAAACAAATAAGAGTGTGTGTGTGTGTGTGTGTATCAATAATTGCTAAGGAGAAAATAGTAAAGCATGAGGTATTGGGAGGGGCTTGCAATTTGGTAAAAGTTGGCAAAGGTGGGCCTCTCTTCCAGGGAAAGAGAACAGCAAGTGCAAAGGCCCCGAGGCAAGAGAGTGCCTGGTATATTCCTGGAAAAGCGAGGAGGTCAGTGTGAAAGAAGTTGGCTGAGCAAGGTGGTGAATAGTAAGAAATAACACCAGAGAGACAATGAAAGCCAGATGATGTCAGGTCTTAGTGGTCACTGGGGAATGTTAGTTTTCTCTGAGTGACGTGAAAAATCCTTGGATAGTTTTGAGCAGAGGCAGGACAAGATCTGGTTTCTATTTGATTAGGCTCACTCTCGCTGTCTGGTGATATTAGACTCTGGGAAGGGGAGAGGTGACAAGGGAGGAAGCAAGAAGATGAGCTAGATTTTTTGTAAAAACCCAAGAAAGAGATGATGGAGCCTTGGTTAAGCACACAGCAGAGGAGATGTTGAGGTAAAGTGGCGCTTATGGGACTTGGAGACAGTAAACAGAAAGAATGAGTTATGTGAGAGAGAAGAGTCATCGGCTGTTCATGTGTCAAATGCTATTTATTCAAAGAGTTGAAAGAAATTACCCCTGTTTACCTTCTCTTTATGGCAAGTCACATTGATTTTCCAGGTATGACTCTGATACAAAGTTCTTTGTAAAATAAGTAATTATTTTTAAAAAGTTAAGGAAATTAAAATGTTGTGAGTAATACAAAAGTTTGGTGACAATGAGAAGTTGACACAAGCATGATTGCAGGCTAGTGGTTGTGGTGGGCAGACCCTAAGTCTGATGCCTGCCTTCTGGTTTTCATGCCATTGTATAATTCCCTCCCCTTGAGTGCAGGCAGTACCTGTGACTTCTTTTTAACTAATGCACTATGGCAAACGTAGTGGAATGTCAATTTTCTGGTTATGTTATGGTATATAAGATCCCATCTCAGCCAACTGACATTAGAGAGATGTTCCTCTGTGGATTTTGAGGAAGTATGAGGTCAGACAATTAATTTCATGAATTCATCCTGGAAAAAGTGCTGTATACCTCATTGCTGAGTATCACTATGGTCACCTTCGAAGCACTCCCCTTGGGAAGCTATTTACTGATGCTAGCATCTAGTCCACCCTTCAAAGCAATTTTATGACACCTGACCGAGTTGTTTGTACAGTGCTGCCAATGTAAGCAACATGGCGACAAGTTTGCAAACTTAATTGTCATATTTTGGGTACAATGACAGCTGTGATGGCCATCGGAGGAAAAAGTGTTCCAAAATTGCTTTGAAGGGTGGACTAGATGCTGGTGTCAGTGCATAGCTTCCCAAGAACAGTACTTCAAAGGTGACCATAGTGATAATTGAGCAATGTAGCACTTTTTGTAGGATGAGTTCGTGAATTAATTGTCCAACCTCATCAGCTAGCATGTAGTGGGACAGTTTGTGAAAGGGGGCCATGTGCAAAGAAGGTTGGGTGGCTTTTAGGAGCTCAGAGTTGCCCCTGGCTGATAGCCAGCAAGAAAACGGGACCTCAGTTCTACAACCACAAGGAAATGAAATCTGTCAGCAACTGAGGGTTCTTGGAAGCTAGTCTTCTCTCAGTTGAGCCTCTGCTGAGACTGCAGCTTTGACTGAGACCTGTATTATATAGCCTGGTAACACCCTGAGCAGAGGACCAGCTAAGCTATGCCTGGATTCCTGACCTACAGAAATGATAAGATCATTAATGTGTGTTGTTTTAAGACACTAAGTTTGTGGTGGTCTGTTACGCAGCAGTAGGTAACTAATACAGTGGTTAAAAGTCTGAGGTCAGACATTCTCAGTGCTCATTTGTTTCCACCACTTAAAGCTGTGTGCTCCTGAGAAACCTAGCTCATCTGCAAAATGAGGATAATAATGAGATCCGTTTCATGGCTTTTTAGGATAATTAAATGACATAATTCATATTAAGTGCTTAGCCCTGTACCTGTCATATGGAAAGAATTTAATAAATCTTTATTATTACCATTATAGTTGTCATTATCAGCTAAATACAGCATATTAACACTTTTACTTTTAAAATAGCTTTTCAAGGCAAACTTTTTTAGAAACATTTTCTTACAGTTTACAAATCCCTTAAAATGTTACCATTAGGAAGAGCAATATCAACTGACCATATATTATTAGTGTCTATTCATGAATGAGATTAATGATTATCTTTAATGGTCTTGGAAAAACTCAGAATATGTTGGGTAACAAGTTAGCACTGTCACGGTTCAGACATTTATGTGGCTTCAGAGGATTTGGTTTGGATTCATCAGGAATGAAGTTATAGATCCACCCTGAGCTAAAAACATTCTGTACTTGACTGCCTATCCACATCTGGCTTTACCCTTATTCAAGGCAAAACTTCACAGAGACTCCCTATTTAAGGGCTCCTCATAACCCAGATTGTCCTCTGCCTTCACGGACTTCCCACCCATACTCCCCTTTCTATTTTAATTCCTGTTTACGTTCTGCAACCATATCCAGCTTATTGCTATAGATGCTGTCTCAGGGTATAGAGCTCTGAGAATATGAGGAGAGAACCAAGGACTCCTCCCTTCCTTCACTGTTAGTCACAATTTGTATCTAAAATAAATTAGTGTCAGGACAAACTGAACTATACTAATTCCTGTCCTTTCCTTCTTTTTGGACTCTTAGACCTTACTCCGCATAATAATCTTCACTTGCTTATATGTCACCCATATGTATTACGAAGGGGCTTAGGTTGGGGGAAGAGAAAGGAAAATTAAGGACAATCATAAGCAAAGAGTGAAGAAAGCAAATTTTCATCTGAACATAAAAGCTTTGAAAATTCCTTTAGGGTCTGTCTTAGCCTAGTTGGGCTGCTGTAACTAAATACCACAGACTAGGTGGCTCATAAACAATAGAAATTTATTTCTCACAGTTCTGGAGGCTGGGAAGTCCAAGGTTAAGTCACAGGTAAATTCGGTGCCTGCAGAGGACCCATTTTCTGGTTCATAGCCAGCACCTGCTCTGTGTCTTCACTTGGTGGCAGGGGTGAGCTAGGTCTCTGGGGCTTCCTTTACAAGGGCTCTAATCCCATTCGTGAGAGCACCACCGTCCTGACCTAATCACCTCCCAAAGGCCCCACCTCCTGATACCATCACATTGTGGGGGTGGGAGTAGAGTTAGGATTTTAACATCTGACTTTTGGGGAGCACAGACATTCAGATCATAGCAGTATCTTTCAAGAGTTATTGTTGTTACTGTCTCGCAGTGGCCTTTTTCATTAAGTGAAGTCTTAGGGTGAACTTCCTAAGCAGTAGCAGAGCCCGAGGCAAGGATTCTTGCTAAAGTTGTTGCTTGGTGCATTGCTCTCAGAGAAAGGGGACTGAAGGAAGTAGTAGAGGGCAGGGGAGAAAAGCTAAGCCAAGAATGTGTTCTCGGATCCAACAGGGGCGCTCTGGAGCAGGAGTGCATCACGGAGCTGGATCACTTTTAAAGCAAGGATCCCATGTCAGTCAGTCATTGGCCGAGGTCTGTGGAGGTGATAGGAGGTGGGCACTCTCGTGGCAGTTCGACTTCCAGGCTGGGCGCTTCTGCTTTCATGATCACTGATTCTGAGTTCGTAGTTGAGATGCTGCCGAATCTGGGAGATCCCAGGAATCAGGGAATTCACAGGGTCCTTAATGATAGAGAAGAAAGAGAACAAGTATACACATAAGCGTTTATTCTGCATTAATTTATGCATTTTTTCCTCTAAGCTGAGCATACTGCATCTTAAATTCAAACATTCCATGTGGCCGGGGTAATCACTTTGAGGGCAGAAACTGTGTTGTGCTGGGTTTGACATCCTGAAGACTTAACCCAGTGCTTAGGTTATGGAATTTGGACTTTGCTACAAAACATGTGAATAGCTGATTACCATGGCTGTGTGTGGGTAACACCAATCAATTCAGTTCCAGAGTTTCTCAACCTCAGCACTGTTGACATTTTGGGCGGAGTGAGTCTTTGCTGTGAGGCTCTGGCCTGTGTACTAAGGATGTTGGGCAGCATCCCTAGCCTCAGCCCACTAGATTCCAGTAGCACTCCCCAACCCTCAAGTCATGACAACCACAGATGTCTCCAAGCATTGCCATAGGTCCTAGGGATGTGTGTGTGTTTGTGTGTGTAAACGCATGTGTGTGCAAAATCATCCCTGGTTGAGAACTACTGGGTTAGACCCTTTGACCCACCATTATGTAGTTTGTTTCATTGTCCATGAGGTAGCCAGAGAAATTAAAGGCAGACGTTCCATTCTTTCATTCTTGTGGACCAACTAACTGAAGCACTCTTAACATCAGAGTCTTGAATCGGAAAAGAGGCTTGTGTATTTGCAGAGAAGGGCAGGGTAAGTTAAGATTGGCCTTCAGAGACAGACATGGGGATTTAGATCTACTAAGTAAGTAGCTAGGTAAGACTTTTAAGCTCTCTGTGTCTCAGTATTTTCATTTATTAAATAGCGGACAATCCTAACTGATGGGGCTATTATGAGGATAAAATAAATTAATACTTTATAACAGCCTTATAATGTGGCACATATTAAGTGCTCAATAAATGCTTGTTGTTGGTATTGATAAAGAAGGGAGTGACTTCAACCACTGGTCATCCTGATGCCTGGCCTCAGGCATTCAACATTGTCACTTCTCAGGCTAAGGGTCACTGGCCTGTGTCTGGGGAAAGCTGAAGAGATCTGGTGGGTAGAGGTCAGTCTTTTGTGGTATCACCTACCACTGCCCTGTATCAGTCCGTCAGGATTAGTGCCTTGTTCTTACTGTCCCACTTTCTTAAAGCAGGTTCATCAAATTAGGGAGATGGGTGGTACTCTCTTCTCTCTCTCTCTCAGCCCCTCTCTCCTCTGTCCCTCTCTCCCCCTCTCTTTCCTCCTCTCTGTACTCCCTCCCTCTGTCTTTTTGTCTCTGTCTGTCTCTCCTGACCCCACATCCCCCTTACTTTCACTGTAAGTTTTGAGACCAGTTAAAGATCTGAGGGCCTAATTATTAATAACTCAACTGCTTTTCCTTGTTTAGGAAGACAAAGTTGAATCAAAACATTTTTCTTGCCTGGTCAAGATGACCAGTACAAAGTTATCTGGAACAATTTATTCAAAGGATTATTCTAAGTCAATACGTATTTCATATGACTCATGCATATTACTTCGCTCAAGATAGCACATCATCAAGGGTAAAAATAACCACTGGATGAGGCACAGCTGAAGAACTGAAGTGATATTGTGAACTATTGCTACATCCCACAAGCTGAAACTTAATTAATCTGAAAGATCTTCTCAGTGGTGTAAATTGAACTCATCTGATATAAAACACATTTGCATTGTCATTTATTACATTCCAAATGTAGGCATCACATTGTTACAACTAGGAAAGGAACTGAAATCCTTTCTTTATGGTGTTATATTTGTTCCTGTTGTGTTTCCTGCATGTTAGGTTAAATTACTAAAATTACTCAAAGTATATGCATATACTAGGGCTCACTGATTACTTATTAATGAGATGGAGAGATTTCAGAGCCTTGAAGCAGTCCACACAACTAAGAATCCATGGTCTGCTTGAAATCCTTACAAATGGAAAATTTGACAGAGATGAATGGTAAGCTGGATTTTCTTAACCCAGCTTGATACATATACTTCGAAGTGATGCTGCTGCACTGTGCCTTGAGGCAGGGACCAAAGGCTTAATTCACTTTCTCTTGTGTCTTGGGCATGTTTTAAGACCACTTGATGGTACCTGATGATTCCATTTCCAGATGGAGTCATTTTTCATTCATTCATCTAATATCTAATGAGTGTTTGCAACTATTGAGGGAAGAATGGCATTAAATAAATAAATATGTCAGGTGTGATGAATGCTGTGGACGGAATATGCAGGAATGCTGGGAGGGGAGTCACTTTTTTATTCCAGGAGTTCAGGAAAGTCTCTAAACGAATGGGTGCACTAAGCAAAGAGATGTTGGAATTTGCATTCCTAAGACCAACAATAAGGCAGTGTAGAGTGCTCTCACTGTTGGCAGCCTGTTTGCCTTGCATTTTGTCCTGTGTGGGCTGGGATGAGGGTAGGAGGAATAAATGGAACAAGTGAATGGGGGCTAGGTGTATGATGGGAGGAGGTAAGCCAGTTGGATTTGGCTGGGATCCGGAAGACGGGTGTTTGCATCTAAATGACCTCTCCCAGGGCACAGAGCTGGAATAAATCAAGTGTGTGAGCAGTGTTAGGACCTTTGGGGAGACCTGACCTGGTTGCACCTTCCAACTTGTCCTTTGCCATTTATCAGTTTAACTTCCACCTCTTTCGGTGCTACCTTTTTTGTGGTTTTCTACACTTTTGTCTACGTATGCACCAAAATAGTTTCTTTGAAAGTCTTACCTAGTGCTTTTAACAGCTTGGCCCCTCTGTCATTTATGGTTCTGCAGGAAGACAAGCTACTCTGTGTCTTCCAAGAATGGAGTACTTAACGCAGAGGCTTATGCCACTGCTAAAAAGACTGGGGAGTGAAGGGCAGAAAGTCACCTCCAGCTGCTTCCTGAAGTGCCGTAGCAGTGGGTTCTGGAACCTGGCCTGGAAATCATTAGGGAATGTCAAGCATTGCTGACTGCGGCACAGATAGATGTTTCTCAAAAAACGTTCCTGACACTGTCTCTAACTTGTGCAGCTATCTTTAACGCGGGAGTAGAAATAGCTTCTTCTTTTCTACTGTCCAGATTTCACTTGAGCACCCCTCATCTTCCCCCAGGGAAGAGAGTTCTGGGAAATGTAGTTCCAGCTTCTCCTTGGCAATATGGGAGGAGCCTTCAGAAGGAGGGAGCTGAGATGCCAAGCTGACATCAGAAAATACAGATTTGACTGGGCCACGGGTCCCTTCACTTAAGTTACGCTAGCCCTCTCTCTGTCATACCCAAATGGTTTTGTGGTTCATGTCATAAACCATAACATTGCACCTCAAGGTAATAGCGGGTGGCTTTTCCTGGTGTTCACAGAGGCATGGCTGGGCAAATTGCCCACAATCACAGGCCCTCCCCCATACCCAAACCTTTGTTCTGATGCTAACACTAGACAGTTTTCTTAATTCAAAGAGGAGCTAAGTTCATTAAGACCAGATCTTTAATTTGAGAGTCAGATAGTAGCAGTCACCAACCTACCTAAAGCAACATTCATGTGTTTGTGGTGCAGGGAAAAGAGTAAGAACAGCTAAAAAGGCCTTCCCCACCACTGCCCACAAGAGGAACAAAAGAGGAAGGGTCCCTTGACCACTTATGGCTCCTGTGGTGGTCGCACACCCATCATCCTGCACATGTATCCTGAGTATCTCTTACATTCCAGGCACTGTGCCAGGCAGTGGAGAATCAAACCTGAAAAGTGTCCCAGTTATCCATTGTTGTATAACAGCTGCAAAACCTGTGGCTTAAAGCAGCAGTCATTTATTTTACTCACAAACCTGCAATTGTGCAGGGCCCACAAAAACAGCTTTTCTGCACCCCGTGGGGCATCAGCTCCAACAGTGCGTCTAGGAGTCTGGAGAACCCTCTTTCAAGACGGCTGCCTCTCATAGTTGGAAAGTTGGTGCTGGCTGTCAGCCGACAGCTCGGCCCGGCCCGTGGGCTGTGTGGGCCTTGGTTGCTTTCTGTGTGGACCTTTCCATCGGCTTCTCTGAGGCTCCTCCTCCCCCTCAGGCTTCCTCTTGACTTGGTGGCTGAGTTCCAGCAGAAGAAGGCGGAAGTACATTTTTATGAACTGCACTCCGAAGTGTTTTATTTTCTGCTGTAGTCCAATGGCTGAGGCAGAATCAAAGGGAAGGGACATAGATTCCACCTCATGATGGAGAGTGCAAGGTTCTAGAAGACACGTGGGATGACAGCCATTGTTATAGCCATCTCTGAGTAAGACAGCCTGCCACAATACACTCTGTGTGTTTGCGGAGCTTGCTGACTAGCAATGAAGACACACATGTAATGGGTGATGAGAATACAGCCTGAAGAGTTCTGTAAAAGCACCAAGGGACATTCAGACTCTGCCCAGAGGTTTCAGGAAGGTTAGAGGAAGTTACCTGGGTCTTCCAGGGTGAATATGTGTGTACCAAGCAGGAAGGGGGAAGAGAGTGGCACTCCAGACTGGAGACAATGTGAGCGAAGGGACAGTAACTTCGGATGGAGGCATCATGGCTCCTCTGGTCACGTCATCTTCTCCAGTTGGAGTGGGAATCCCACGAGGGCCTCACGGGTCTCCCCGCAGAGCCTGACATAGTGCCTGGCTCATCGTTTTATCTTGATTTTTCACATTGTTTATGCTCATCCATCAATTTCTCATGAATATAATTTGTCAGATATCATTGTTCTCCTAGGACTTCATGGTCAGATAGGCATGTTTTTAGTGATTTCTTTTCAAAGTGGTCTAACTTAATATCATTTAGCTTATTTGCAACCAAATCCATCCCATCATACTTCCAGTCATCTTGTTGCTGGATTTACTTTCAGATCAAGGGTTTTATTAAACCAGGTATACCAGCTATTACCTGAAAACTCAACCAAGATCACAGTGGTCTTCCAAGAAAAATGGTGTTCCTTGCTCACTAGAGTTCTTGTCTTTTACCTTCTTCTCCACTCTGACTTTTTCTACATAAGTGGAAATTAAAAAGTGCTTGAAAGAAGGCTGGGAATAGAGCAGGCAGAAGAACAAAAATGTACTGCACACAATTTTCCTTGACCTTAGCAGTCCAGTGGGTGGGAAAGAAAATGACACACAGGGAGACCTAGTGTCCATTAGTGTTTCAGAAACGCATTAGGTCTCTTCATAAGGCTTCTCCTCCTCCGCAGTCTGTAGGCTCCACGGTTCAGCCAGGATATTATTTTGCATTGCACAGCAGTAAATCACTTTGGCATTTATTTCAGGCTGCCTTGATTTAGCTTTTCAGGCTGAATAAGTACCTGTGGGGCCTCTGAAATTTAGTCCTTCATTTGGTGACTCATGCATATGTGCCATTTGAGGTGTCCCGTGTTGCTCCTGATGGTGGGAAGGGACTGCTCCCCACCCCCGCATTCTTTGTACAAGCTGCAGTAGGACGAAAAACTACTAGTCGTGATTCTTTATGTCACTCAGACGTTTACTTGATTGGCAAAACAAAGATAAGCAATCAGCAAGTAAGTGCTCAATTTTAGTTTGTGATTTTCCCCCCCCCCCCCCCCCCCACTTTATACTTCCTACCTTCAGCTCCTTTTAAAATGAAGTCTCTTTAGGGAAGAAGAGTCGTAACTAAACCCTTAAATACTTGGAACTGAAACTTGATTCGAATGGGTTTAAATATTCCAGAATGTCACTGGGAAGTACATTGAATATAATAATGAACCTGCTGATTAATTGTCCTGCTCACTTTTTTAGCCATCATTTCATTTCCCTCATTACTTAGCTTCAATTTCATAGTCTATCATTGTGACTGTTCATTTACAAGCACCTGAATTCTCTCATTTCTTTATTTCTTGGACATTATTTTTTGCATGGCAAAACTTTGACCTTGATTAAGCACCACATTTTTTTTGTGTGTGCCTGCTCCTGAATAGTTGAATGTTGCTAGAAAAACATGCAGACGGATTCACTTTAAATCATGACCAGTGTCTTAGATGAGTACCAATGAAGGCCCAGGGAGCCTGGTAGGTTTACTGTCCCCACCCCACCACCATAACATGGAACTGATTTCATGCCTCCCTCCAGCCTTCCCTCCCCTCCCCTCTTCACTTCTTTCATTCATACATTTTAAAAGTATCAATCATACAGTAAATACATGGCACAGTTCTAGGTACTTGAAATACAAGGGTGAACAAAACAAAGAGCCTGTATCCTGTGACACTCACCTTCTAATAAAGCAGTAACCAAAAAATAATAAGTGGTATAATAATGTAGAAAGTGACAAGTGATATGGTGAAGGAAAAAGGAGGAGAACAGGATGTGAGAATCCTGGGGGTGAAGGGACAGTCATTTTAATTAGGGCGCTGGGGAGGGGCCTTGATAAAGGTGACATCTGACCAAATAGTGGGTAGGTGAGGGAATTGGCCAACAGTTATTTCTGTCCCCCAATGCCCTCCTGTCCTTTATCTGTACCTCCCCATCCACACACAGGCTTTGCTGATAACCTTGCCTATGCTCTGACAGAGAATAGAAGCAATCAGACAAGATCTTCTGTGAGTGTCCCCATACTCTCTGCCTTCCCTGTCACTGTGCATGGAGTGTCTGCTGGTGGCCCTCCTGGTACGTGCTGAATCCTCTCCCGTTTCACCTTCTCGAGGACTCTGCGACTGTAATTGTCTCCTCTCTCGCCTGCGTCTTCAGTTTCTTGTCTCTGCTCAATCATTACAAACATGCTCTGTAACTCCTCTTAAAAAGATGCCTTGACCCCCATCTTCTCCTCCAACTGCCTCCCCATTTCTCTTCTCCACTTCACAGAAAAACCTTGAAAGATTTGTCTGCCACCGTTGTCTCTGTTGCCTTGCCTCCCAATCTCTCTTCAAGTTGGCCCAGGCTTTCTCGCTCACAGTTCCACAGCAATTGCTTTTACAGAGGTCACCTATCAACAAATCCAGCGGTCACGCCGTCCCTGTTATCTTGTTAGCCTCAGCAGCAGCCATCCACAGGGTGGCTTGTTTCTTCCTTGAAAAAATATTCTTTTCTTTCTTTTAAAAGAATTTTATTAAATTTATTGGAGTGACATTGATTAGTAAAATTTATATAGATTTCAAGGTTACAATTCTGTAGTACATAATCTGTATATTGCATTGTGTGTTCATCACCCAGAGTCAGTTCCCCTTCCACCACCATATATTTGACCCCCTTTGCCCTCTTCTACCTCCCGCCTTACACAGCAAAAACCACTAAAGTGTGTATGTCTCGGAGTTTTTGTTTCTCTGTCTGTCTTGTTTGTTGCTTTCAGTTTTATGTCTCACATGTCAGTGAAGTTATATGGTTCTCGACTTTTCCTTTCTGACTTATTTCGGTTAGCATGATGATCTCAAGATCCATCCATACTGTCACAAATGGCAGAATTTTATCTTTTATTATGGCCCAGTAACATTCCATTGTGTATATGTACCACAGCTGCTTTATCCAGTCATCTATCGATGGACACTCAAAGGTTCTTTCCATGTCTTGAGCACCATGCATAGTTCTGCAGTGAACATAGGAAATGTAAACTAATTGGTGCCACCACTACGGAGAACAGTATGGAGGTTCCAAGAAAAATGTGAAAACATTTATCCCTAAAAAATTCTTGTCTTGACTCAGGTCATGCTCTCCAGATTTCTTCCTTTCTCATTGGTCCTTTTCAAACTCCTGTGCTAACCTTTTCTTCTGTTTGATCTCCAAATGTTAGAGCATCCTGAGACTTGGTTCTGGGTTCCCTTTCCTTCTAAATCTCTCTGTCCCTATGATCTAATGAAGTCCCCTGCAGATCTTTATGTGACTTCTACATGTCACTCAGGACTTTGTCATCAGAGGCTTAAGGCAGTGGGGTTTAGCTCTTGATTTCAGGATAGCAGGGGGAGAGGAAAAGGGACTGCTCTTGTAGTTACCAGAAATCAGAGTTCTGGAACCTTCCTCCAGACACCTGCCTCTGTGACACGGGAGGGTGGAGCAACCTCAGCCTTCTGCTCATAGCTCAATTCCAGAGCTCATCACAGGGCTCCAGGCAGCTTAGATTTCCCAGTGCTGTGAAGGAGAGCAGAACCAGATGCTAGGGACATACTAATGGCACCTACAAAACATGGCTCAAATGCATCATCTAATAAAATAGTATATATTCATATACATAATATCTAATATATCATGGTCTAATGTAATTATGTATAATAATATATTACTATGTGGTATTATTTAATAATGTATATAGTTATCATGTAAGAGAGCTGTCCAGAAAATATCCAGCCATTTATGCAGTATGAAAAATAGAGGCATTTATGACTGGATTTTTTTCCAGACAGTATATATATGTGTGTGTATGTGTGTGTGTGTGTACACACACACACATACACACACACATACACACACATATACATATACATGTATGTATACACACACACATATATATGTATATATATGATGAGTTGAATTATAATCTATTAGCTACATTTCTCTGTTATGAAAATCACATGAGCCTTGTTTCTTGACAGCTTTTTTGTACCTTTAGGTCAAAAAAACATTGTAAGCTGTATTGCTACATACACTGTTACTGCATTCTCCACATTTGATCGGTATTTCACCAAGAGATAAATAGAATAGGCCTAGGAGAGATGTCATAACCTTTCCAAGAGCATTAGAAAGTATTTCCAAAGTTCAAGTACTTCTTCAGTGGCAGCAGACACCCTGCCTATCTGTCCTTTCTGGGTTAAGCTTATTTCATGGCTGTTAATCACTGAAGCTCTCAGAAGGGCATAGTGATACATGGGTTATTGATTGGGTCATAACTGTTTATAGTTATCAGTGGGCCAATCATTTGTGGTAATATATAGCATGGCTGTGATGATATAGTTGGCCCTAAGTTCACCTTATCTAATATGCCACCTTGAAAGAATAAGGAGGTGTTAAAAGGATCTGTAACAAGAGGAAGAACTTCTAATGTTGTGTGGACCAGAATTGACCTTGATTACTTCCGAGGAGAGATTTATTACTGAGTGGAGGGGGGCACCAATGGAAGGAGCATTTCCTCTCCTAGGCTCCCAGAGGACATTAGACCAACTTCTGTTTCTATTCATCACCTCGTTTGTCATTATTATAATAGTTGCTATGTTGAAAGGGAGTTCCCTGAGACCCAGTGCCAAATCGTAGCCTTCTCCACATCCTGAGGGGCCAACACAGTGCCTAGGATGTAGCTGAGATTATCTTGAGGCATTTGTTGAGTGGTTTAGGCACTTTATGAGTGCTTATGTTGTGAGGAAGATAGACATTTGCTTTACACAATAAATCTGTGATCCTAAGTAGGTATAGAGGAAGGGCATTCCACATGATATGCATTAATTAGCACTAGTTATCATATATAATTCCTCTTCCTGGTGACCTTGTAGAAAAATGGGTCCCTATAACCACTTCTGTCCAGTGGTTTAGGTGCAGAAGTGACATGTGTCCCGATGAGTTCCTCTGAGCTCTGCCTTCTCTTTGGTACAGTGGACCCATCAGCATGAATCACAAAAGTCACTAGAGTAAGCTGACCTGCAATGGACTTGTAGCATAAAGAAGAAATAAACCTTTATCCTAGTATAAGCCTATAGAAATAATGTAATTTAAAATTTTCTAGTAGCACATATAAAAAGTAAAAAACAAAACAAAGCAATAAACAGATGAAATTAATTTTAATATGTCTTATTTAATCCAGTAGATCTAAATTATTATCATTTAACCATGTAATATAGAAATTAAGGAGGTATTTTACATTTTTTCAGACATTCTAAATCTTCAAAATCTAGTATATATTTTCCACACGCAGCACATCTCAATTTGAACTAGCTGTATTTCAAGTCCTTAACCACGTGTGGCTGGTAGCTACTGTAGCAACAGTACAGCTCTAGTTAGGTCATTGATATTTGGAGTTATTTGGTACTGCAGCCCAACTGAGCCCATCCCAACTGATACACCAAACGTGGATTTTCTTTAGCTGTCTGATGCAGTAATTTTCCCAGGCTTGATGTAGAGATCACCAGTGTTGATATAGAATAACCAGGTTGTATCAGTGCTCACTTAATAAAATATTTGAAAATTTGTGCTCAGCACTAGTCCTCCTCTGAATATTCTGTAGAGGAGCGTTTCGTTGAGCTTCTCATAAACTTAAACCATACTGAAATCTTTGTAGTGGCAAGAACGTGAAATTTTTCTGTTTAATAATTGTGTTTTAACAAGCTAATCAACAACATCAGAAAGCTGCTTAGAGTCTAGACCTCAAAATGCTCATAAATTAATTTAGGAAAATTCATTCTCAATGACTAAGTGCCTAGTAATATACTGTGCTGGGAATACAGCTGTGGAGAAGCTGTAATTAAATTATGACCTATGTTAGCTTTATATTGTTGTGTAAGAGATTGCCTCTAACTTAGAGGTTTAAACAACATACATTTATGATCTCATAGTTTCTGTGGGTCAGGAGTCTGAGTTCAACTCAACTGGGTCTTCTAATCAGTATCCCATAAGGCTGCCATCAGGTGTCAGCCAGGTTGCAGTCCTTTGTGGAGTTCAAGGTCTTTTCACATAGTTACAGGCAGAATTTAGTTCCTGTGGTTGTCGGACTGAGGTCCCCAATTTCTTATTAACTGCCAACCAGGGACTGCTCTCAGCTCTTAGAGGCCATTCATGGTTTCTTGCTCTCATAGACCCTCTCACAATATAGTAGCTCCATTCTTCAAAGCCTGCAGGAAAATCTCTCTGACATTGAGACACTCTTTTAAGGATTCAACTGATTAGTTCAGACCAATCCAAGGAAGTCTCCCTTTTGAATAATTTAAAGTCAGTGAATTAGTATTCCAGTCATAGAAGTGATATCTCCTCATATTCACAGGTTCTGCCCACACTCAAGAAGAAGTCCACTGGGCAGGTGGGCATCTTGAGGGCCTTAGAATTCTGCTTACCATATAACTTGGAAACTGAGTAGTAGAATTTACCAGGCAGAGAAAATTAGCATATGAGAAATCAGCATATGAAAAAATCTTGAGACTGTGAGGAGTTTAGTAATTTGGGGGTGGGGGGGGGAGGGAATAGAAAGAAGGCCCTTGTGACTGGAACCCAGTGGTATAAGGTAAGGGAGTAGCCAGAATGAGTATCGGCCACTCTAGTGATGTTCACGTGAGCCATGGGAAACCATACATCGCATGCCTTCTTCAAGATGTCTCAGATGTCAATGAGAATGCACAAGGTAGGAATGGAATTGGAGGGAGCCCAGCTACAGGGTTGTTGTGGTATTCAAGGAGATAGAGAATGGTGGTGGCGGTGGAGATGGAGAGAAGTGAACAAATCTGAGAGCAATGCAAGAGGTAGAATCAATAAAACATGCTGATTGATTAGATGTGGGATAAGGAAAAAACAGAGAAGTCAAAGGCAACTCCCAGACTGCTTGAGCAACTGAGGATGGTTGTGCCATTTCTTGAATCTGTGGGCACTGGGGAACAGTTTGGTCAGAGAAACAGATTCATTTTAGATGCATTGAGTCTGATATGCCATGAGATGGCAGAGGGTAGATACCGTGTTGGCCATTGGCTGTGCTGATATGGAACTTAGAAGAAAAGTCTGGGTCAAAGTTATGAATCTGGGACACGTCAGATGAGAAGTGACAGCTGAAGCCATTGGGAAGGGATGAGATCATTCATGGAAAACAGGTAGATGAGACTAGGGCTTGGGAGGAGTGCTCAGGGAAACCCTCCTTTAAAGATTTAAGCAGTAGTGAGTGGCCCTTTCACACATCTATATCCTGTCACTGATGCTAATGTCATCCTCAGGGAAAGAACATTGTGACTATTTAGGAACGTACAGTGCCTCCCAGGCTTCTCTCCACCAGGGTACAGTCAGTGTATGTGTGTGAGTGTGTGTGTGAGTGTGTGTGTGTGTGTGTGTGTGTGTGTGTGTGAATTGTGGAGAGAGAATTGCATCAAAATCAGCTAAAGAGCTATTTTGAACTGTACTCACCATTCCGATGTGTCCCTGAGGAAATCAAGATTTTATAAATGCAGAAGTCTTTTGAGAGACATACGCCCTCATTTTTCAGAGAAAACTGAAGCTCAGAAAAGTACAAGTCATTTACCCAGTGACACACAGCTGGTTACGTGGCATCCCCACTAAGAGGAGTTGAAATTGCTTAGCAATTACTTCAGGCCTTATAACCCTTCAGAAATGTGCATTTCTCCATCAGTTTCAGAGCCTAGGTTCCACATCCACCAAGAAATTCTAGATCAGCTGTGGGTTAGTGGGATGAGCATTCAGGAACGATGGGAGGAAAGAGGAAATGTTTACTTACTGAACCATCTACTGTACAGTTATCAGCTTCACAATAACCCTGCGAGGTGGGTGGTATGATCTCCATCGTACGAATGAGGACACAGAGGCTCATGGGCTGAGTAACATGCCAGAAACACACAGGTAGTCAGTGGCAGAACTAGGCTTCAAGTTTGGTTTTTTACTGCTGGCTTTCCATCCATTTTAGGACATGGGGGAACTATATGCACAGGTCCCTTGATTCCAGTATGTAACTGCACATTATTTACCAAAAAAAACAAAAACACAGTGGAATTGAATCCATGAGAAAATACATTCACGTCAGCCCCAGCTTTCCCCGCGTGGAGCAGCGGTTCTGAAGCCCAGCTGCCCTTGTGACAGTCTGGGTTCCCTCCTTCCTCACTGTGTCATCTTCACCCGTGTACCCAGTCTCCTTGTGTGTTAGTTCCTCATCTGTAATAGAGCAGGGTAATAACGATCCCTGCTTCCTGGGGCTTGTGGGAAGGTTAGATTATTTAATGTGTGTAACGTGACCCAGCATGTAGCAAGCGCTGTGTAAATGCTCCCACCCCTACCACTACCTTTTTTTTTTCTCCAAGAGCCTTAGCTGACTTCCCAATGGGAAATAAATGTCTCCTTTTTGGCCCTGCATTTGAGGGGTTTGCTTTGTTTTACTAACAGCATAGTTATGAGCAAGTGATGCCCAGGTAGTTGCCTAAAGGGGTACAGACCAGCTGCAAGCAGCTACCCGGATTTGGCCCTTCATACTGCTTGGAAGGCTCTCTCCCTCGGTAATGAAACAGCCTTTCTGTGCACTTTCTTCAGATTTCTGCTCACATGTCACCTTATCCAAAGCCTGTCACAGTATTCTATTTAAAATAGCATCTCCTCTCACCATTCTTTCTTTTTCCTTGCCCTTCTTTATTCTTCTTCCAAGCGTGCCATCACAAAGATGTGTTGATCAACGGTCTGGGTCCCCAGTGGAACTTGAACTCCACGAGGGTAGAGATTTGGTTTGTTGAATGCAGTTGAATAAATGACTGTCCTTAGAGGGCATGGAGCAGATGCTGGGTACTGTGTAGGGACAAGAGACAGGATCTGGGTACTTGACTCTCAGAGTTCCTTCTAGTTTAGCCTTTTAATCAAAGACTGGAAAATCCTTCCCAGATATTGGTTCCTTATGTGTCACCTTTCCAGATTGTAATTTGGATGAGTGCTGTATTCTTATCACCACCACCAACCACCTGGTATGGTCCTTCTTGGATATAATGATAACTAACATGTTTTTAGAGGTATTGTAAGTATCTTACCTGTATTATGTTATTTAATACAATTTAATAGCTACGAGTAGCTACTGCTATCATTTCCCATTTTACAGTTGAACAGACTGAGGCCTAGAGAGGTTGAACACCTTGCCTGAGCTCACAGTGCTCGTAAGAAGTAGACACATGGCTTTGTTCAGTCCAACTTCAGAGTCTACATTTCTAACTGATCTCTGTAATTCAGCTCCCTGTGTGCTTCTGGACCTATGTTCTTTCCCCGAGTGGCCTCATCCAGTCCTGTGGATTTTAACATTGTCTGCATTCCAGCCACACTTACTTTGTATCTCTGGCCCAGACTACTCCCAGAGCTCCAGACTCACTTATCTAACTGCCCACAAGACATCTCACAAGTATCTTGAACTTAACACTTCCAAAACTGAATGTGTGGTCTATCTCCACGACCCCACTCCTGAACCTGTTTTTCCCTTAGTGTCTTTTTCCTAGCAATAATGTCAAGTGTCATGAAATGTATATGTGTTTTTGAGAGATGGGTTGCTTGGATTACAGAATAACATGCGATTTCTTCTTGCCTATCACCTTATCTAACCTTCCCTTACTAAATTGTGACATACCAAGGCAAGGACAATGATTTATATGTCTTCGTATTCCTGGCATCTAGTACAGAGAAGGTGTTCAATATGTTCTTGTTGACGAAAGGAAAAAAGAGAAGGAATGTTTTCTGTGAATCGTATTTATTTCTGTTCCAGGTAGCTTCCATTCTACTACTTAATTTCTCTACTTATTCTTCTAAGGATATTTTCCAGACTCCTCTAAATGGTCATTTTTCTTCTCCCCAAGGTTCTAACCCAAGGGATTTTTATTGCAGTATATTAATGAAATAACTCTAGGTTTCAAAAAAGTCATTTTAATTTCTCTTTACTTTGGCACTTGCACTCTTGGATTTATGTGGAAAAGAATTCTTAATGATGAGGAAAAACCTATTTAGACACAGTAGTGTAATAATTCAGCAGTAAAGAGTGATATATAAGCCATATAATTAGCAATCATCTGTTTCACATTTATTTTTCTGGGCTGAAGTTCAATTCCTCCTTGAAAAGCTGAATATAAATAATAAGCCTCATACACACACACACACACAGACACACCCAGAGGTGTCTGTCTGTCTGTCTGTCTGTCTGTGTGTGTCTCTCTCTCTCTCTCTCTCTCTCTCTCTCTCTCTCTCTCTCACACACACACACACACACACAGGGCCTATGAATACACATTCATCATTACTCAAGGGAATTCAGATAACATTTTTCTCAAGTTTATCAGAATAACTTTTAACAGTCTCAGATCAAATCTCAGTTCATTAGGAGCTTGAATTTGTTCTTTGTTTTCTAAAATAGGAAATTATTTTCAGATTAGTTTGTATAAACTGATGAAGGAACCATTCAAAGATTATGCAACTTCATCAGATGTACAAAGCCATGAATTTATTTAAACTTCAGAGTTTTGTAGGTGTGATTGACAAAGGAGTCAGGGGTGTGGCCGTGGACTGAGCTCTCTCTCTGTCTGGGATGAACATTCAGTTTGGCTGTGAGCAGGTTACTTAACCTGGTCTCTCCCTCCTCCTCAAAGACATTGAAGAAGGCCTCTCTCTCAAGGTTTGTGTGGAAATAAAATGAGGTAATGTGGGAAGGTACTTCCAAAATTACAAAGCACTAAAAAAGTAACAATAAAGGGATGCTCTCTAAAATTATTAAAATTGAAATAATAAGAATATACATGCCATTTTTATCATGCTGAGTGAATCAAAACAGCTGTGATTTTATGCAGGAAATGGTTGAGATTGGAATTTTATTGGACTCAGTACATGTTCAGATAATGAACTTGGCTTTCTGTACATGAAAACATGGCATTAAAAAGGTGCCCAAAGTGGAATATACTCATATATTCTTCTTCTTAATGTCTTCATATGTTCATGGGGATCTACAAAATGAGTATTCTTTCACTAGATGGTAATATTTTCTGTAAAACTGTCAATCGCAGTAATTCCATGAAGACAGTGTATGCAAGATTATATTCTGCTCTAAATCAAAGTTTGGTTGACTCTGTCAGTCAGTCACATTCCCATATTCCTTGTTGCACATTTTTAGTTTCTCTCCTGGATGAGGAAGATACAACAGTAAGTGTAGAATCTTGTGGGAAAGCTAGGTAAATTTAATGAATTCCATGATCACAATTAACATTTCCAAGGGAGGATGCCACAAAATCTTCCCAGACCTGAAGTATATCTTTAATATAAACAAAAAGACTCATTTTTAGGAAATGTAGTCTTTTTTCCTGCCTTATAACTTGGAAAGCTAGACTATACATTGAAAAACAAGTGGCAGTCTTTTCCAAAGCACAAAATGCTCAATCGATATGCTATCTCAGATCAGGGTATCCATGCATTTGCAGGATGGAGAGGTGTATGTGTGCATGTGTGCTCTGTTTCTGTATATTCTGGATGGACATCCATGAGCTCATTAGCCCTGCCTACTTAGCTCTAATCACCCTGTGTAGGGAGGACTAAATGTAATAGTTAATAAACAGAAAAGCAACTTGTGCAGAGACACAGCACTGGCCATCACATCTATCAATGGTTACTGGCTTGTCCGTTCCCTGGCCAGTTGCCTTGTTCACAGTAACTTGCTATCTTGCTTCCAGGAGTGACTTCATCGACAGTCACTTCTGGCTTCACAGGACTCACAGCTTTCCCCTGGGCTGGGACTAACTGACTATTCACATTTCACCATATTCATGAATTGCACAAATATTGGTTAGGCCCAGAGGAACCAACCACGCATAACAAAAATACCCCTTGTTCTTAGGGGACCTGCAGTCAAGGATCTGCTTGTCCTAAGCCTAGAGATAAAACCTTATTTCTCCCTGAACTACCAGAAAGTTTGGTTTTCAGAGCAATGACATCCGAGAATGCCCCCCACCATTGTGGGTTTGGGCCCCAGCCCTCTTCCCAGTGGGAAATGCAACATCACCAAAGTCCCTGAGAATATTGTGGTTGACACCAGTTTGATTTTTATAATATCTTGAGGAGTTCTTATGATTAGGTACGGTACTCATAAGTTCGGCAAGAAGACCCTGAATGAGAAATGATTGCAATTATACAAGGTCGGAGAATTAATTTTTCAAACTCATCCTAGCAAAAATGCTACATACCTCATTGCTAAATATCACTACAGTCACCTTCAAAGTACTCCCCTTGGGAAGTTCTGCACTGATGCCAGTGGAGAGTCCACCCAATGCCCCTCATAGTTGATTCTCCACGTAGCAGCCAGAGTGATCTGTGAAATCCTAAATCCAAGTCACGTCCTAGTGTTCCCAGAATAAATTCCAGCCGTCTTGTTGGGGCCTGTGAAGGACTACACCCTCTGATCCTTGATCAATTTTTCAGCCTCTTCTCATGCCAATCGTCATGGTTAAGACGCTCCAGCCACTCAACTTTCTTCTCTGTGCCTCCAACATAGGACAGACCCAGCAATTTCCCAATTTAGGGCCTTTGCACCTGGAACACAGCTCCTGTGCTCTTTACCCACCTGACTCCATTTTTATATCTCAGCTCACCTGTCGCCACGTCCGAGAGGCCTTACCTTCTCCAAAATTGAGTGTGTCCCCCACCCCGTAATTCTTTTTCCCATTACTTTGTTATCTGCAGAATGTGCATCACTATCTGATTAATCCCTCTCTTTTTAACTTTTTGCCTGTCCCTTTTAATATATTTTTGCACAATGTAAATGCCATTCACATCTCTTCTGTTCACAGCTGGGTCTCCAGGGCCTGGCACAGTGGTATATTTGTTGAATGAATATATGTACATGTAATGGCCTAGCATATTGTTGAAGAATGCCCTGAATTTAAATTCTGTACAAGTTCATGCCTTCTAAGTCCCAACTCAGTTTAAGCCATAGGAGACTTGGATATGGTTTTCAATTCACTTTCTTTTTTCTGTTTCAGTCCTCTCTAATAAATAGTGACATTATCTTTGTGAAGTTGCATGCCCCATGGGAAGTGCTTGGAAGATATGCAGAACAAATGAATGTAAGAATGCCTTTCAGGTAGGTGTAAATATATTTTTCCCCACTCTCTCTGCTGCTTCACTGTAAATCAAATGCACTCCTCTCTCAGAACAAACGAAACTGAAATACAGGCTGCAGTGCTGTTAGAGAGGAAAATCCTTCAAATGTTTAGGAAGTGCACTAATGATTTCATGACCTTTTGTGAAAATGTCTGGCTAATTCATTCCTTAGCTGGTATGCGAGGGCTGTGTGGAAAGTATCTAGCCATGTAATATGAAAAATCAAGGCATTTGTGGCTGGATTTTTTTTTCTGGACAGCTCTTGTGTAGTTGAAGCCCCTGTGAGAAAGAATTTTTCAAGTGGCATTTTCATTTCCAAAGGGCCCCGTTTGGAAGCCCTGAGTGTGGCTTTGAAGGGCAAGTCTCCAGGCCTCAGCTGAGCCAGGCGGTATTCACGGTCCTTACTGACAGGTCCTTTCCAGAAAAAAACATTAAAATCTGCTTCCATAGAAATAAGTTCAAGAAATTGCATGGAAATGTGCTCTCTCATTAAAAATAACTTTAAAATTTTTAAAAAGTCACTTTGTAAATATTGTGCAAACACAAGCATCGATCTTTATTCCAAGAGGAATAGAATGTGTTTTGAGTGGATTGCTTAGTTGTTTCAAAGGATTATTTACTTTCATCTCACAGCGAATATTCTTATTTTCCCTATAGATTAAGGAAAGGTGATCTCCATTTGCTAGATGGAAATAAAATGAAGTGTGAAACCTGAAATTGTAATGGCCAGGATTGGGAAGTCCATAATGGAACCTCCTAAGAAGTGGAGGGATTTAGCACCGAGGACAGTTCAAAAGGGACTAAAACATTACATACTTTTGATTTGCAATTTGCCAGTCAGATCAAGTCATACAACAGGAAATAGGCAAACAGGTATATTCTAAAATATACCTCTTAATGAGCTGTGGAAAGTAATAGAGACAAATAATCAGCCATATTCCTAGAGACAGAGGGTAGATAGGGACACATTTAGAGAAAGGCCATTTCTGTTCATAGCCTGTATATACCTCCCTGGGGCATATTATTTTCTTTGTTTGTTGGCCTTTCTGTTCTAATGTTAAGTCAAAATAGAGGCTGGACTTTCTACCATCTATTTGCCTCAAGGCAGCATTCTCAAAGGAAGCAAGATAAACATAGTTCTAATCTTTAGATTTATTTTTGTATTTAAAATGTTACAAAGGAATTCTAAAGACCCAAGGATTTAAAACATGTATATGCTCGTATTTCTCACTAAGAAAGGGAAGGAAATCAGTTTAGTTTTCATTGAAAATTATTACACTATAACTATAATTAATTAAAGCCAATTCTCAATGCTGTAACTATCCAATGTGGATTAATAACATATCACACATAGGGAACACTACGAAATATGCTTAGATGGAATCATGTATCAGGTCAACATCTTCTAGCCAACAAAGCCAAAATTCCACCATGTGATAAAAGTAAGGGCGTGAAACAGTGAAATCGATGCCCCCTCCCCAGTAGAAATCTCACAAAACCTTCTGCCTGAACACATTTCTGGAGCCAAGAACCCAAGCAGGTGGTGGAAACTCGAACAGTTAACGTTCAGCAAATTCCCTTAGTACCTAGAAGGGTTTGCTCTAGGAAGGGGCTGGCTGCATCATAGCTAACACTCTGCAGGCTCATTACCCAGCAGAAAAGTGCTGTCTGAAAGCAGCATTAATACTTGCCTTATGCAGCGTTAAGAGAATGTGAGTCAAGTAACAGAATGCAAACCAGAATGGCTGTGAATAATAATCTCCTTTTTAAGCCTACCAGACCTGAGGCCCTGAACCTAAGTGTCCCCTATACCTGGGCTCCTGAGCATTAAAAAGAAAAAACCAACATGATATAGAAAAATGTTAGTTCCATGCAAACAAGTGGTTAGAATAAGGTGGAACTTGGAGACATTGTAGAAAATAGGTCTACCTTTCATTTTGAAAATTAGGTACCGCAGTCTAGCGGCAGGTTCGGAAATGACTGAAAAATTGGTACAGCGGTCTGGTAGGGTTAAATGTAGGAATTCCTGCAGGAAAACGATTTTAGGACAAAATACTATCAATGTACAGGCACCAGTAGACCTAATTAATATTGACGTGATTTTACCTGAGCATATTTTTACTAGATGCATCCTGATGCATTTAAAATGTATGCAGCATCTCACCCAGCATTTCAGACAGATCACTCTACCAAAGGAGAGACATGCATTTCCATTGAAGGATTGCACTGCCCTATTATTTCAACTAAATGTACAAACATCAGTTTGCCTGAGTTTATGAGCAAATGCCCCAAGTAATCTTATGTGTGTTTATTATTTTCTGCAGACTTTACTTCTGAATCTCAGGCTTAGTCTCCCTGCATTATTATCTCTACAATGTTTAAAATAAGTTGAATAGGTTTCTTGTGGGAAAATTGCGAATAAAACCGACTTCCTAAATACCTATATGTCCATGGATATGGGGTATTTCCTTAAATTGATTATTTTTAGAGCATTTTTAGGTTTACAGAAAATTGAATAGGTAGTGCAGACTATGCCCATATACCTTCTGTCACCCAACACAGTTTCCTTATTATTACTGTCTTGCATTAATGTGGTATATTTCTAATCATCCATGGACCAACATTAATACATCATTATCAACTAGAGTCCGTAGTTTAGGGTTCACCGTTTGTTTTGTACAGGTCTGTGGGTTTTGACAAATGCCCTACGTCTCATATCTACCCTTAGGGTGTCACCTAGAATAGCTTCACTGCCCTAAAAATTTCCCTATACTCCATCTATTCATCGCTTTCTCCCAACCCCCACCTCAACCTAAACCACTGACAAGCACTGATCTTTTTGTTGTCTCTCTAGTTTTGCTTGTTGAAAACATGGTTATGCTTTTAAGTATTCACAGAATGGAAAAGTAAGTTTTGGTGTATAAATTTTCCATTTTCCAAAAGTGAGATAGATAGCTCAGTAGCAGTTCAGAATACAGATAAACTGCCTCAGTTTCATTATTGTTCCATTGGTTGAAGCCCAACTCATGGAAAGGGAGGGTGGAATTTTCAGAAAGCATCTAAGACATGTTCTCTTCATTTAAACTACACTGAAAATTTTTATTTTTAGTATTAAAAATTGCCAATACACAGAAATAGGACAGATCTCATATGTTCGATTTTAAAATTTTTTTCAAGAATTCCTTGGTTTTTCTCTTTAAATCACCTGTAACTAGGGCCACTGGGTTAGGCTGTATGCCCTAGTGTGGTTATTTACAGCTGGATGTTGGAACTGTTAGTGTTTTTCCCATACTGGTTGTAAAATGTCTATATTTTTATATTACCCCTGCCAATATCAAATGAGCGAAGTGTGCTGTATAAATATATCAGTTAATATAATAGTGTCCCATTAAATTATGTACATGGCCAGCAGGCTGGCAGTCCCTCTCTGCATCCCTGATAAAAAAGCTGGTGTCAGCTGAATTCATACAAGTACCAGCTCCAAATCATCATCACCCTGTACAAGTTTTCTAGGCAAGTGGTGACCATAAAAATGATGGTAATGAGGAGAGGAAGAAATATCAATGGGAAATGTTCCGTAAGATTTCATGACTTGGAATCGCATGCCCGACCTTCCCACTACATTTCTCACTGTTAATCTCTCTTTAGTTTTTTCTTCTTCACCTCTTACAGGCTTCTATCTTCAATCTCCTTTCCTTCCTTGCTAGTTCAAACTGTAACTGACGATGGGTTTTCTTCTCGACTGGCTTCATTTTTGCTGTTCTTCCAGGAGAAAAATCTATTACCTGCCCCGCCGGTACAAGTTCATGAGCAGGTTAGTAGCATGTTCTGTCATGGTAGTGTGTGTTTGATCTGTTGTTCTGTGGGCTCCAACAGTGACAATACATGCTGGGGAAGATGAGACCTTTGTCACATGGGGAAACAAGCTGCCATGCACATTCCAAAAATAGCTATTTCAGGTTAGCCTGAAAAAAAAAAAAGAAAACCCACAAAAATGCAAATATTCTTCTCAGAGTGTTCTCTGTGACTTCTCCAGACTTGAGAGGATGCAATTCATCTGCATGTATGTTGGGGCTGTTTTTGTTTGTTTGTTTAAGCCCATTCTGGTAGATAAATTACCAAAACTCCCAGCTCTTTAGAGTATCTTTGGCCTGAATGTTATTTTTTTCTCCACACAAATTCCACCCCTCATTGTATGTAACTTGAAATCTTAAAGTGCTGACAGACACCCTTTTAAGAAGCTGATGGTTGCTTGGTCCCCCCACATAGATGGGGCCCTCCTCCTATGTTAGTAATGTTTTGCTAATAAAATATGTAGATATATTACCTCACTGAGGAGCCCTTGCTACCCATTGTTATTACCACCCTCCACCCACCAAAAAAACAAAACAAAAAAACTCAAACCTTACTGTATTGCATTCTTTCCAAGGCTTATTTCTCCATGTTGTTTGTTGAGAAGCCAGGGGGAACCTGCTATCAGTGACATCCTTTACTTTGATTGTGTTATGATCGTTGGCCATCTAATTGCAAAATATTAATTGGTCTTATGTGACTATTCCCCATGAGCTGAGTTGGTAAAACTTGGAAACCACTGCATTTCTCTGAAAGTCCTATACTTAGGTCAGTTCTGTGGGATTAAGGGTTCAAGTTCACTCTATTTGTGCTATGTAGAGTGATAAGTAGAAGAGTAACAGATTTTAGTGAGATTCTCAAATGCACATAACACCATACAGAGAATTGTGGGGGAATTGGCATCCAAAAAACTAAGATGTTAGGACTTTCCAAGATGTCCCTGGGCAGCTTCCTTACTGGCAGTGCTTTCACGAGGCAGTAGCCCTGGCATTTGAATTCACCACAGTTTAGATTGGTCCCTGGTTCCATAACATGCACATCCTGTGAGAGCCTGATGCTGCACTTCAGCCCTTTTTCAGTAGTTCTCAGACTTCAGGCAGCCCCAGAATCAGCTGGAGGACTTGTTAAAATAAAACAGATTACTGCACCTCACCCCCATGGTTTCTGATTCGGTGGGTCTGTGGTGGGGCTGGAGAATTTTTGTTTCTAACAGATTCCCCAGGTAAGGCTAACACTGCTGGTTGTGGAATCGTGCTTTGCAAACAATGGTCTGTATGATAGGTCCCTCTCCACCTTCCCAATAAATTAAGGATCTGCCTGACTATGGATGGAGTGGATTAAAACTTAAATCATATAAAACTGGAAGGAAACACAAGGTGAAGAGAAGATTCTCCCAATTTTCATGGCACAGAGGAAATACCCAGTTTGTCCATATTGTTTCAGTCCGTTAAATGCAGTATATTCCAAATGCCTAAAAGATGGAAAATAGGGAGAAGGCTTGCTCTTGTTCAGAGTTGCCAAACAGCCTTCATTAAATGTTAAACATAAGGCTTATCTTTAATCTTGGCACAGGATGACTTTGGGCTCGTTTCTTCACATCTCTGAGCCTAAGTTTTCCACGTTTGTAAAACGAGGATGCTCATTCCTGTCCCGTAGAGTTTGTGTGAGGTTCAGTACCTAATACATGGTAGAACTTCAGTGCATGGTATCAGTGATTATTCTGAGTAACATTGATAATAACAACCTCGTAGCTTTTCGTACCTCTCATTCCCTTTCTGCTTCTGAACTTGTTACCCGTCTCCTCTAGTCTCTCCTTTCTTCTGCCATTTAGTGTCTAGTCTTCTAACTCTTCTCATTGACTTGTCATTGTCTCCACTTATATTCCGTACACAGGCCTGGTTCACAACCCACGCGGTCACCTAATTCAAAACCCAAGGGTCATTCTGGATGCTTTGCCCCGTCGTGTAATCAGTCTTTCCTGTGCTCCAGATGCTGCCCCCGGAATACCTCTAGAATCCACACAGTACTCTCCATTCCCTCTGACACTGCCGCAGCTGAACTCCCATCTCCTCTTGCCTATTTTACATTGATTTCTCTTTCTCCTCTGTTCTGACCCTCTTCCAGACTCTCCTTTGGTCATCTTCGTAAGTAGCGAGTCTGCTCATACCACTTGTTGGCTTCCCCAGAGTGGAAAAATAAAACAAGTTAACAGCCTTCCACTTAAAACACAGCCCTTTGTAAGTTGTCTTCACTCATCTCTCTCCTCCCATCATGCTTTGCTTCATCCATATTGAAACAGCTGCCAAACACATTATGGTTCATGTACCTTTTCATTTAGCAGTCCTTCTGGAAGGTTCTTTCCCACCTTGTTCACCAAGGTAATGCCTATTCAGTCCACATAGTTGGACTTTTTGACCAGATTAAATGATGTCTTTGCTCTGTTCTCCCACTGGTCCGTTGGCTATCATCTATGTTCCTCTCTCTACTTGGATGGTATGTGAAGGCGAGAGTAGCTCATCCAACTCTATTTCCAGCATCTAGCACGTAGTAGGTTGAGTGAATGACTGAATGAATTTCTGACCACATGCACGAGGATTAGAGTGGGGACAAAGAAAGTCACAAAGAAAAGCATAGAATTGTCTGACAGATTCGGGACCAAAACATTTGCTCACACTGTGAGAGAGGCGTGGGCAGTGAGGGCTTCAAAGAAAGTGAAGACAAAAAGAATCATGTTACCTCCAGGTTAGATAGGATAGCAAAGGTCGTCAGATCCAACCACTTATCAGATACTTGAACCTCTGCTGTATGACCTGCCATCTCGCGTTGGGATCGCCCTGCAGACAGGGACTCCCGAACATGTCTTTGGGCTCCTGTGACTGTTAGAAAGGTTTTCTGTAATCTCCTTTCTTTAGCTTTCACTCTAAAGAACACTCAGATCGCAGTTCTTTCTGTCTTCTGGAATGACCAAAAAAAAAAAAAAAAAAGTCTACAGAGCAAAAAGTCAAGGTATATGAGAAATATTGTAAAATTATAGTCCGGGGGAGTCAGCAGATATTTGGAAATTGAGAACTGAGAAAAGAAAGACGTTTTTGTACCTAAGGGGCTGCGAAAATGTTGGAGGTAAGAGAAGAATGGAAATCTGAAGAGGTACAGTGTAGTGAGAAAGATGATTTTTATTTTAAGGATCCTGTGTTACAACTCACAGTAGGTCTTTGAGGTGTTAGTGTCCTGGCGGCCTTCAGAACTGATGGCAAAACAGTTGAAGCCAGGGGTGAAGCTGGAGAATACAATGCAGAGATCAAAGGCCCAGACAGTGACTTTAGCCAGGTAATGGTGTTTCCCGTGGGCAGGATGGAGAATGAAGAGAAGGGAGGCGGTGGCAGTTCCTCGGAAAATCCGCATTAAGGAGAGTCGTGAAAAGGAACGATGCAAGGAATGGAGAGGCCACTTGAGGGAGGGCAGCGTCACAGGCACCAGGCGTGAGTTCTTGTTGGACCGAGTGTTTTTCAGCTGCTGCTGAAGGATGAGCGATGCGAATCGGTTTCTGGTTACTGTAGTAACCGCCATGCAGTCTCCCTGGAGTGGTGGTTTCCAAACTTCAGCCTGCACCAGGATTGTCTGCAGGGCCGTTTAATACGTTCATCCCTGGGCCTGTCCCCAGGATTTCTGAGGTGAGGCTCAGTAATTAGCATTGCTACTAAGATCCTAAGGGATGCTGATTTGGGATTGCAGTTTTAGAACGATGACCACCTCGTGGAAACCGTGTTACAGCTGGTGGAGAGCAGACGGGGTCCTGACCAGTCAGAGGCAGTGGGGTTCACTACCGCCTTGACAGGTTTTACAGCAGAGGACAGGAGAAAGAGGGGTTGGGATTCAGCAGCCAAGAGGGGAGAAGCGGAGGAGACTGCGAACACATGGCCGATCGCGTGTTCTCCATGTGTGTGGAGCGGAGGTTTGGGGTGCATAGAGCTTGGAGAACCCTTGTTTCTTGAACTTGAAGGACAGCTTACTCTGGCTGGAAGAAGTCATCACTGCTTCATGTGCATAAATCACAACTGTAGAAAAATTTAGGCATTAGAGGGGGCTGGAACAACTAGAATTAAAATAAACAAAGACATGGAGAATATATAGTACAGCACAGGGAATACAGTCAATAATATTCTAATAACTATGTACAGTGTTGGATGGATAATAGATTTATTGGGGTCATTACTTTGAGGTAGACAAATGTTTAATCACTTGTTTTGTATACCTGAAACTAATGAAGGCACTGGAAACTGGGGAAAACAATTCTAACTTTGTGACAGGACAGAGATTCAGACATCTATTTTGGAGTCGATGAATTTTTCATTTATGTCCTTGGTCTATCAAATGCTGCCTTAACTTACCTTGGGGAAGAGTTAACGAACCTTATAATGTAGTTATCTGTCCACTAAAGAAAGGGAACGTACCTTTCTCCACGTTTTTTGCCTGGTATAAATGCGGTCTGAGAGGATGTGATGACAAAGTAACACATCTGATTATTGTGGGTGGCTCGTAGCTGGTCTCACTACTACTCATCCCTTTTCCCTTCACTGCCCCCTACACATCCTGCCTGAGGTTAGCCTTGGCAGTGACTGCTGGACCCCGCTGCATTACCCATTCAGTGTGTTTGTAATCTCATCCGGTGAGTATGCAAGCACATGACCAAATGGCTTGTGTATTTCCATTCTTGCTTTAAAAAATTAATAATACGTAAATATTCCAAGGCCTATGGGCACTTCCATCAGGTATTTAGGCTGTGCCCCAGTTAGTAGCCTGGAGACCTAAAAAGAATTATATTAGCTTCCAAAGATCCCTAACTTCTATCCAAGGAGAGATTGTAAATATAGGAGACTTGGCTCTAAAAAGAGGAAAAAGGAATCCAAGCCTGCAGGCGTCTAACTGTCGCCAGCCCAGGAGAGCTCCATTTACTACAAGGTAGGGCTGCATGTGGAGTCTCCATTTAAAAAAACAAACAAACAAAAAAACCCAACTTATCTGTATGTCCCTCTGGACATATCATCCCTAAAAACGTAATCTAACTGTTCAAAACATAGTGCTATTATTATAATTGTCTGGTCTGGGGAAAAGCAGGTGTCTCAGAAGTAGCCTCCTTCATTTATTTCAGGCTAATTAAGTTGTCATTAGTACAAACTCCCTCCTGAGTGGTTAGTGGCTCAAGAGAAAGGCCTTCGTCTTCTGTTTCTTCAGGGTACGCCCACAGTGTCTGGGGAGGGTCTTTGCACACAGTAGGTACTTTATAAAGGCCTACTGACAGTTAAGCACGAGGGTAGTGAAGTCCTTTGCACATGGCCTCTTGGTTCATCATCACCACTCGTGAGGTTAGTAGGGGTTAGCAGTAGGATCCTCTCTCCTTGGCAGCTCAGGGCTGAGGGTCAGAGACGTTTCAGAAGAACCTTCCCAAGGGTACCTGAGGCGACCTTGGGGAGGCACAACAGGGCAGAGGGGACAAGTTTGTGTCCATGTGTTTCTGCTGTGCAACCCGCTCTTTCCGGTCCCCGAAAACCTCACCTGCCATGAACCAGCATCAGGCACCTTGAAATTATCACAACTTTCTATGAAAGTTTTCACCTTTAGTTCAGATATTAACTTGACAGATGAAGGCCAGAAATGCCCATGTGGATAATCCATCTGGTCTTTATTGATTTGCCTGTGGTCTGTAAGAGGACTTTTGCTCAGTAAGTGGCAGAACAAAGCGACAGTGTATCCAACCAGAATCAATGCTAAATCATTAAGCCAATGTTTTCTCTTCTCTTTTCCCTATCAGTGGAGGCTTTATTAAGTAATTCCCGCTCCTATACTGGAGAGAGACAAATGAGATGCTTTCTGGGTGTTTGGTTTCTCGACTCTTACATACCTGAGGGAATATCAGGACTGCCTGCCTGGGGAAGTCTATTAGATGCAAGATGGGGACACAGGTATCAATAACCAAGTGAGGATCCTAGCTCTAGAATCTCCACTGAGAATTCTCTGCATAAAAGTTCACTGTCATCGTGATTTGCTTCATCCTAGATACCACCACTTAGTTGAGCATTTTTACATCCAAGTCGTTGTGCAGACATTTGATATTCATTATCTGAGGGAGCCCACACATTTGATATTCATTATCTGGGGGAGCCCACCCTCCCCCTACCCTCCCCCCACCCTCCCCCTACCCTCCGTGCCTTATTCCCAGAGAGATTTAGTCACCTGCCCAGCGCGGCACTTGATGCCTGTGAGCTGTACGGCTAGGACGTGATCTGCGTCTGGCTGGCCCCAAAGTCGTTTCTTCTATGTGAAAGGTTGTCCATTATGCACTGTGAAAAGGAAGGCTCTTAATTAGCTCATTTGTTCAGACTAGGACAGCCAAGCCATTATTGCCTAAGTCACCTCCAATATGTAGTATCTAAAGAGCATCTGATGGAACGTCACTTAGAGATGAGGGTGCTGAGACTCAGTGAGGATAAAAGGCTGGTCCCAGGCCACACTGACGTACAGTGACAGAATCAGGAACCTAACTCGAGTCTCACTTTCCAGCCTAGTGGCTTCTACACCATGTTTCTTTGTGTGGTGGGAAGGGATCCTCAACAATGTCTGAGTGGCACAGTTCCGGGACAGGGTTGTATTTGCAGAAGAACAGCCAATTGTCATCTAGTCACAGGGAGAGACACCCCCTTGTTCCCAGAGCCCCCGGACTGGCAGCGGGGGCAGCATGTGGAACGTCAGCCCCAGCATTAGGAGCCTAGCCAGCCACGGCCAGGTCTCAAGGGGAAGATCAGACAGAGCAAGACTGCTTTGAGAGGTGTGTTAGTTTCCTATTGCTGTTGTAACACATTTCTGCAAACTTGGCTGCATAAAACAACACATATTTATTATTCTGCAAGTCCGATGTCCCGGGGTGGGGGGTTTCGCTGGTTCCTCTGCCCAGGGTCTCCCAAGGCCAAAATCCAGGTGTTGGTCAGCCTGGGCTCGTCTCTGCTTGAGAATCACTAGCGGGCTCATTTGGGTTGCTGGCACAATTCAGTTCTGTGCAGTTGGAGCGCTCTGTCACTTTATTGGCTCGTGGACAAAGGTCTTTATTGGCTTCTAGCTGCCTGCACGTCCTGGCTCCTGGCCCTCTCCATTCTTCAAAGGCAGCTGTGGCCTGTTCTCACACTTTGAATCTCTCTGACCTCCCCTTCTGCCTCATCTCTCCTGTCTCCAGTCGGAGCAGGTTCTTTGCTCATCAAGGACTTGTGGGGTTAAACTGGGTGTACCTGAGTAATCCAGGCTGCTGCTGTCCCAGTTTTTAGGTCTGTAACCTTACAGCTTTAAAGTCCCCTTTGCCATGTCAGCCCACGTTTTCCAGGGATTAGGGTGCACACTTGTTGGGGGCGGGCACACACTGCTGACCACATTTGAGTAGACATATCTGTCCTTGTACGGAGCGCACAGCACGCACCGGCATGTGTGACGGAACCGGGGCAGTTGCTGCTTTGTACTCCTGCTGCTGCGTGGGCTGTCCCACTGCAGGCCTGTCCACACCTCCCAACCTCAGGTAGTGTCTCAGGGGTGTTAGATTTAAGATAGCTTTCAAATAACTTTCTTCCACCACAGGGTTTCAAAAGCCCAGGTCCTCGGCTTCCCATCACATTTACGTCATCCCCCATGGTCCTCGAGAAGTTACAAATAACATTGCTGTCTGCCTGGCAGTTTCCCCAAAACTTTTCATGCACACCGTCTTGTGTAATCCACTTAACAGCTCTTGACGGTCAGTCATAGGTTGAGGAGGATGATAATGATGATCCCATCTAAAAACCCTTGAAAAATGAGGCCAGGAAGGTGAGTGGGTTGTGGAAGGTCACGCAGCAGAGACGCGGTGGAGCCCGGATGTGTTCACCCCCATTAGAAATCCCGGCTTCATTCCATCGAGCGGCTCACCTCTCGTCCGCTTCTGTTCGTTTTGCCCTCACTCATTTCTCAGTTCATCATTTTTATTACCCCGTTCCCCGCTTTCTTCTCCCTCTCCACATTTTCTCTTAAATTGTGGGACTACAGCTTGGTTGCCGAGAGCTGCAGTTTCATTGCCATGGAGTATTTCTGCCTGATTTCTCAGAGCTTTATTTGTTTTTAAGTGCTGTACCCGGCTGTATTTAACTCCCGGTCACCGGCTGGAGAGCCCAGGGTCTGTGAGAAGGTGAATTTCGCAAAGCGTAAACTGATTAGTGCTGGGACTGGAGGTGGGGCGCGGGGCAGAAACTCAAGAGAAACATCTGACCAGCGTCCCCTTTCCCTCCTCTGCGGAGGTAAAATTCTACGTAGCATATTAGTTTCAGGTGTACAACATTATAATGTGCTGTTTGTACTTGCATACGGTACAGCATTGTTGGCACCGTAAGTCTAGTTACCATCCATCACCATACAATGTCCTGTTTCTTGAACAAGTTCTAAGGCAATTGGATGAAATAAAGCCACGAGCCAGGGGGAGGGCCCTCAGCTTAGCTGAGGGTGTCTAATTTATGCATCCATTTAAGGACTAAATCATTGAATTTGGACAAGTGATAGATGCTGGTGAAACACAATTAACTTTGAATTGAGAAGAAGGAAGACAAAAATGTTGAGAGGCAAGCAGGTGGCTCGGTTTTATTTTTGAAAAAAAAAAGAAGGTAGTAGTTAATAGTGCTTACTGTACACCAGACACTGTTCTAGAGACTGTGTTGTGTATATTGGTCAGTTATTCATCACAGCCCTAGGAATCAAGTTCCATTATCATGCCCATTTTCCAGACAAGGAAACTGAGGCACAGCCAAGTTAAATAACTTGCCCAGGGTCACAGTGCTGACATTTACGGAGCCAGGATTTGGGTCTAGGCCCTCTAGCCCTGTGTTCTCAGTCATGGTCATAGCACCTCGCTAAAGCTCATCATCTCGCTGCATTTTAAGTAGCGAATTCTGCCGTGTGTAATGCGCTGCCATGTATAATACACATCCATGTTTTTGGCCTACACTTTCAGGAAAAAAAATCTTGTTTTAATTTCTTCAAATTTTTATTTGTTTATATTTAGATACTTGTTTTTTTGTATTATAAAGGAATCTTAGCATTTTTAAAAACATGTTATGGTACTAGAAGTTATATGTAACAATTACAAAACACGAGAACAGATACAAAGTACAAGAAATTTTATTTATAAAATTTTGTTTATATAAAAATCATAGTCCTATTCCAGGGTAGTATTTTGCGTGCAGATATCATTAGTGATTTCTAGAGTTACACTTTTAACTCATAAACATAAGTAAAAGAATTAAAAACATTTCTATAGAGATGAAATTTGTACTACCCATGTATAGTGCGCATCCTTATTTTTTGCTCATAAAACTTGGGCAAAAAAGTGTGCATTAGACATGGAAAAATAGGGTATCTTTAAGGAGACCGTGAGGGAGGAGAGGACGAGGAAGATGAAGGGTGGAGTAGATAGGGACTTGTTCCCTTTCTTGGGGCTTTGGGCTCTTCCTGTCTACTCTTCTGCATTATTACCCGGGTAAAAAATTACCTTTACGTCTATGTGTGCATGTGTTGTGGGGACAGGTCCCCTTGGAGATTTGTTGCATCCAGCAGGTCGAGAGCAGTGGGAAAACGAGGAGGGCGATGCAAAGTTAAACAGTAGCCAGGAGTATATTACAGGCAGGGCTGAGGGACCCCAGCCTCGAGGACTGGGCATCTCGAGTCAGGCCCATGCACAGCATTTATTAGTGGGCAACAAGGAAGTGAAACTGATTTTTTCCCAAGGTCTGTGAGTTATGTGCTTCAAAACTGCTTTTCCTGAAAGTCCCCACTGTGCTCCAGCACTTACTCTGCCTTCAAACACCAGTGCTTAACCCCAGGGGCTGGAGTCATTGTTATTACAAAAACATCCATAAAGGGGGAATGGCCGATGGTCTTCCATCAGACCTCAGTCTGCTGAGACACCCCCTCAAGGAAACTGTTACTGATACCATGCCATTGGATCTCAGCCTGAGCTGTATGTGGGAAGCAAGGCAGCCAGGGTGCAAGAGATTAACCTCGGAAGGGGTGAGGGGCTGTGCTTCACCTTTGTTGACCCCGAGCTCTCTCCTGATGGCCCCTATGTGACTGTGCCTGTCTTAGGTTGTTCCTCCCTTGAGGAATCTTACCCGTCATTGACTAACCAGCCACCCTCCAGGGCCACCCAGGGTGATGTGAGGTCAGTGAGGGAGGAACAGTACCCCTGAGAGAGGGTCAGTTCTGTCTCCTAGATATTCCATGTCCCCGTGGCCTCCACACCCCGCTTCTGCCTTTAGGATGTCATGGGGAATGGGGGTGGGGGGTGCAGACAGTTTGGCAACTGTAAGGCAACAGAGGTTCTTTCCAGTTTGGATTTTCAGAGTCCTAAGCAAAAGGGATAGCCAACACTGGGCAGAGTTGGGAGTTAGTGGTGAGGCTGGAACAATGCTGAGGGTAAAAGAAGAGTTTGCCATTGTTTTCCATTGTGGAGTTGATTGGTAATACAAAAAAATTCCTTCAGTGGGGAGATTCATTGAAGAAAATAGATGGCCATGTAAATACATTTTCAATTGAAAATATGTAAAACATGCCCAGATTGCATGTGATTTTAGTTAATCAACTTAGAAGGCACTCAGCTCTTTTCCCCTCCAGAGGGAGCTGTCCCTTCTGTAGCCCTTAAGTGAAGATTTCCAACCTGCTCTAAGGGGGGGATCCCTGAAATCCTGAGTCCAAAATCTGCCTTCTGGCTCTGGCTTTTTTTTCCCATGCTGGCTGGGTAATTTGTGCTAAATAATCACCTCCTTCCCACCATGGGTCTCTTGTGATGTGTAACATGGGTATGGTACCTGTTCAGAGTGCCTCACAGAGATGCTATTTGATATATGCTCTTGGAAAAAAACGTTTGTCCATGGTATAGACACCGGAGGTACCACACTATTTTGATCCCTGCTGTGGATTTTGCTCCTGCCGGTGTTTAGCTGTGAGTGATTGAGTGTCTGGTCACTTGAAAGCCAGATCTCTTCATCAGTAGATGTCAGAGGGTGTGGGAGGGTAGTCAAGGGAAAACTGTGGCCACTTTGAGGACACTTTTGTACTCCTTGACTTGACATCATTGTGTGCCCTGGCCAGAGTGACACGTGTGTCATGACACCCTCACACCATGAGAACCCCTGGGTCAGCCTGACTAGAGAGAAGTGGGCAGTGAGGAGCCAGCTGTCTGCTGAGAGGCTGCTGAGGGAGGCTGTGAGGGGCAGGAAGCAAATGATGAGGCCGGGCTGTGTGCGCAGTCAGCCCACTGGGGCGCGCTGTCAGCCGCCCTGCACAAATTTCCCTACAGCTAGAGCTCCTCCCTCACCAAGGGCAGATGCGGAAATTGTCCAAGCACAAACTGAGTCTTCTAGAACCTGCAGAATGGTGGAAGTTAAGGTCTCTGCTCTTTTGCTTCAGGGACTGTCAACTTCCTGTCCAGAGCCTTCCAGCCTTGTTAGGACTCCTTTGCTCATTTACTGGCATAACTCCTGGCTGCTACCTCACAGACCATAACATTGAGGCCTCCTGGTGAAATAGGAAGAACCCTGGTGTTGTGGCGCTCTTCTTTATGTCTGGAAAATGTCTTCTTTATGTCTGGGGACGTGGGGTGCTGTGGGTGCAGTGAGAGTGCCTAGAGCATGTGGTGGCATAAGGATGGCTCTGCAGAGACTTCCCGCCTGTGTTTCGGGGCAATGTTGACATGCTGTACCCTTTGGTCTTGCCTTTCATGTACCACAGGATCGATAAACAAATAAGCAGGTTTCGGAGATGGTTACCTAAGAAGCCAATGAGGCTGGACAAGGAGACACTGCCAGACCTGGAGGAGAATGACTGCTACACTGCCCCTTTCAGCCAGCAAAGGATCCATCAGTGAGTGTTTGCCGTGAAAGCCCTTGTCTTCCCGAGGACACGTGCTTGTTGTGGAGCCTTCTCCTGCACGCCTTTGATTCCTGGGCACGGGGAAGGAACAGCGTGCTGCCCTTCGCCCCCGAGGGTCCTGTGAGTGGTCCTGTCCCTTTTGTTTTAGTCAGGGAAGCACACTGCTCTAACACACAATCCCACAGCTCAGCGGCTTAACACAATAGACCACACGTCACATGTGTGTTGGGCGAACAGCTGTCTGTGAGGTGGTTCAGAGGCCCAGTCTCCTTCCACCTCCTGGCTCTGCCAGTCCCCGGTGCTCAGCGCCCCCTGCAGGCTCTTTGGCACCTCGCCAGCAGACCAGAGGGGGTCTGCACCTTTCCTGGCTGAAAGAGGGGTTCTTGGTTTGTTTCTTTAAATCTGTTTGCTTCTCAGTTCCCCTTTCTTTAGCAACTTACCAAGTTGCCCCAGGAAGAGCCACATCACTTAGCAGCCAGCTTTCTGGCTGATCTATTGGACAGTCTCTGAGGAGTAAATTGTCACTTTTGACATGGGGGAGGGGTGGGGATGGCAGGGAGCTGGCTAAGTAATTGAGCCTTTAAGGACTTGCAAAAGTGATAGACAATTGACTCTGAAGTTTCTGAGATGACAAGAAATCCTGACCAGTTGGCAGGGTCGGTGGTAGGAGAGAAAAGCATGCCAAAGATGGGAAACAACTAGGCCAAACAGCCTCTAAAAGTGGGGATAAGTCAGGCTGGCCCAGCCTCGTTCTCAGCCAGGCTTCAGGAATTCCTGGCTCTTCCTGTTTTCAGCCATAGAGGCTGCCTCAGTAAAAAATGACTTACCTGAGGGGAGGAAAGGAATGACACATTAAAAAAAAATAGATTGCCAACTTTGAAAAACAAAATAAACCAAATGGCAGTTGTCAAGTTGCAGGGAGCATAAGTTGGGGGCACATTTTAGTGACAGAAATCAATTAAAGTCTATGGACTTCTAGAGCTTAGAGGAGAAAAGAACAATCAAAAACTGATATTCTGCATCAAAAGGTGTAATGTGTGATGCAAGAGAAGCAACTTAGCCTCTGAAACAGCCAAACTCTGGGTCCCCATAGGTCAGATTGATGCCAACCCATCCATGTTATGTGAACATTTAAAGACATGTAACTCCCAGCCTAGCTTCAAAATTCTAGTTAAATCTTCCATGGGAAACATGAACCTGAGAAGCACTTCCTGTTAACTCAGAATCAGGACCTGTGGGCGTTTTCTTAAGGGAAAAAGATGAAAAACGGACATGTTCTACTCTTACTTTAAACTCTCATCGTGCCTGTGTTGTTCATGTTGAAGTTTCCTACACAAGTGATTATTTGGCTTTAAATTCTTCTGGAATAGAGTCTGATAATTGTGCTGATTTCCCCTTTGCTTCCCCTGGGCCTGAGAGAGTGCCTAGCACAGTGCTGGAGGGAGGGAGGGTTCAATGAATTACATGGTGTGTGTTCTGGGTTTTGTTTGACTTCAAAGACATAGAGGTAAATGGAAGAGGAACTGGATGGATGGAGGAATCAAAGAAATATATGGTGTGCACCTGAGGTTTTGATTTACTTCAAGAGGATATAGGTCAGTGGTTCTCAACCTTCCTAATGCCGCGACCCTCTAATACAGTTCCTCATGTTGTGGTGACCCCCATAAAATTATTTTTGTTGTTACTTCATAACTGCAATTTTGCTACTGTTATAAATCGTAATGTAAATATCTGATATGTGTTTTCCAATGATCTTAGGCGACCCCTGTGAAAGAATTGTTCGACCCCCAAAGGGGTCACGACCCACAGGTTGAGAACTGCTGATAGGTAAATGGAAGAGGAAGGTTTCCCACTACTCATCTATATGCTGTTTCTCTTTCCTGGTGTTCTTACTTTAGAACAGAGTTTCTCAGCAGAGTTCTTAGTACCTGGATGTCTAGCAGGATTTCCAGGGAGTATAACCAAGAATCATAACTTTATAAGTGTTTTAAAATATGTGATAAATTAAGATGATAGTCTGTGGGGTATGGGTATTTCATCATCTCTCTCCCATACATGAGAAGCTTTTTTTGACATGCTGGGTATTCATTCACTGAATAATTGATTCATTCAACAGTCACTAATTGGATATCAACTTCTTGTCAGGCACTATTTGGGTACAGAGGATATAAAGGTAAATCATACATAGTCCTGACCATGGTGTAGTAGACAGAAGAACATTTTAAATAATTATAAACAGTATGATGGGTGGCTTAAAAGAAAGCGTGCTCCATTCTTCAAATTTGGTGGGAGGTTGGTAAGAGACAAGAGTTGGTCACAAGAGGAAGATGTTTGAGATGGGTTTTGAAGGATAATACTTGTCCAGGTAGATAATGGGGGGAAACATACTTCAAGAAGTGAGAATAGTGTTTGTATAAAAGAACAAAGGCATGAAACAGAATGGAGTGTTTGAAGAACTACAGGTGGTTTTCAGTGAATAGGTATAGCATGTGAGAAAACCAAGCATTAATGTATGAAAAAAGAGAGTGATTATTGGAAGATGAGCTTTCAAGACAGGAGAACTAAAGAGGGAAATGCAGATAGACAGGCAGCTGGAATAAAGCACACCTAAGCACCATACCTTAGTGGGAGCAAAGATAGTTTGGGCAGTCCTATCGTGTGATTGGAAGATGAAAAATTCAATGAGTCCCTGAATGTTACGGACAATGGGGACTTCTTTGTCTTTGAAAATTGTCATGCCACACGAACAATATCCCTTTGATGCATGTGTAAAAGTAAGACTTGAAGAACGCTGACTGTCAAGTTGGAAATAATTGTTTGGTGGAGTCAGAAAACAATTTCCCTTAGGATGCTTTGAGAGTGATGCTAATGGCTTTAATCTGACTAGCTGGTTAATGAGCTCTGGGGGTTATAACATGATCTGGTTTTTCAAATGCAATCCAAAATCCCGTGTGACTTCTTGGTTTTGCTGAATGTTTGATACTGTGTTTATCTAGGAATAAAAGAGAATGATGGGGGAGGGGTGTGAATGTAGTAGAAAAAAAGACAGGAGAGAATTGGAGTTTAATAAATGGCGATCAAAGTGGGAAAGAGCCTTTACTCTTAGGATAAAACCCAGTCTCCTAAGTTAGCTCACTAGCACCTGCTTCCATCCCCCTGTTGCACGCTTTGGGTACACTGAGCTGCTTTGATCTCCCTAACTCACTGAGCCCTCTCTTTTTCTATGTACACATGCTCATCCCTCTGCCTGGAGTACTCCTTCCCTTGGGCTCCCTTATTTCAGGTTTCATTAGAGACATTTTCTTCAGAAACCCTTCCAAGATTTCCAACCTCCACCCCAATTGTGGGTGAGGTGCACTCTTCTATGTCTTGTTTTAATTAAATTTACTGGGTGGCATTGGTTAGTAAAATTATAGTTTTCAAGTGTACAATTCTATGTTCACCACCCAAAGTCAAATCTCCTCTCACCATGTATTTTACCCCTTTTTTCCTCTTCTGCCTCCCCATACCCCTTACCATCTGGTATTATATATCTGTAATGGTTGATAACTGAGCCAACAAATTGGGCTATAAGCCTAGTGTGCAGGGCAGAGGGAGAAACACAATCAATCACATGGTCCCTTAGTGAAGCAGTGCTTTTCCTACCATTTTTTTTTATAACTTTTTTTTTTTTTTTTTTTTTTGCTTTTTGGTATGTGAGTAGCTCCCTGACTGGGAATCGAACCCAGGCCACAGCGCTGACAGCGCCAATGCCAAAGCCTTAAGCCACTACACCATCAGGGAACTCCCATTTTCCTACCATTTTTGTAGCATTTGCAAGAAATAAAATACTTGCCCAGGGGACAGGGTCTCTGAATGAAATAGTAGACTGCATCCTCAGCAACCTTGTTAAAGCAGATGCCTTGTAGGGCTTTTCCAGGGCGTTTGTGGTAGGCCCCTTCAGCATGATTCTGGAGAATTCATTGCTCATGGTCATAAGCATCTGCAGGAGTTAGGCATGTCTTCAGCAAAATACCGCAGTGTACCCCTAAACTAATCTAATTGTAAATCTTTGTTATTTGAATTATGTTCTACAAAAATCAGAGTTGAATAGCTGGATCTTGAGATCATCATGCTAAGTGAAATAAGCCAGATTAAAAAAAACAAACCAAGAACTACATGATTCCACTCATATTGGAACACAAAATTGAAAGCAACCAAGAAACAAAACTCATGAACACAGTCAAGAGTTTAGTAATTACCTGAGAGTAAGGGGGGAGGAAGTGGGGAAGGAGGGACAGGGACACAAATATATCATGATGGACAGAGAACACACAATACAACACATAGACGATGTACTGTAGAATTGTACACCTGGGACCTATGTAATTTTTACTAATCATTGTCACCTCAATAAATTTAACAATAAAAAATCAAAGTTGAGAACTGATTAAAATGCATACACCATTTGATCATTTTATGTGGTATCACCAGAACTGGACACACAGGCGGCTTACGAGCCGTGACTATATGGGCACCTGAAGATGTGACCCTGCAGAAAGCTCCCCTGCACTAGCCACCTACAGGACCCAAGGTTGTCAGCATCAGGGTCAGTCATTTTATTGAAGCATGTAGCTCCAGAAGGTCCCTTTCAAAACTCAAGCAGTGTATTTCAGAGAGGGTAGTATTAGGGAGTTTATGGAAGAAATAACGATAGCTAATATTTATATGGTACTCACTAATTTCCAAGCACTTTACAGTTATAGACTCATTTAGCCCTGGCAGTAAGGTACAGTCATTATCCTCAGTTCTGTAGGGGACAATGGGGCATAGAGAGGTTAAGCCCCTTGCCCAAGGTCACACAGTTGGTAAGTAGTAGGACCTGGATCCTAAAGCCAGGCATTCTGGCTCCAGTCTTACCCTCTTAACATTATGTGTTAGTTATCTATGGCTTCTGTGACAAATTACCGTGAGTTTTGTGGCTTAAAACAAACATTTTATCTTCTGGCTCTGTAGGTTAGTCACGCTGGGCTAAAATCTAGGTGTGGCAGGGTTTGTTCTCTGCAGAGGCTCTGGGAAAGTTTCTGTTTCTCCACTTTTCCCAGTGTCTAGCAGCTGGCACATTCCTTAGCTCATGGCCTCTCCCTCCATCTTCAAAGCCAGCCCTGGCAGTTGTGTCCTTCTCACACTGCACCACTTCACAACGACCTGGTTTCGTCCTCACATCTCCTTCTCTGACTCTTCTGCTTCCTCTTCCACTTTTAAAGACACTTTTAGTTACATTGGATCCAGCTGGGTAATCCAGCCTACTCTCCCTGTCTTCAAGTCAGCTAATTATTATAACATCCTGAATTCTATCTGCCATATTAAGTCCCCTTTGCCATGTAGGGTTGGGATTTCTTTAGGAGGGTGGTATTCTGCCCAGCATAACTGTATAAATTTGGGTCTAGGTCAGAGGACAGATAAGTTTTAATGGGGGAAAAGAAAGGAGGAGAGAAGAGGGAGGCTTGTGGCAGTAGGATTTGAGGACATTAAATGAAGTGTCATATGTATGTAGTCTAGTACCTGGCCCATAGAAAGCACTCAATAATTAACAGCCATTATTACTACTACTACTACTAGCAGGGAGTTCAATGAGAACCCTTGGGTAAAACTCCCTGAAAAGTCTTAGTATATAAAAGGAATGTTTATGGCGACAAACTTTTGCAAAGGTAAATATCTGACCTGAACTGGAATAATGTTACTTTTAAACTAAATGTTACTCAGTGTTTCAATTATGTTAAGGTTTGACTATAGGTATGCAATCACCCCCAAATTCATATGTTGAGATCTAATCCCACTGTGATGGTATTAGGAGGTGGGGTCTTTGGGAGGTGAGCGGGTCAGGCGGCTGGAGCCCTCCTAAAGGGGATTAGTGCCCTTAAGGAAGAGACCCAAGTATACCACGGGGATGTAAAGTACAGCGTAGGCTGCATAGTCTGTAATCTAACTGTGTGGGGTGTCACATGGGCACTGGATTTATCAGAATGATCACTTCGTAAGTTATATCAATGTCTATCACTGTCTTGTACACCTGAAACAAATATAATATTATGTGTGAACTGTAAGTAAAAAAGTAAAAATTAAAAAAAAAAAACAAAAAACTAGCTCCCTCTCTCCACCATGGGAGGATACAATGAGAAGCCTACATCCTGAAAGAGGGCCCTCACCAGAACCGAGGCCGTGGGCACCTTCATCTCAGACTTCGAGCCTTCTGGAAAGAAGTTCCTGATGTTTGTGAGCCACCCGGTCTGTGGTCGTTTGTTCTAGCAGCCAAACTAAAACAGGATCGCCAATGTAATACTTACTTATCGCTAAGGAATGTGTATTTGTTTTCTAAACCCTCTCAGCAGAGATATCTGGGGATACTGATTGTCCTAGCGTGTGCCTTTTACCGCGTTTTATTTTCAGTGTTTGGAGGTTTTTGGTTTTTGCGGGGTGGGTGGGGGGTTTATTGTTTTGTTTCGTTGTTTTCATTAATCTGAAATCTTTAGAGTCCTTTAGGCAAAGAGATACCGAGATTGATTTAGGTAGAATGAATGTTCTCCTTGTGCGCCGTGACTTACAGTCATCTCGGGACCCTTGTTTTATTGCGGTCACTTATTTGGCATTAGGCTCCTCGATGTGCCAACTGTTTGTATTGACCCACAGAGTTGGGGAAACAGGGCTCTGTCCTAGACCGTTTTAAACTGAGATGACGACGAAACAGGCTCTGCAGCCTGAGGTTTGCGCTTCTGAAAATGATGTGGCTGCTTGTAAGTAGGGCAGAATTTAATGACTTTCGTTTAAAGGACAAAGAGGCCACCTAATCATGTGGGAAGAGCTCATCTTTGGGTGTCTGGAGAGTCAGTACTTAAGCTGTGTTCTCTGAGTATTTGTGGCACCAACTTTGAATAAGTCACTTAAAAATCACATGTGCCATTTATCCATCTGCAAATACAGTTTTTTAAAATTTATCAACTCATTCTTTCAACAAATATTTTAAATGTACTATATGCCAAGTTATTGTAGTGTAGTAGAGAAATATATACAGTAGACTCTCTGTAACTGGAACTCAAGTAACTGGCAACCCTCTCAAGCAACTGATAAGATTTTGTTGCCTGTTGCTTGAGTTCCAGTTAATGGGGAGCCTGCCTACATTTATGTGGCATCGGCCCATCCCCACGGGTGCCGGGTAACTGAGCGTCTACTGTATGTTAGCGTGTGTTCATAGCATGTGTGTATGTCTGCGTATATTGTTTTATTTAAAAATTTAACTTGAGCATGTTAAATTAATGGGAAAGAGGCCATTTTACTCATCAAAATGGTAAAAGGCAATTTAAAGCACCTAGAGGAGAAGGAAAGATTTGCCAAATTTGGGTACAATAAGATGAGGAAGCGTTAACAAAGGGGAAGGCAGGGGACGAGGCCCTCATGTGTGGGTGAACTGCCTATGATGTAATACACTGTGCATTACGTCACGGGGGGCAATAGAGGCAACAGGGAGATGGGGAGGCAGGCAACAGTTGTGCCTGTAGGCACGCTGTGCCGGGCTCTGTGCTGCATGTCCTTCCTCCATTGTCTCATTTCACCTTGGCAGCAACCCTGCAACTTAATCTCATCGCCGTCATTTTGCAGAAGGTCGAGCTCAGGCTCAGAGACATTGAACAGCTCGCCTCGGGCTATGCAGAAGCAAGCCGACTTTGGGGTTAGCACCCAGATTTGCCTGATTTCCAACCCTAGCCCCTTCCGTAATAGCACAGCTGACATTTATCGAGCACTCGCTAGACATCAGGCTACCCATGAGACCAGTAGTAGTGCAATCGCCTTTAGAGATGGAGAAATGGGACAGAAGGGGAAAGTCAGCTACCTGAGTCACCCCGCTGGGAGAGCGCTTCTTAGCAGTGAGATCCCACGAGCTCACTTCTTCCTCCGCTAGCACCCCCACACTGAGGCTCTCATATTTATCATCATTAGGGTTTGGGGGTGAAAGACAATAGATTTATCTCTTTTAAATCTGTTCTTTTGAATCTAAGGGAAGGACTACTAACAATGGTAAGGCCTGGAGCAGGAGTACAAATGAAGCCAATAGACCATCTGTCTAAGTAATTAAAAGTAATAAATCACACTAACAATTCAGTACAACATAGTCTCTCCTTCTGCCTTGACAAGTACATCTGCATAATGACCTGGAAGTCCCAGTTCTCAGGGTCCTCAGGGTTCCATTCTGCTGCGAGGTGTGGGGAAAACGGTCCCCCCCACACCAGGCCTGCCCACTTCTCTTCCTCAGTGTAGCTCATGGCACGTCAGGGGGCTTCAGGCCCATGTGTGGGGACAGCCCAGCTCCATGTCCATGTGCCTTCCCTTCCCCCCTGCAGGCAGTGTGGCCACATGTCAGGCACAGAAGTGTCTTCAGTAGCACAGGCCTGGAGTAGAAGTCCACAGAGACCCAGGCATGGTCTTGGGGTTGGCGGGGGTTGGGGGGTGGCTCTAGGTAGGCACATCCCCTTGTCTTCGCTGACACCTCATTCCATGGGGAACAGTCCAGCTGGGAAGGCCCATTTATGAGCCCTCTGCATTCTTGTGCCTGGGCAGGGCATGTCTCACATCTGAATGGCACTGGGGAGGGGACAGGACTTAAACCCAGGGTCTTTGTGAGTAGTACACTCTTCAAATGACCACTAACTCAGGCCCATGTGTTAGGAATGTTTTTATCCCTGGGGGTAAACCCTATTCTTTTCATTTCTTACTTTTCTTACCAATAGTATTGTGCCCATGCCATCAGTTTTGTAGTGCCTGCTCCTGATTAATGATGTCACCACTGTGTGTTGTCCAATCTAGACACCACCGTCTTCCTCACTGCCCACCATCGGTCAGCACCAGGCCATTTTCCTCCCTTCCTTCTCTCCGTAGCCCTGCACCTTCCTCGGTGAAAAACACGCACTGCCACCTTGCAAACCAGCCTTCAAAGACCCTCGGGCCCGAGTGATGAAGTTTAAACTCTTAGCGTGGCACCCAAAACTGCTTTTCTGGACTCTTCTCCTCTTCCAGGCTCGGCGCTCCTACAGCACGGCTATGGAGGTCACCTAACTGTTCCGTGACTGTCGTTCCTTCTTTTTCAGGCACCCTTCCCCTTTTTTCTCACTGTGGTGAAAGCTTGTCCCTCCCTCAGGAACTAGTTCAGATGCCATCGACTTTATAAAACCTCTTATGTCTCCTGCAGGTGGCATTAGACTTCTGGGCCCATGGGCCTTTGTGCATGATTTGATTATGGAATGGGGTACATCGTCCCACAGTTACTTGTGTCTATGTCCATGCATTGCGCAAAGCACGGTCCAGCAGCTGGAAGTCACTAGAAGGGGGTTCCAGCCTTCACTCAAGTTTCTCAAAGGACACAAGGAGAAGCCCTGTGTGCGGTCCTCAGCGAGGGTGTATTCCCGTCCTTTCTCCTCCCTTCACCCACTCCCTTTCTGCCCCTGACAAAAACCATCCCTCCTCCGCCCCAGCCTGCACAGTTGTTCTTTCCTCCTCTTTTCTTCTTCTCCTCCTCCCCTCAAAGTACCCCGCTCTCTTCCATCACTCTGTTCTGTAGACTGGGGACAAAATAATGGTAGAGCCACACATTGACTCTGAAATTTCTGCTCAGACGCAGCATATATCACTTCTGCTCACATTCCACTGACCAAAAGAAGTCTTGCAGCCAAGCACAGTAGTGGGGTGGGGATGGATTTATGCTTTTCCCCCAGGAAGCAGCACATGCAGGTCTGTGATGATGGGTAGGGTTGTATAATCCTTACCAAGTAGTAAATTGGGAATAATAATGTCATCTACCCAGGAATACCTCTTATTATTTTTTTATCCTGTCACACTTACATATCACATTCATCTGTGAGCTCTTCTAGGACTCAGGTGATGGCTTGTACTGTTTTCTTTTGTTTCAAACGCCTTCCATGTTTTTAGGGAAGGCAGTTTCCATGCAAGTTAGCAAACCTTGGGCAGAAGAGAGAAAAACTATGTAGGGTAGAAATTAGATTTGGGGTTGAAAATCATTCAGAACTCAAATTCAGACATCATCTTCACACTGTAATGGTATTCCTGTCAGATTAACAAGCAGGATAGGTAGATGGCTGCTTACCAGTATGTGTATATGATTTCAAACAGAGAGAGAGACTGAGATTGAGATTGGTGGATTCTTCCCCAAGGAATGTTTATTTTCCAGCTCCTGGCCCACTCAGGCTCCATTCAGAAAAAGAAACCCAGCAGTCATAACAGAGAAGTTAATATGGGAAATTGGTTAAATAGATACTGGAGAACTAAAATGCCACAAAGGGAGCACTGAAGCCACACAGATAATAACCACAGGAAGTGAAGCAGCTACTGCCCCTGGGGCTCGTAGGGACAGAAGGAAGAGGTTGAAGTTATCAGACCCCAGAAGCTCAGAGGAGGGGCCCCGGAGCTGAGCCCCAGACCTCTGGGGAGGAGATGCTGCTCTGCTGAGGCTGGTACCTTTGGGGTACAGGGCAGTGTGGTGAGTCCAGTTTGGGTTTTTTTTTTTTAAATAATAAGAAAAATAGAAACTGGAACCAAGTTCCACTGCATGGTTCAAGAATCACAGGTGGGGCAACACTGACAGGAACAACAGGCAAACAGGACAAACCAAGTCCCTGAACCCCCTTTATTTCTCTTCCAGGCTCCCATAGCACTACTTACTGGCAAAACATATCAGACAACCAGATGCAAAGTAGAATTATAGTTGGCAGAAGAATTCCAGCTCCAGCATCTTAGTGGAGAATATAGAAGAGGAGAGCTAAGAGATAATAGCAAAAAGTACACTCCCTCAGACCAGGAATTGTATGAGTTGAACTTTAATCCTTTGGCTAAGGTCATCTGCATCCAAAATTAAAATGTCTCTGGGAAAAATGAAACATTTAACGTTATTCTTCATTTGCACCCCATTATGGATAAGCCTATCAGATCTCTTCTAGAGAGTTACAAATAAAAACAAGGGGGAAGGAAGAGACATAGAGGGATGCTTTGACTGTAGTGGGGACAGACAGAGGATGCCACTAAACATGGTAAACGGGGAAAGAAAAAGAAGTGAAAAAAGAAGATGCGGAATACGGAAGATTAACTTCACCAATTTCAGATTCTGTAGATGTTCGGCCAGGTTGCTAGGTTGTTGCTGGTCACAGCGATATCATTGAACTGCAGGAAACTTCGATAGATCTGTTCCTTCCAATCTGTCCCGCTAACACTCGGGCTGGCTCAGCTCCCGTAAGGGAATATTAAAACAAGACCTGGACCAAACCATACTAAGACAGTAGCTATGAGTGAGTCACTGAGTGATCAATTCATGTAGTGATAATTGCATAGGTAGTTCAGGCAAAAATATATTATTGACTGAATTTCAGTAGCACCCAGATTATTGGAAAGCGGAGGCCTGGATTAATCTAAGTTAGGTTTTTCTGTTCTGAGGATTAATTAGGAAAGTACTCACATTATCAAACTTGTTTTATAAATTTAAAAAACAAAACAAAACTATTTTCTCTTCATTCTGGCTCACTTTTAAATAGCAAATAAAATTGATCTCTAATGAATCTGAATATTCCGATGCCTTCATGTTTTCATTCTGAGCAGCCATTTGCATTCAGTCAGCATTTCAGTAGGACTGGGCAGAGATCAGGGAATCAGTTTCTGCTCTTAAGGGTTCATGGGTGAGCTTACACAGGTTCTGTCTGGGAGCGTTAGGTCTCAAGCGAGTGTGGCCGGTCCCCAAATCCCTGCTCTGCAACTCAACAACTATGATTCTGAGCTTCAATTCCTTCATCTGTGCATTGGGACTAATTAATAGTACCTATATAATGTGAAAATTAGCAACACAGTATAAATGCCTATGGTAAATATTCAATAAATTTTTCTATTGTTATTAGTATACAAATCTGATTATAAATAGATCATTTTAATATGTGTGACTTCTATATATGAATATGTTCATTTTCCTAGTCCATTGATAAAGGTAGATATGGTTTAGGACTGGTCTGAATTATTACCAGTTTCAGGATATTATTTTTTTCTCTCTCCCTCTTTTCCCCTCTTTCTTACAGTATTTGTTCTCCTCCCCCCGCCACCTTTTCCTTTCCTCTTCCTGCCCCCACTCTGTCCGGCATTGCCCAGATTACTGTGCACCTCCCTAGTTCCCTTGGTTCTATGTACACCTAGCCAACATCAAAGGTTCTGTCCGGCCAGTGGTGTCTTATCAATAGGTTTCCAGCCCAATTAATGCATATCCTTTTTTTTTTATGTAACTGACATTTAAAAATATTTCTTGTTCAATGATTCTCCAAGCCTTTTCTACCATGACACGTGGTAATGCTTCCTTTTGCAACACATTTGTGCTTTGCTCTTTCTCTAGAATGTACATGAGAAAATATGGGAATAAATTGATGTTGTTATAAAGACACCTCAAATAAATTCTAAACCATTCTAATACATTCTTTTTTTAAAAAAATCCCTAAGTTTAGACATGTTAGCCATTCTAAGTGTTAAATTAATTGCAACACACCTCATCATTGATCGTGTCATATCAGGGTTTTATAACACATGGGTGAATTAGACTCCCAAATTTGACTCTTGCTTCTTTTTAAGACCTGTCCAAATCTACACACTAGAAATGCCACCCCTAGGTATATTCTTCCTTGAGTAGCATTTGCACATGTGCATTTTACAATATTGTTTATAATAATAAAATACTGGAAGTAGATTAAATAACCACCAGCAGAATGAGCTGATGAACTACAGTGTCCTCATACAACAGACTCGTGAGCAGCAAGGTGCATGATGGGACTAGAGCTCCTGGATCAGGAGTCAGTTGCACAGGAAAGCCAGTTACTGAAGAATGAGTGTAGCATGATACCATTTCTGTAAAGATTTAAAACATTCTATTGTATGTTTTAAAGTGGGGATTATAAAAAATTAGTGATAGTGATTACTGCTTGGGGAGGGGATGAAATTCAGAAGGAGCATACAGGGACACTTCAGTTGTATCTGCAAACTCTGTTTCTTCAGTTAGTTAGTGGGTGTGTATGAGGTCAGACAATTTCACAAACACATCCTAGAAAAGTGCTACATACCTCATTGCTAAAGATCACTACGGTCACCAACACCAGCGTGTAGTCCACCCTTCAAAGCAATTTTGGAATTCTTTTTTTGAGATGGCCATCAGAGCTGTTGTTATACCTTACCGAGTTGTTTGTATAGTGCTGCCAACGTGAGTGCACAGTGGGAAGTTTGCAAACTCCATTGTCAGACCTCGTATGTTTTTTATGTTATTCTCAATACATTTTTGTGTGTCTGAAATATTTTATTAAAAGAAAAAGACATTTCAACAACTGATTTCAAAATATTTTGGGGAGTCCTTTTAGAACTATGAGGATCAGTAATTTTTATAGAAAGTCACAACTAGTGAGCTAATAATAGTATCACATAACTACAATTTACATGCACAATGTGAATAGGAGTACACTGCATACAATAGCTCGTAATCCTCAGACTTCCCTCTGAAGTGGGTAGTATTGATGTCCCGCTTGAAACATAAGGCTACTGAAGCTTAAGTTACTTTTCTAAATTCATTTATTGCAGTTGACCTTTGAATTACATGCTTTAATTTGCACAGATTCACTTATATGCAGATTTTTTTTCAATAACTGCTGTAAATGTATTTTCTCTTTCTTAAGATGTTCTTAATAACATTTATTTTTCCTCTGGCTTTATTGTAAGTATACAGTATATAATACAGCATACAAAATAATGTGTTAATTAACTCTTTATGTTATCGGTTAAAGCTTCCAGTCAACAATAGACTATTAGTAAAGTTTTTGGGGAGTCAAGAGTTATACATGGATTTTTGACTGCATGAAGACAGGAGGTTAGCACCCCCATGTTTTCTTCAAGGGTGAGCCGTTCTTGGCAGAACTAAGACACTCTAACCCAGGTTTATTTTACCTTGAAACTAATAAAGTAAATGTTATTATATCAGCCCTTAGGCTCATAAAACAATTCTGTCTATCCATGAAACAAAGTCTTCCTCCAAAATTGTGAGAAAATACGTTTTTGTCCTTTAAGTCACCCAATTCATGGCACTTGGTTACGGCAGCTGTAGCTAACTAATACACATCACTTTACAATTCTTTATCCAGACAAATTAATTTTTCTCAGAATTTTAAAAGTCTTGCTTCTTTAATTTTAAAATTCAATATTGCTGCAGAGAACTTCACAAATATTCCCCATTCTTTCTGTGTAACTTTTCTTCTCTATGGAAGCTTATATGATGATCTCTCTGTGCCCAGTGTTCTAAAATATCATAATTATGATCTTCATATGTTCTGTGTTCACCTATTGTACCAGGTGCTCTGTGGACCCTTTCAACTTGAATACTCTTGTCTTTCAGTTCAGTAAAATTTTCGTGGATAATTCTTGAATTTTGTGAATGATTTGTTCCTTCTTTTTTCTTTCTGGAATTCCTATATTTGACCTCCTGAGCTGATTCTCCAATATCCATATCTTGTCTTTCCATTTTGTTATCTATAACTGAGAGATTTACTCAATTCATTTTCTGGAACATTTCCTCAACTTACTTTTAATTTTTCTGTTGAGTTTTAGCTTCTGCTCTCACTTCATTTTAGTTTTTAAGAGCTATTATATTTTCATAATGTTTTGGCTTTTAAAAATCATATTTTGAGCTTTTTTTTTACAATTCCATTATCTTAATTCCCTGAGCATAATGATTTTTAAATTGAGGTATAATTAACATATAACATATTAGCTTCAGGTGCACACCATAATGATTATATTTGTATATATAACAAAATGGATATCACCACAATAAGTCTAGTTAACATTTTTCACCATAGTTGCAATTTTTTTATGATGAGAACTTTTAAGATTTGCTCTCTTAGCTGCTTTTAAATATGTAATATAGTATTATTAACTGAATAAGCCATTCTATACATTCCATCTTTATCACTTACTTTGTAACTGGAAGTTTGTACCTTTTTACTTTCTTTTCCCATTTTTGCCCCCACCCTCCACCCTCCGTTTTATTGATGGTTCCTGTGCTGTGCAGAAGCTTTCTAGTTTCATGTAGTCCCACTTGTTTATTTTTGTTTCTGTTGCCATTGCTTTTGGTGTCAAATCCAACAAAATCATCACCAGGACTGATGTCAGGAAGCTTACCACCTGTTTTCTTCAGTTTTATGGCTTCAGTTATTATGTTCAAGTCTTTAATCCATTTTGAGTTAATTGTTGTGTATGGTATAAGGTAAGAGTATAGTTTCATACTTTTGTATGTGGTTGTCCAGTTTTTTTAACACCATTTATTGAAAAGACTGTCTTTTTCTCATTGTGTAGTCTTGGCTCCCTTGTCATAAATTAATCAACCAAAATGTGTGGATTTGTTTCTGGGCTCTCTATTCTGATCCTTTGCCCATGTCAATGCCATACTGTTTTGATTGCTATAGCTTTGTAATATATTTGAAATCAGGGAGAGTCGGGAACTAAACCAGGGAGTGCCTCCAGCTTTGTTCTTCATCAAGATTACTTTGACTAGTCAGGGTTTTTTCAGGGTGATTCCATACAAATTTTAGCATTATTTGTTCTATTTCAGTGAAAAAAGGCCATTGGTATTTTGATAGGGATTGTATTGAATCTGTAGATTGCTTTAGGTTGTTTGGATATTTAAAAATATTCATTCATCCTATCCATGAGCATGAAATATCTTTTCATTTATTTGTGTCATTTTTAATTTCTTTCATCAGTGTCATAGTTTTCAGTGTACAGGTTTTTTGCCTCTGATTAAATTTATTACTAGTTATTTCATTCTTTTTGATGCATTTATAAATGGGATGTTTTTCTTAATTTCTCTTTCTGATGGTTTATTACTAGTGTATAGAAACACAACATATTTTTGTATATTAATTTGGTATTCTGCAGATTTACTGAATTCGTTACTTCTGACAGTTTTTTTTATTGAGTCTTTAGGGTTTTCTATATATAATATTATGTCATCTGCAAATAGTAACAGTTTTACTAATTCCTTTCCAATTTCAATGCCTTTTATTTTTCTTGCTTAATTGCTCTGGCTAGAACTTCCAATAGTATATTGAATAAAAATGATGAGAGTGGATACCCTTGCCTTGTTCCTGATTGATCTTAGAGGAAAAGCTTTGAGTTTTTTTTTATTCAGTATGATGTTAACTGGAAGTTTGTCATACAGACCTTTATTCATCATGACTTTTTAGCGGATTTTTCAAAATTTATTCTTTTATTATTCGACTTACTGGGATGACATTTGTTAGCAAGGATTACATAGGTTCTAGGCGTACAATTCTACATTGCATTGTCAACTTGTTATATAATAAGTTCACCACCTAGTGTGAGTTCTCTTTCTGTCACCATATATTTAGCTCCCCTTTCTCCCATCCCCCCATTCATCCCCAAATAAACATTAAACTATTGATTGTGTCCATGGGTTGGTTGGTTGGTTTTTGTTTTTCTTTGCTTTCAGTTTTATATTCTGCATATGGGTGAAGTCATACAGTTTTTGGTTTTTTTTCTATCTGACTTATTTCGCTTAGTATGATGGACCTCCAGGTCCATCCATTTTGTTGCAAATGGCAGTATTTCATCTTTTCTTATAGCTGAGTAATATTCCACTGTGTACATATACCAAAGCTTCTTTATCTAGTCATCTGTCTCAGGGCACTTTGGTTGTTTCCATGTTTTGGCCACTGAACAGCGCTGCAGTGAACATTGGGGTACATAAGTCATTGCGGGCTAAGGTTTTCAAGTTTTTTGGTTAGATCGCCAGAAGGGGGATTGCTGGGTCATATAGTAATTTCATTCCCATTTTTCTGAGGAACCTCCACACTGTATTTCATAGTCATTGTACCAATTTGCACTCCCACCAGCAGTGTACCAGAGTCCCTTTTTCTCCACATCCTCTCTAGCACTTATTGATAACAGCCATTCTAACAGGTGTGAGATGGTATCTCTTTGTGGTTTTGATTTGCATTTCCCTAATAGCTAATGAGGATGAGCATTTTTTTATATATCTGTTGGGTTTTAGTGGATTTTAATTGATTTCTTCAGATACCTAGTAATCTTTGGTTGACTGTCCATACTTAAGAATAGGAAATGGAAAACTTGAGTATCATAGGTTCAGAATCATGGGTGAAACCTGTCCACAGTGGGCTTCATTGTAGAGAAATAGCTGCGTGGTTTCATTTTAGAGTCTACAACATCACTGTCTTTAGCTATTTCATGTTAGGCTCGTCAGATTCCCCAAAGAAGAATTTGCCAGTCTTCTGCCTGGAAAGTCAAGGCCCAGCTGCCAATAATCTGAAAGCTAAATGGATGAAGAAAATGTGGAGGCTCAGTTTCCAGGATGCAAACATTCACTCACTTGCCCCTTCACTTTTCACTGTGCCACCCCTACCCCTACCCATGCCTGACGTCTCACAGTTCAGAGACTGCGTTACCTTATGAAAACAAAGCAAAACGAAATGCAAACTCCAGTCATCTGGTAGAGTACAAGTGAGGATATGGGCATCTAACATCTTCCTAAACAGCTTTAAATCAGTACCTATTTTAACATCCCTTTCACCCCACTTCTAGAGGTCACTGGTACCCCAGTTCTCAAATTTTATTTTTTTTTTGCATAAATATGATTGTTTTGGTTTTTCCCAGAGCTGGCTTAGGATTCAGCTATTTTTCTGGTCTCCTAAGTCTGCTACAACTTGCCTGTCTGCTTTTCACATTGCAGTTTTTTATTTGTTATTTTATGCTATCTGTGTTCCTTAAAGATTTATACCTTTATTTAAACACACACACACTCTTAACTATTATTTTCATGGAGTTTTGAGAGAGAGCAGAATTGAATGTGTTTAATTTTCCATCTTTATCTGGAGATCTCAAGAGGAAGGACTTCTTAATTTATATTTCACATTCAAATAGCAAAGATGGTATCATGAAGTACAATTAGAAATGATTATTGGAATAAGAAAAAGGTCTCACATTGCTCTATATTTCATGAGCTTATCACCTTAATCCTAGAATGAGGCTTGAAAATCTTTACCAAACAGTGAGAATTCTGAATATTATCTATTTAGTCTGATAATTATCTCATCATAATAAGTATACTTAAGAAGTTAGTTATTTCACTGCATTGCCTAAAGCCCTAAAAAACCTCTCAAAATAGATCTTGGCACATAAAAAAATTTGATTGCTTTGTCCCTACTTAGATTTTTATTAATTTGAGGACATAATTTAAGTGAAATTAATGGTATCACCTTTGCTTCTTCTTATTAAAAAAGGAATCTCTATTTAAAACCTAATTAAGAGCATTTCCTGAAATGTATATTTTCAGGCTTTTTTACATTGGCAGTCTTGGGACAGTATTTCAAGTGGGCAAGAGTGGAAGCTGCAGAGCCTGAAGCAAAAATCACTTCTGCCACATGCTACTGCTTAAAGCCAGTCACAGGTCGCCCTTGAATTCAAAAGGCAGAGAGATAGATTCTACCTTTTGATGGAAAAAGCAAGAAATTCATAAAGGAGTGTGTATATAGGGATGGGAAGAACTGTGGCCATTTTTTGCAATCTACCACTGACTTCTCTCTGGCCCTAATTTAGTCACATTTCTCCCACACAGAAAATATATTCATTCCCATTGCTGGATCCCCAAAAGTCTCATCCCAATGTGGTATCCGGCTCAACTTCGGGATCTCATGTTCTAGCATCAGATTCCACTGGGGATGAGAATGCTTAAAAGCAGCTCTTCAGGTGTGATTCTTGTACCAGAGACTTGCTAATGAAAAAGACCAGTTAACTGCCCGCTACATTTCCAACAGACAGTGGGGAGACGGGCATAGGGTAATTACAACAGATGCTTCCATTACAAATGGAGACCAAGAAGCATTCAGCACTCATTGATGCAGAGCATTTCTGAAACCCAGCAAGGCATGTGCTCCAAGCTCCTCTACTCCAGGGCTGGGAAACATACCTTTATTAGTTACCTGGCTGTGTTTCCCACTTTGCCATATGCCTTAGATTTTTACATTTATAGAGGTCAATAGTGTGACAATAGTAATTCTAAAATAATTGTACAGCACCATCTATAAGTAGTTAAATGCTTTTTGAGAAAGATACTGCTTGAAGTTTTAAACCACGGAGACTATCATACCTTTAAGGATACTTGTTTATTTTATCAATCTCATAAATTCCATAAAATAAGTATTAAACCCAGTTTCAAAAGCCTCTTCATTGCCTTTGTTTCCCCAAAGTAGTATCACATACCAAGCATAATGATAGAATAAACTGATTTTCAAAATCTTCAAGATATAAAAAATATAAAATATATCTATAAGGTAATCTTAATTTCTGGAACATTCAATGGGCTCTGGGTAATGGGGAGCTTATTCCCTCAGATTCTAGAGGAGGAAACAAGGCAATACAAGTCCTACCTCATAGAACCTGCATTCTAGAGAAGAAGGGGACAGATAGTGAACATGGAGACACATCTCTCCCCCTAAAAAATTTCAGGGAGTAGAATATAATAAAAGAAAATAATGGAGCAGTGAGAGAGAGAGTGTGTGTGTGTCACTTGTGGGGCAGGAGAGTGACTGTCTTAACTGGAGAGTAAGGAGCTGACTTTTAAGTTGAGACACAAAAGTTGTTCGAAAATCTGGTAACAGCCTGAGCAAAAGCCCTGGGTGATATTACAAGTTGGGTTGTTTCCAAGGACAGAAAAACAGGCAGTGTTGTGGTGTGCAAGGGGTAAGGGAAAGAGGAGAAGAGGTCCTTGGTATAGGCAAGATCCAGACCATAGAAAGGAGCTTTATTCTAAATCTACGGGAAGTCATTGAAGAGGGCGAGATGAGATTTTATTCATGTTTTAAAAGATCGTTGCCATATAGAAAATGAACTAAATGGAGAAAGTGAAATGAGAGAGACTAGTTAGGAAGCTATTGCAGTGGTCCTAGAAACAACTTCAAAGCAAAGACGGTGGAGAGGATCAGATTCAGAATAATATTTGGAAAGAGGGACTGTAAGCATCTGATTGATATTGGACATGAGGGAAAAAAAGGATCAAGATATATTTCAAGTTTGTGACTTAAAAAATTGGATGTGTAGCAGTACATAAGATGGGACAGACTAAAGGATAAAACTCATATAAGGATATAGAACAGAGGTCAGTTTGAGTTGTCTGTTAACCTTCAAATGCTATGTCAAATAGGCAGTTGGACGTACAGAGGCCAGTCATCTACTACCTAGGTTTGATGATCTATCTTGATACTTTATAGCCTCACTCTGACTGGATAACCCCATTCTTAGACAACTAAGGCAACATGGCCCTCATTTTACTAAGTAACTGTGTCCCAAAGAAACTCAATGATTTCCTCAAAGCCACCCAGCTAAAGCGGAAGAGCAGGACTTGAACCCAGGTCCTCTGGCAACCTGTACGTGGACCTGGAGGACACTCTCACCCCTCTCACACTCTCCTTCAAAGAGAGATGCAGGATAAGGATCTCATCGCTGAGGCTCTGCCCCCATGCTCAAATTATGTCAAACTGCTTATATGCACATGTAGCTATTTAAATTTTAATCAGTTAAACTTAAAGGTAAAAATTCACTTTCTCAATTGTACTAGCCACAGTTTTAAGTGCTTAATAGCTACATGTGACTAGTGGCTACCATGTTGGATAGCATGTATAGAATATTTTCATTACCTCAGAAATTTCTGTTCAGTAGTACTGGATTCTAGAAAAATTCAACTAAAGTAGTTGTGAAGGAAGTGTAGTCTTATCCTCATAGCCATGGTCTAAGAGGAAAGTATACAGGAAGAAATGAGTTGTTATCTGCTTTAAAAGTGGCACAATTTATAATTTGCTGATTTTGTACCCAGCTCTAATAAGCACAGTTCTCCAGTTTGTATCTTTGAATATTTGTGTGTTTCTCATTTTATTTAATAAGAATAGAGACTCTTAGGAGAGGAGCTAGGTTCTTTCCACCTTTGTGTTCCTCTCACTCAAAATTCATGCATACAAAACACCCACATGCTTTCCTATGCTCTATCATTGCACACAGCTCTGCACAGAACAAGCAAAATGTTTGCTTGTTAAACCATCAGCATATAGCAGTACTTCACAGCCCTGCTGTGGACAGTTGGACATGGAAAAATTTATCAATAAAGAGCAAATAATCATGTTTCACAGAAGTCTGCAGCTAAACCTCAGTTTCACAGCATATTCCTTTTCTTTTTTATTTTTTTATTTTATTTTTATTTTTTTGCTTTTTGGTATGTGGGTAGCTCCCTGGCTGGGAATCGAACCCAGGCTGCAGCACTGACAGCGCCAGTGCCAAAGGCTTACGCCACTACACCATCAGGGAACTCCCATATTCCTTTTCTGTTTCCTCCCTTCATAACAAAGAGGAGACTGTGAATCCAACCAAATGAAGACCAAGGCTGGCTGCTCACCTCCAGAGAAAGCAGGAACAGACCTTACAGGCCCTAGAGGGGGGTGGGTGGGAACTTCAGGCTAAGGTCTGCCCGTTACTTAGTAAGCAGGGCTTTCTTCAAGGACAAGATAGAAGCATCCGGAAAACCTTCTTCACACACACACATGTGCTCACAGGCAGACCTGTGCTCCCAGCAGTGCCTTTTACAAATGGATGGGAAGACTTGGAACAAGACAGATGGTTTTTGAATCTCTCCTCGTCACCTGCTGGTTGTGTGGCTTAGTGCGTATTACGTAACCCTCCACGGGGTAGGAAAAGGAGATGTGTATTTTAGAGCCTAGATCCCCTCCTCTCCGCTCAGAGGGAAGATGACATTTTCTCTTTAAATTTTCTTTTTTAAAAAATATTTTCATTTTTTTTATAGGCAGTATTTATATATGATAAAAATTTCTCAAGTATGCACAGTGACATTTCCTTCCTAACTTCCCAGCCACCTAGGTCTTTACAGCGGCAACTAGCGTTTCCTGATGCGTGTGTGTCTTTCCATAAGCAATGTACATGTCACTGCCTTTATCATGATTATTTCCTTGTTTGTACATGTGTTCCTCTTTGACACAAATGGCTCTGTGACTATTTTGAACCTTGTTTTTTCCCTACAGTATCTTTAAGATTTCTTTTTATTTCTACAATGAGCACCCTTAATGTTTTTATAGCTGCATAGTATTTCATTGTAGATTTGTCCATAATTTGTTTATCCCATCCCCCACTGATGAATTATTTAGGTCACTTCCTGATTTTTGCTATTATAAGCCATGCCAGAATGAACATTCTCTGATACATCTGTCACTTTGCACATGGGTGAGTGTATTTGTAGAATAAATCTCTCAAAGAGGAATTGCTGGGTCAGAAGATATTTAATGAGGATAAATGCATAATTTTGATAGGCCTGGTCAAGTGGATGTCATAGAATTTGTACTAACTTGCTGTCCCACCAGCAGTGTTTGTGAGCAGAGCTGAGTTTCTAATCCTGGGTGGAGCCCTGATACCTCAGAGACTGAGCATCAAGTCTTTTGTTTCCCAGAACAGCTCAGCTTTGTGTGTGTGTGTGTGTGTGTGTGTGTGTGTGTGTGTGTGTGAGAGAGAGAGAGAGAGAGAGAGAGAGAGGGAGATTTCATTTGCAGAAAGCTGTTTTTAAGAAAAGCCTGAGAACCATGATGTGGAGAGCTATCACTGTGCCTTCTCTTAGCACTCCAGTTTAAAGGAGTGACAGAAGAAATGAGATGAGCTTGCTCCACACGCTGCAGGGAGATCTTAGACAGACACTTTGTAGAGAGAATGGTTCAAGTGGTAGCTGGAAAGAGGGAGTGGGTAGAAAGATTTCCAGGAAGCAGAAGTAGAGGGTAAAGTATATGACAATGAGATTTAGTCTCATAGCCTTCACTGTTAGCTGGTGCTCCCCAAAAGGTCAGCTCATTTGATCCAACTTTAAGAGCTAGTCGTGGGCTGAGCCCTGTACCAGTACGGCGATGTGGAGATGAGCATGGCTGGTCCCTGTCTCCAGAAGCCCATACATTGGTTCTCAACCTTCCTAATACCGTGACCCTCTAACACAGTTCCTCATGTTGTGGTGACCCCCATAACATTATTTTTATTGCTACTTCATAACTGTAATTTTGCTACTGTTATGAATCGTAATGTAAATATCTGATATGTGTTTTCCGATGATCTTAGGCGACCCCTGTGAAAGGATTGTTCGACCCCCAAAGGCATGACCCACAGGTTGAGAACCGCTGCCATACAAAGAAGTCAGGCATATAGGCAGATAAGGTCTGTATAATGTCACAGAAGCAACAGCAACAGGTAACTCTGAGAGCTTATTGAATGCCAAACAGTGGGCTCAACAGTGCTCGCCATCTCTCCTGATTCTATAAAAACCCTGTGAGAGATTACAGTGTTACACCCATTTTTAACAGATGAGGAAACTGAGATGCAGAAAAGTTGAGGGGCTGCCCTCATACCCTCAGTAAGTGGTAAACCCTGGGTTTATAGACTGAAGTCTATCTCACGTCAAAGTCTTAAGGGAAAGCAGGAGTGATGTTGGAACTGACATCCCCTCTTCCTCCTCCATTAAAGGTTTTCTGCTTTCTTCTCTTTTTATGGCAGCACATTACTTTTCAGGGTGAGGGTCGGGGTTCGGGAAGACCCTTGGAGATGGTTATGCTCTGAGCTGAGTCTTGAAGGTTGAGTGGGAGCCAGGAGAGCATTCTACACAGAGCAGATCTTGGGCTGATGCCAAGGACAGACAGCCTGCAGGAGTCAGGATGTTTCTGACCCATTGAGTGGAATGGGTAAGAGGGCAGTCTCTAGAGCCAGATTGCTTTGTTCAAATCCTTGCTCTGCCTCTTAATAGTTGAGTGACTTCGGGCGCATCACTTAACCTCTCGGGTTCATCACCTGTAAGGTGGGGCTACAAAGTACTTAACGTCTGGGGTTAATCTAAGGATTGAATGAGTTCATGTATCCAGCATGCTTGGAATAGCTCCTGGCACACGCCATGTGTGTTTCCATTCTGGAATCTCCAGGCTCAAGGAGCAATGTAGATGTAAGGAAGAGGGAAACCCAGTTTTGAGCCTCGTGTGCAGTACTTATTGTAGGGAACTATTACCGGAGCTCACAAAACCTGAGGTGGTGCTGCGAGAGAAGGAAGCAGGAAGACGTGTAGTAAAGGTGGGGCACAGGCTGGTCCTGGAATTGTCTTATCAAGCGTGGCTGTGTGTACCAGCTTTCAGTTACCATGTTATATTGTGAGTCAGAATGGGCTGTCATATTTCTATATGACATCTTTATTTGGTATTAAAATGCGACAGTCTGTCTCAAGTAAGGTGAAAAAAAACAGAGGAGGATAACATAAAAGGAACCACATTCAATGTAACTCTTGGTTTCCCCCTTTTCCTCTTTGATGCCATTAAATGTGTTCGGGAAACTCTAGAGAAATACATAAAATAAATGCTGCAGTTTCCTCATTCACCCACATAGCATTTCTCTCTCATCCATCAAGTCAAATTACTTTTTCCTGAGGGCAATAGTCTATGACAATTTAAGGAGGTAAAAGGGAGAGGAAAATACTTCTTGGAGGAATTGGTTCATGTGACTCAGTGCGTTTCATCTTCGCGTTCTCTGGCCTGTCCTTTATGTTATCCCAAACTCGCATTTTAACCTCACTTCCCAAACCAGACCCCACATCTGGACCACCCTGTCTCCAGCCCAATTTTAGCTCTCCCTCCCATCATTTGAATGATTCTGGAGAATCCATCTGCTTGAAGAAAAATATTCACTAGCATGTTTCCAAGATAAACCCCCAGGACCCTCACTCACTGCTATTCAGAAACCTGTATGTGGACCGCGTACTGGCCAGTCCCTAGGTCCTGGGGCTGCAGAAATGATGATTCAGCCTTTTGTCGTGACTGTGCTCAGGAGATAGATTCTGCCCATCTCTGCCCTGCGACAGTGTTCATGTCCTTTATGGTTTGTCTGCCCCACTAGCCTGGAAGCTTCTCAAGGACAAAGATTTAATCTCTTATTTACCATTATATATAATCAGTAATTTATGGAGTGTCTTCCATAAACATTTGCTGACTGAATGAATAAAAAACAAATAAATGACAGTACAGGATGCTCAGGACATCAGTATGTTTTCAGGGTAAGAAAAAGCTCCGGAGAGAGGACTGATTTCTTTTCGAGGCAGGAGTGCCATTGGAGCGGTGGGGAGACTTGCTGGGGGGTGCTGACTTCTGAGCTGGGTTTTGAAGGCCATGGCTACCAGCATTGATGTGTCCACCTCACACAACATACCCCATAAAAGTTTGCTTAGCTAAACTTGACAATTTATGAGGCAGTTCTCCTTACAGTATGTCTAATATTCCACCATTTAACACATTCCTGGGAAGGGAAGTCATGCCCACTTCATGCTGGATTAGATGGTCCTAGAAGCTACATCTGCCACCTGGGAAACCTCTCTGTTGGGTGGGAACATCGACTGGGAAACTTCATGTCAGGGTGCCCTGCAAGAACATTGGGAAGCTGGATGGGGTGCTGGCTGAGAGAGGAAGCAGTCCTAAGGATACACTTTAGGAAAAGGGTCTCATCCAGGAAAGAACATGGGAAGGAATAGACAGGGTGATTTCTAGAGACTTCCCTCTCAGCTCACCCCGGAGCCAGACCAGAGCTCATTACCTAACTCCTGTACTCACCACCCAAGCCAGTTTCAGATAAGAAAATTCCTGAGAACATCTGGTGGTTATGATGTGGAATGGGATGGGGTAGAAGAGGAGAGACAAACAAAATGAACTTTTAGTTGAATTTATCTAATGACCTTACTGAGAAAAAAAGAAAAACCAAAGTATGAGGCCTAAAGTTGCTATTAGTTTATTTTCAGGTTTCTTAATTTTGTGTAGCTCTAGCTTTTTCCTGACATGATGACATTAATGCTAAGGAGACTGAGAACCAAAAACTCCTCTAACGCTAGTGAGCCTCCTGCCTCTGGTGTGACCTCTGGGCTCTCTCGTGCTGTTTTAGATGTACCCACTCTGTGCCTGATTGCAGACACTTCTATATGAGTAACCCCAAATTGTATCAAAGATTTGATCCCTCATCGCCAGTTAACCTGCAACTTATGTTTCCAATGTGTGTGTGTGTGCAGCTTCATCATACACAACAAAGACACTTTCTTCAACAATGCCACAAGAAGTAGAATTGTACATCATATTTTACAAAGAATAAAGTATGAAGAAGGAAAAAACAAAATTGGTAAGTAGTATATTAGTATAACAAGCTACATCTGATTTGGGGGAGTTTAAAGACTTTTTTCCTTTAGGTTTTTATTAAGTGTATATCCATTCTAGAAATGCTCATGATTTATATAAAATCTCCTACTTTGCCCTTGATGGATAACTCACAAATGCAACATCTTAACAGCATCCTTAGATCTCTGTTTTAAATAGTGTGTTATCTGATTCTAAGCCATTCGCTGGGAGGTGCTGCACCCACAGGATTGCTCTGTGAGGCTTGTCAAGGGGATATGTGCCCTTTGGGAGGTGCCTTGTGCCGCTGACCGCATGCGCTGCAGGAGCTGGGTACAGAGGCATGCTGAGAGGAGCATGCTGGTACTGGGAAGACAAACTCCTCCTTCTTCCAGTGTCCCCTCCAGTGCATTCTCCTGACACAGCTTCACATTGTACCGTGTGGCACTGGAGAAATATTTACAAGGTTCAGCTCCATTATTGCAAAGCAGGCAATGAAAGTACATTTGGAGCAAAGGGGCAATAAATTGACAACCGGCACCTAGCCCGAACAGCTGCTCATCACGCTTTCGGGTCGCGGGGAGCCTGGAAGGAGGCAGTAAATCTGTTAGTCACTGGAGTCAGCAGCCTGAAAGATCTCAGTGATCTGGAACTCATAGCCCAATCCAGCAAGATGACATTGAATAGTTTGTACATATAAAGTCTTACACTCAGATTCGGCAAACTGCAACTACCACTACCCTGATGCAGTGTGGGGGAAAATGTTGCTCAACTTCGGGAGAGGAACAGACTTGAGAGGTTTAGCCGAATGCAAGCTCAGTGTGAGTCACTAGGATGCCGGAGCTGCCAAAAACTCCTTTCATCCCCAGCTGCATGAAATACAACCAGGAGAACCAGGTACTACCTAATCCAGATCTGAATACACCTGCAGTAAGTAGTATGTCCATGAGAGTCAATGTAAGTGGGTCTGGTGAAAATGAACCTGAGTTAAGTCTCTCTTACCTTCTGTAGGGTTCTGGGTTAGCACATCTCATATTTTCTGCAGCAGTCATCACCCTTGAGACACATCCTTCTATAAAGTTGTCTATGACCATTCTCGATTGAAGGAATTCTTCCCTCCTCTGAATTCATATGACAACTATTTTTGGAATGTTCATTTGTAAATGAATCATTTGCAATCTTATTATCTTGAATTATTTATTTTCAATGACATTATGTAAATTCAACAACCTAAAGAGAACCACTGTTAACATTTTGGTGTAATAAATAATTTAATTATTACATTAATTACTTTTTAAAATATTTATCCCTTATTTGACCATGTGATTCTTTTTTAAACAAACTTAGAGTGTGCTGCATTTACTTTTTATCATACACTTTTCCAGTTAACATTGTTTTATGAACATACTAGAAAACGAGTGAGTGGAAATGACATGATTATGGCACTAGCTACTCTGGATTATTTCATAAAATGCAAATAATTTTTAAAAACAGTGTCTTTACTAATATTGGTAATATCATTTGCAGCACAGCTCATAACTTACTGTAACGCACTAGTGTGTTGAGAATCTTCAGCTGAAAACTGCTAGTCTAGATAATATGCCTTATTGATCTTTGTATCATCAATGCCTACCACAGTATCTGGCATATAGTAGGTATGCTTGTTGAACTGAATTGAAAGTCTTTTAAATTAAGCACAATAATTGCTGTGTGTCCTCTTTATACAGTTTTTGAGGTCATGCAGCAATTATTGTGCTTAACTTTTCATCTCAAAATGTGCGCTGTTTTTACAACTAATCAAGATGGAGACAAAAGATAGGCAGAGACAGTGACTGTTAAATGTACTGGAAGTACACAGGAAGTGTAGTGTTGTTACTACTAAGAAATACTTTCTTACTAGTTCTCTCATTTGATGAAAGAAAGAGAATACTATCCAAGTATATCGCTTTGAAAATTATTAATGATGAACTGGCAAAGTATTCAATTAGAAATAACAAAGTACAGAGTAAATCACTAACCCAGGAACAGGCATTATGCTGAACAATATGGAGTAAAATTACAAATGCTCTATTGACCTGATGCTTGTCATCTTTGGTTTCATAAATAAAAGAAACAATATGTTATAAGAAAATTTATTTTATTGATAGAATCAATGTTTATACAATGTTATTTTCTACCTAAAACTCTTTTTGCAAGTGGCATGTTACATGAGCCAACATTAATTAGAGATAACACAGAAATAGTGATCTGTAAACATGATTCAATAGATAAAGGATTGTCTTTTCAACAAATGAAACTGGAATAATTCATCCCATATGCAAAAAAAGAACCTGAACTCACATAGAAATAAACTCCAATGGATCAGAAATTTAAATGTGAAGCCGATATGTATTATAAAATTGTACACTTGAAACCTACATAATTTGGCAACCAATGCACCCCAGTAAATTTAATAAAATTTTTAAAAATTCAAAATAAATATATGTAAAACCTAAAACCATAAAAATTCTAGGAGAAAATCTTAGTGACCTTGGGTTAGTCAGAGAATTGTTAAATACCAAAAGGACAATTCATAGAAAGAAGTAATGGATAAGTTAGACTTCACAAAGATAAAATGTCTTTTTAAAGTATTATATATTTTTGAGAGAATGAAAAAGAGAGGTCACATCCTAGGAGGAAATTTTTTTAAAACATACATCTAATGAAAGACATCTTGTATATAAGAACAGTCATAACACAATAATAAAAGAATTCATGGACATAAGATTTGAGTAGACATTTCTCAAGAGAAGATATGCAGATGGCAGATAAGCCCATGAGGAGATTTCAACCTCATTATTCATTACAAAATAGAAAAGTAAAACTAGAGGATACCACTACGTGCCTATTAGAATGACTGCGATTAAAGACTGACCATATCAAACGTTGACAAGGATGTGGAGGAACTTGAACTCTCATATACTGCTGATAAAAGTGTAGAATTATACAACACATCAGAAAACAGTTTGGCAATTTTTCAAAAAGTTAAACATGCATCTACCATATGATTTAGCATTCCACTTTTTACTATTTACCCAAAAGAAAGGGAAGCAGATATCCATACAAAGACTTGTACACAAATGCTTATAGCAGCATTATTTATAATAGCTCAAGACTGGAAACAAGCTAAATGTTTATCACCAGGGGATGAGGTAAACAAATAGTTACATATTCGTATGATGGGATAGTACTCAGAAAGAAAAACTAAGGAGCTACAATATGAATGAATCTCAAAATAATTATGCTGACTGGAAGAAGTATCCCATTTTCATAAAACTCTAGGAAATGCAAACTAATGGACAGTGACAGAAAATAGATAAGTGTTTGCCTTGGAGATGGCATGGGGAGGAGTGGGAGATTACAAAATTGGGATGTCGGATATATTTACTGTCTTGATTGTACTAATTGTTTCATGGTGTGTGCAGAAGTCAAAACTTCTCAAATTGTAGGTCATAAACCTATGCTGTTTATTATGTGTCCGTTGCCTCAATAAAGCTGTTTTTGAAAAAAATTCACATATCCAACACCCCTCCCCCATTTGGTGGATGAGAAAATCGAGGCCTGAGGACAAGAGGACTTTTCCAAAGTCACACCACGAGTCCAATGCAGAGGACTTAGATTTGTCCACATTGGAAAATCATGTTTTGGATATAAGAAATCTGTCCCCTTCTCTCAGGCCATTCCAGCCTCTCTGCCAAGCACTCTACTAGGTGTGCTTCATTGTTTTCTTTTTGAAAACCTGATTTCCCAACCCTTGATTCCACTTTTCTAGCAGACAACAAAACCTTTCTAAAGTGTTAGCGTTCCCCAAGTGGGTTTAAATCGGTTCTACAAACCTAGATCATTTTCTCCAGAAAATACCAGGCTTCCATTCGTCTGGCATGGTGAGAGTCAAAACTCTGTTAATCCAAATTGGACTTTTTTGTTGTTTTAGGTCTGAATCGTTTGCTTACCAATGGCTCCTATGAAGCTGCTTTTCCTCTGCATGAGGTATTGTCCTGTCATTCTCCTCTGTCGAAGTTTCTTCTTAAATCAGCTTCTGGGGATAGGCGTCCATTGAGTTGGTTGATATGACATTTCTTCAGAGTGAATGTAGTTTATTCAGTAGATAATTAGGGCGAGCCTACTTGCACTGTGATGTGTCTCCCCTGCATAGATTTATTTCTATGTGTCTTGTTATGTAATGGCAAGAGTACTTGAATCAGGAGTCACCCAGCACAAATTCAGAGGAAGACTTGAGGGACTCCAAGTCATAAAATTAAAGAGGCATTGAACATTTGCCGAGGCACCAGACCCGAGAGGAGAACGTTCCTGAAATATATAGTCTGTGCAACAAAGAAATGTGTAGCTCTTCTTTAAGGCATGAGAGGAAGCCACCTTGCAAAGTCTCTAGTAAACCAAGTATTGTTCTTCTCATTGCTGACTTAAGATATACAAATTCTGATTTTTTAAATTGTATCTATCTTTTTATTTCTTTAGTTTTTCATTTTCATATTTATTCCATGTTTCTTGCCATATATGAGGACTTTTGTTAATGTAGCTGTGATAACCCTTAACTCTATCTCCCCATTAGATACTGTGTTTTATCACCTAGAATTCTCTTTACACATGAGTTTTTCAGGGACATAATCCTCGTTATTGGTCAGAGATTACTATCTTTTTCAGAGTATTGAGCCCCTACTCCATACTGGTCACTGTATGGCCCAGAGAATAAAAAGATAAATATGGCCCATACTCTCTAGGACATCACGAATGAGCCAGGGAAAACTACTGTTGGAGTGATTTTCGGAACAGTCTTTTTTTAAAAACAATGTTAGCAGCTTGCCCATAAACTTCGGAGGACAATTCTAGTGGTCCTCAACTGGCAGGTCTTTTATTTGGCTTACAGTGTTTCTTCCCTTGATTTCAAACACCAGGAGAATGTAAAAGGTGACAACATTTTAAAACCTTATTCATTAAGAAAACCAGAAGCTTTGGTCTGAGACCCTATTTACAGTCTACCGTGAAACATTTTTGAAATGATCCCTTTAGTATCACAGAAGCAAACATTTCGACGCAAAGGTTTTCTAGAACCACACACAGGTGTTTCTGAACTCTCAAGACAGATTTCCCCGCAAAACGCCATGTGGCTTCCCATAGTTATTGGTTGGCACTGCCCGTAAAAGGGTTTCAGTGAGGTCTGTACTCGCACTGAAGGGCAGTGTCTGAGCGATGGGAGAGGTGGTCGGAAGGATTTGTGCAGGCCAGTGGGCTGCGGCCATGCGGATGCAGCCGTGGAACCCCATGGAGCAGCTCACGTCTACAGTTTCCTATCTTGGTAAAACCCTGAATGTCACAAGAGAATGTCTGAATTAATAATAGCAGCTGTAGCAATGCAATTTCTGTTTTGACTTTTTTTTGCTCTCAGTTTAACTTGATTATATTATTTAACCTCGTGACAACCTTCAGAGGCAGGAAGGGCAGATATCATTGCCCTTGCTTAGAGGTTTAGAGAAAGGTCAGCCCCATCTAGTCACACTGTGAGGTGGTAGTTGAGCTGAGTAGAACCTGAGTTTCCTGTCTCTCTGCCCTACTCACTTGCCACTAAAATGGGACTTCTCGGCTTAATGTCAGCAATTACTTCACTTCCAGCAAGTACCTTTTCTGTTTGTGAAGCTAGCTTTGCCATTAATTGAACTTAGGAAACCCCAACCCTACCCCCACTCACCCCCAACCTCTCTGACCCTTGGGCTCCTTATTTGTTCAATGAGGAGGTCGAATTAGTTTTGAATTATTCTAATTTTGCAGTGACTTCCAGGGTATTTTTATTGATAAAGCCATGTGACCAGGTTACAGCTATGACTCTTTCCCAACTATCCTGTCTTGACACTAGTGAGAAAGAGAACTGGTAAGTCTTGGGCAGGGTCTCTGGGCAAGACACGTTATTCATTCAAGCCTCAACAGAAACCTAATGAGGCAACTATTACTAGTTCCATTATCACCTAGGAATCCAAGGCTCAGAGAGTTTAAGGCCTCCTAGCTAAAAAGTAGCAGAACTGAGTTTGAACTCTGTTCAACTCTGCCTAATTCTAGCAAACACATGCTTTTTACTACACACTCATGGTATCACCACCGAGACATGTCCAGAATAACTAACCAAACTTCTTCCCCTTCAATAGTGTGGGTCCGTTTTCTCCATTATCACCTCTGTCGTTACTCCTGCCCTACGAGGCTGGTATTAGCTTTCCTATGGCTGTTGTAGGCTTTACCTCATTGGCAGTCGTGTTTTTATCCCAGGGAAGTTACAGAAGTAAAAACTCCATTAGGACCCACGGAGCGGAAAACCACCGACATCTGCTCTATGAGTGCTGGGCCTCCTGGGGTGTGTGGTACAAATACCAGCCTTTGGATCTTGTAAGGTGAGTTTTTAACTAGCTGCACAGATAATGCTCAGGGCAGCCTGCCTGCTCAGACAAGGAAAAAAAGCCTCCCTCTGATGAGGATGGTGTTTCCTCCCAAAGGGCCTTAGGAAGAGGCCTGTGAGATCAGCCACGTCTCCCATAAGACACCATAAGGAGCAGGTCACCTGTGTGACTTTATTGACAAGTTATCAGTAACAATTATGGAGAGGTGATGCTGCTCACTTATCAGTGACAAATGGAATATTAGGTACCTTATGTAGGTGGGAAGTAGGAAGTGTTCTCATTCCTTTAAATTTCAGGCTGATTTTAATTTTCATTTAAAACTGATAACCTTTAAAGCTTGTTTTAATTCTGCAGGTCAGAAAAGCGTATCAGCTTTTGTGCAGTAAATGTATTTTTTTAACTGTCTATATACGCCCAAATTTCTGCCACAGCAGCATTGTACTCTGACATCTCATTACTTGGGTAGAGACTGGTTACTAAGACTGGCCAGCGGGACCCACACTTCATGGGGTTCTTATCAAAGAGAAACTCAAGTCTCATTCCTAAGACTAGCTGGATTTGTTTCACTTTTATGGGAGCCCTCCGAAAATGAGCCCAGAGGAGAATGAAATAGTAAGACTTTATGTTTCTTCCCCCTGGGTAGTTGTTCTTCCTGCCAGAGTCCTAGTTACCAAATGTTGAGTCCTGTTGACCCGGAACATTGATGAATTTTGTCTCATTCTTTGTGTTGGTAGCAAATGATCCAGATAATCTGGGGAAGTGAGACTTATTTTCTGTGATATCATTTTCCTTTGACCAGTCTCAATAGATGCTAAAACCATGAGAAAAAGAAAATAAAAGCAAATTCTCTTCCCAACCTCAGTCCTATATTACAGGATTACATTGATTAAAAATTATAGAAAATTTTTTGTAATTGCTGGAGGCAAAACATCTCTGTCCATGGCATTATTTTGATGAAGAGTTTGCAGTTTGTCAATGCGTATTAATTAACTGCCCACTATGTTTCTAGTTCAATGTTAAGCACTATTGGCAAGGACTTGCAGAAGCCAGAGTCTCGGGCTTTGGGAAACTTTCCCCTAGGAAAACAGGCCGTGCAATACTTCAGACAACTGTAGAACAGTACAAGATTGGGCACAATTAGGTAAAACATTGGGTGGAGGTGATAACTTTTACACCAGTTTGGGGAAATGGAAGGATAGATGTGGGATCAGTGCCTCTGTGGAAGGTTCTAGAGCTGAGCCCTGGAGGGGCAGTGGGGTCTACTCGTGTTGACCAAAGGGAAGGGAGATGAGACGAGGTTTGAATAGAATGACTTGTGGAATGTCTAGGGGATCTCTGAAATGGTTCTTGTCCTATAGGTTTTGTTTCCTCCGTATCGCTTGAGTTTGTCCACACCCAGCATCTCCTCTGTCGTACTGCTTCTGTTCTCTATAATCTAGACTATGGCTGTTGTCCCCTACTTGATCTCCCTCTTCCCACTTGGACCCTTTCCAATCCGTCTCCCCCCTGCAGACAGAGTGATATTTTTAGAATGTGAATCTGATCATGTCCTTTGATTGTGAAAACTCTCTCGTGATGTTTCATTTCTCTCAGGACAAAGACTAATGCATTTAGCAGGGTCTACAAGACCCATTGAGGCCCAGCCCCTACCTCCCGCACCAGCCCCACTGCTTGTCCTCAGAGTTCTAGTCACACTGCCCTTGAGTCACCTGGTCCCTCTTCCCACAGGACCTTTGTATGTGCTGTTTCCTCTGCTGGAAATGCTCCTATTCTGTCCCTAATCTCACCTAGCTAACTTGCAGTCATCTTCACAGTAGTCATCGTGTCAGAGAAGTCTTTCCTGAGTAGAATGGTCAGATGGTCTTGTTATATATGTTGATAGAATTGTGTTCCTCTCCTTTGTAACTCTTTTCCCAGTTTTATAATCATAAACTTAGTTCTTTAACTGATCTATGTGACTCTCTGCTATCACTCTGCTAGCTCCATATGTACACCTGGAACCTATCTAATTCTTGCTAACCAATGTCACCCCCAACAAGTCTAACAATAAAAAAAAAAGTGGCCAAACTTATTTTGCCCACCGTTTTATTCTCAGCTCCTAGCACAGTATGTGTTATGTGAATAAATGTATATATGCATGTATGTTGGAAAAGTCTCCTGGGAGTGGGAAGTTTCTGCTGGGATACCATGAAAGTTGGGATAAAATAATCCCCTCCTCTTAGGAACTGTTGGGCATTCTAAGAGGAAAGTAGCAGCCGATATTTGGAAACAGATGGTTAACATCTGTTTAGAATGAGAATGGAAAAGAATTAGAATGTTTTTTATTGGGCTAAAAAATAATTAACTTCTGTGTAATTAAATGTAGCAGTTCACAGGCATAGAAAGCAAAGGAATTTGGTTTGTAGTCTTCAACAAGTCCATCACATGACTAATGATGTTTAATAAATAAAAGAAAAACCAAGGATTCCTTGGATACTTCCAAACTCCACAAACCACAGGGATCGAGGCAGGCTGGTTGCCCTCAGAAAAAAATGTATAGAGGTAGATATTTATAGAAAATATTTAAGAAGCCTATAAAAAGTCGTCACTTAAAATGGGAAGTTGCTTTCAGTATTGATTCATGCTGAATCTCAGTATTTAGAATATCTTTCCAATATCTTGTGATTCTAGCATTGTAGACATCTTGTAAAGCTACAAAATACTGAATTGGCTATTTAAAATTTTTCACAATAACTTGGTTTCCTATAAAAAAATTTATATATATATATATATATATATATATATATATATATATATATATATATATATAGTGATGATACCTATGTTGCAAACCAACACATACTCTGAAAACAGCAAAAATGAGATTACGTGTGGGCACCAACTCTTCACATTCCCCTGGTTCTGTATTAACAGCAGTGTCATATCTTCTACATGGACTTGGATTTATTCTGTGTTTTCAGGACAAGCTTGTGTATAATAACATTCTTACATGAAAGGGTTTATCCTATTTCTGATATACAGTATAGGAGAGGAAAGTTAAGCCCAGAGCTGAGGTTTGGTTCAATGTCCCATTCTCTCGGCTTACTTGTCTGCATGTTCATGAACTACAACGTTGATAAAAGACTGAGCAAAGTCTTGTAATGCCTAACTCTACATTACACTGTAATTTGCAAGTCTGTTGTGTCTTACACAGGCGGTACTTTGGAGAGAAGATTGGGTTGTATTTTGCCTGGCTGGGCTGGTACACCGGCATGCTCTTCCCAGCTGCCTTCATTGGACTGTTTGTCTTTTTGTATGGAGTCATTACTCTGGATCACTGCCAAGTCAGGTATGGGGAGCTCTGGGTGAGCCCGCCTTCGCTTATACTTAAAGATGGCTATGTGTGTTTTGCGGGGTGTTCACAGACCTTGGGCCCACCTAGCCTTTTCTTCTAACTTCCTTCCCAGTCTCCCCTGCAAAATTCCAAAGGCTCAATTCAGTAAGTCTCCGCCTCCTTTGCCCTGATCTGGCTCATCAGCTACCAAGGAAGCCAAGTTTGCATCGTAGAAGCCCCGATATGTCCACAGAACAGATCACCTTCATTCATTGGCTGAAAGTTGCCCTTTCTGACTTTTTCACCCTTTTTTCTTTCTGCTAAGATTGCAAAATAGTGGGTTCACAATCATTTCATAAGAATTCTGTGTTTTTACAAGGACCCTTTAAACCTAAACCAGAGAGACTTCTCTCCAATTTGCTGGGGTCTGGAGAATGGTTCACTGTCAATGATTGTTATTTGGCTCTCTCATCAGAGCAGTGTTTAAGGTATTCATAGAGATCTTATTGCAAGGGTGGATAGTGCTTTTAAATAATAGATGGACCTTTTAGAAGCGATTGCAAAAATAAAAGTGATTGATTGAGCCTTCCGCCTACCAAAATATTTTACTTTCTGGTGAAATTGTTAATGAGATGTAGTTTTCTCCCAGAACTAATTCTTAGTATTTTTATTTATTCCTCCATTATTAGTTTTAACTTACCATGCATATAGAACTTGAGGCAGGGACATTTAGGTATCTCATTGTTCCCATAATTCAGTGTGAAATCACTTCAAATCTCTGCAGTGTTGTGAATAATTTTTGTATAATTTGGGGTAAAGCAACCAATGTTTGCTTCATATATTTTTCTGAGTTTAACTTATTAATATGTAAAACCAAGCAACAGCCTCATAAATAAGTAAGTTTATCAAATTACTAAATTGTGCTGGAACGTGTTTATATTAATAACAAATAAGGCTAAGAAGCTTTAGAGGACAAAAAAATGCAATCTACTGGATCTTATTTACTGGTTGAATATTCCTGTGAAATTGGAGAGGAAGAAATGCTCTATTATGATTAAAAAAGCAGTCCTTTTCTGTTCTGTCTTTCAGTAAAGAAGTCTGCCAAGCTACAGATATCATCATGTGTCCTGTCTGTGATAAATACTGTCCATTTATGAGGCTGTCAGACAGCTGCGTTTATGCCAAGGTAATTTCAGATTTGCAGCATTTTAGGCAGGTCGGATTTTACATACACTTCTCTGAGGGACAGAGGCTAACTATATTCTTCTGTCATATCTGATCTTTGACTCTCAAGTTTATGTGATAGGAGAGATTTCACCTTAATCACTCAGTATTCTAACTCGAATATTTTTTTGTCCCATATATATGTATTTCACACATATCGGATCTCATTATCATTATGAAAACTGCAGCCACACAATGCAAAAAGCACGGTTGTTAAGAGTCAGAGAGAGGCTCCAGTCCTGATTGTGCTCTTGACCGCATGTTGGTCTGGGAAGGAGTTACTTCACCACTCTGAGCCTCAGTTTTCTCATTTCGAACATAGAAGGCATGATACCGGTTTCACATGACTGTTGTGAGAAATGAGATGAGATGTGTACTGAGCAGAGTGCTTGGCAAATGATAGGGTCTCAGGGAACCGCCATCGTTTTCCTCCTCTTCCTCATCATCATTGTCAAAAAACTACTCCGATTCAAGGCTAGTTCAGCTACTACCTCTGTGATCCTGCACAGACCTTCCTCATCTCCAAAAATGTGGGCTGTGATACCTGCTCTCTCTGCCCCGTGGCATGTCGTGAGGACCCAGGTGGATAGTACATGGGAAAGTGCTTTGAACAAAAACAAATACAGAGGAGAGGACTGCATGTCTGTGATATGTTATGCACGCCCCTCCTCGTGGTATGCCACACTGTATTAAAGTCGTAGGCGTGTTTTCAAATTGCTGTGGTGGTTATTTAGGGGCAGTGTCACTCATGCTAGACAATAGCTGCAATAGGGGCCGATGACATCGTTTTCTTGACCCACTGCCTATCCACTTGCCCAGATTCCGGATACGAAAGGGGTTGGCAGATTTTCTGGAACCTCTGCAGTCACTGCAGCTTGGATCTATCTAATTACACTGTCAGCATCCCCGAGTTTTGTTCATTTTAAGTGAGAGGACATTTGATAGGAGGCCCAGAAGCCTGCAGGTCTAAGATGTCTTTACGCTGCAGGTGGCCAGTCTGTGTGGGCAGAGCCTAAACCCCGGGAGCCAGCTGTGATTATAAAAGGATTTGTGCTCTTAGTATGTGCCACGAGGAGCCAAAAAAGCACACAACACTCATCCTTCCTTTGGAAAATGTACAAACAGACCAAGTGGTGTGGACAAATTTAACAGAGTGAGCTAGGAAATACAGATTGGGTGAGGCTCAAAAGTGTTTTGTCAGTAATGCAATTTTTGTTTAAAGGTAGTGAGCTAAGCCTGAATGATTTGGGTGCAGAAATCCTGCTTTTTGGTAATCTTAGAAGTCCAATTTGTTGTTTTTGGAGTATTTGTCCATTTGTTTGTTTTTTTACATGCAAAGGCATGGCTCGAGTGAAGTTCTCTCTTAAGGAGATCTAAGAAAGTTCCTTAGAAAAAGTTTCTTAAAAGTATCATTGTGAATAGTTCACGGTGCTCGCATTTTATAGGGGCTTCTTTGGGCAGTTATCCTTCTGAATATGAGATCGAGAACAATAATAATGATAATAGCTTGCCTATGGCTTTTAAAATAGCTAGACAAGCTGCATTGATTATTTCTAATTCTCACAGCAACTTCAAGCTAGGTGTCATTATTCCTGTTTGACTCAGAGACACAGAAATAAAAACGATCACCCATGGTTGCATGGCAGTAAGTAGCTGGCCTTCAGGTTACCTGACTGCAAAGCATGTCATTTTGCGAATCTGCATCACAAGATGTTTAGATTCGGGCTTTTAGGTTAGATCTTACCTAGAAACTTAGTAAAATGAAGGCTTAGAGTGACAGAACTGAAGTTCTGCAGAGTTTCACTTAGAAAAAATGTGTTTAGGAGTGCCAGATTGATTTCACGGGACCGAGGATTCATAGGAATCAAATCGGAGCCCAGGTACAATTTAATCAATGGCTGTTCTGCTGATCCAGAATGTTTTTCCCCCTGACCCTCAGATACCCAGCTCTAACTGACTTAGGCAATAGGGGACTTGCTGGCTCATTTTGCTGGGAAAGACACTTGCAGTAGCTCACAGTGTCTGAGCACAAGGGCTTCATGACCCAGGACTGGTGCTCCAGGCCCCCAGGTATCTCCCACAGGCCACCTGTCTCCATGGTCCTTCTGCAGACAGTTTTCCTCCATGATGGGGAAAGCGGCTGCTGACTGCCACAGCTCCAGGCTTATATCTTCCTTCTTTTTTCTCCTTACGCATGTTTTTATGCTTATTTAAAATCTTGGTCCGCTGTAGCAGAATGCCTGAAAATCTAAGTTGCCTAATTTGGAATTGGGGTGGGGGGGGGGTTGGCGGGCGACAACCTTCTTGCAGTATTTTGGCCTAGGGGTGCTTGTGCCCTCGAGTATCAACCGCTTTGGGTAAGGGTTAGAGGCCAGGTTCTAGGCTGTCAGTCCTGGTGAGTTCACAGGGAGGAGAGAACAGCATGTCCCAGGCATCACTGTGTGCTGCCAGTCCCCCGGGGGACTTTTCTCTCTCTCTCTCTCTCTCTCTCTCTCTCTCTCTCTCTCTCACACACACACACACACACACACACACACACACACACACAACACACACACACCAGTTCAAGGCAGCCTTCCTTCTCTCCTGGGGTTCTCAGGGTCTTTGTTTGATTTTGTGTTTTGTTAGTTTCCGGAATCCACTGCCTTGCTTCTCCAGGGTTGGTTTTGGGAGACAGAGCCATCAGCCTGTGCTGGCTTACCACCTTAGTAGGAACCACACATCCCTGATTCCCATCGTCCCAAATCAGTAACTGCAGCGGAAAAATGTCTCTCTCCAAATGTTTGCCTCCTGATCCCAGAAAAGGACTCTGGTTCTATTTGAACCATGGGCCCCCTAGCAACTTACATGACACAGATCTGTTACCTGGGAAAAGGAGCTGGAAGGAAAGATGACCCGAGCAGCCAAACACAAAACAAAACAAAACAAAACCGACAGCCAGAATCCAGTCCAGAATCTACACGATGGTTCAGGCAACAACTTCTCCCCAGTCCCAGTAAATACCCTCATGGAGAGCACATGCCAACCACATGCCCCAGAACTCTCAGGCACGATTGGATGCTGAGTGCCCAGTATACAGCATAATACTCCTCCTAGCACAGGAAATAAATCAGCTTCAGATTTGTCTCACATTAGATCAGTGGTTCTCAACCTTCCTAATGCCACGACCCTTTAATACAGTTCCTCATGGTGTGGTGACCCCCATAAAGTTATTTCTGTTGCTACTTCATAACTGTCGTGTTGCTACTGTTATGAATCGTCATGTAAATATCTGATATGTGTTTTCTGATGGTCTTAGGTGACCCCTGTGAAAGGGTCATTCGTCCCCCAAAGACGTTGTGACCCACAGGTTGAGAACCACTGCATTAGATGTTTGAATTCTGCCCATCTCTCCTATGTTTGGAAAAAGAGAAAGTATAAATTTTTGAAAAATTTTGAAATACTTCCTACTCTGATATAACAGGAAAAGACCTGTTTATACTGGGCACATTCTCAAAGGGACAATAAAGTCTACTTTATAGGGAGCTATAAAGCACCGCCCCAAAAAAGTTATGCTTTATGAATGTTACCAGTCATCGTTTCAATTTGGCATGGTATTGGTGTGATTTATCCTGCAGGCACAAATGAGCTTGGCAGTTTTGCAGCAATAATATTTTTGTTTTCTGCTGTGGCATTTATGATAGAATATATTATTCTAACAATAAAATATTTGCTAGCTATCTTTGTGTTATATGTAATAGGTAAATGTAGTGATTTCCCAAGACTTTAATATAGGTGGAAGTCATTTTCTTAATGATCTGCTCTCTGTTCTTTATAATGCTGAAACCCAGAAGGCAGCCCAGAAAATAATTGCTCAAAACAACACCAACAAAATAGCCGTGTTTTCTAAGTGAATAAAGGAGGCATTAGAAAGAGTGCTTGGGAGATCCGATACCTTTAAAGCAGCAATGCTCGTACCTTCCTGGTCTTACATACATCCATGCGTGTATGTTCACGTATAGTAGTTTTTATAGTGCGTAAAAGGAAATTCTTAGTAGCACTATTGGGGCTGCAGATAAATGTTCAACTAGATGCCACCCACATAAAGGAAACAGATCCTCTCTTCCACAGCCAAACTACTTCCCAATGAGAGGAAAACCCTTCTTGATAATGATCTAAAAGGAATAGCTTACAAGGAAACCCCACAAAATCTATTATATCATCATTGCTATTTTTACAGAACTTGAAAAAAGTATGAATTAGAATACAGGTTATAAGAAGTTGTTTAACTGTGATCCATAATGTTCCTAGGTCACCCACCTTTTTGACAATGGAGCCACTGTCTTCTTTGCTGTTTTCATGGCAGTATGGGGTAAGTGTTCTATGTCCGTATACCTTGAGTCCCCATCATATGCTCTGATATGTTCCTGTAGAAATCTGACTTGGGATTTGTAAGGAAGAAACTTGAGTACACTCACTTGCCTGTTCTATTAGACACAAGCGGGTAAATAATTTATTTGGTTTATTTAAAAAGCAATATTGTAGGGAGAAGACATGTCTCATTTCCCTTAGACCTTCCAACAGTTTTATCAGCATTCCATTATTAGAATAAATATCACATTCTGCTGGAGACAAAAATGAAGCATGGAGTACATCCAAAGGTCTGGTGAGACCGGAATGAATACCCATCTCAGTGTATGTAGGACTTCCTGTTGTGTGGGACCTTTTCATCAGGCTCACGTATGAGTACCCACCTCTGGCCTTCTTCCAGTTCTGGTCAGAATGACCCCCTGTACACAAGAGCGACCTATGAGGCTCCATTGAGTCCCTCTATATAAGTTCAAGCCAACAACCCCATAAAAACAAGGTGCAATGGGACATTCTCTTCAAGAATTGCTTAACCCAAAGAAGTTACTTAACCCACTTCTTTGTGAAATGACTTTAGTGGTATCTTCATAGTCAAATAATTGTAAAGCTTTACTAGTGTAGAAAAGAGTGGGCAAATTCCTAGGGACAATGAGTGACAGTTACCTCTGGAGAGGAGTATTCGTGGGGCGGGAGTAAGTGAACAGAGACAACAGACTCTTTACACTGTATATTTTCATGTGATTTGGATTTTTTACAGTGATTCTGTATTTTTTTTCTAGAACTTAAGATACTTAACTCTGAATTTTGCTGTTACTCTGCCAACTTGAGGGTTAGGCTCGTGCTGTTCCTTCTGTCTAGGACAAAAATCAGCATTGTCCCCATCTTTCAGGGCCCAGCTGAAATGTCACCGGCTCTAGCCGGAAGATGCCTTCCTCATTTGAACTTCCATAGCATTTGGTTTGTATCATTCTGTGGACACTTACAACACAATGCACAGACCCCTTACCTCCCCTAGGAGGTTCGTGGTCCTCCGAGACCATTATGGTCACTGGAGATCTCATACATTTCTTCTCAAGACAGAGAGATTTTATTGGGTGGGTGGGTGGATGGATGGATGGATGGATGGAAAAAATAAAAGAGAGAAGGGAAAGAGAAAAAAATGACCAAAAGAGTTTCTTTATGAGACAACAAATGTGTTTCATTGGTCTCTTTGACAAGTGAAAATGCAAAACCTTGTTCTCTTGAGAAGGTTTGTTCTAGACATATTGTGTCAAAGGGAACTTGTCCTACCCATCACATTTTTGAATTCTGTGACTATACCCCCTTTTGGCCAGTGGTCATTGGATCCAAGATCATTCAAACCATAGGTGTGGGTGGCCTGGGCAAAGGCCTGATGTCCTGCCCAAACAGGGACTCCCAGGATCATCCAGGGTCTTATTCTCAAGACTGTGGATTGGGAAATGTGGATAGAGATAGGAGTTAGCAGTAGGAACTGACCCAGAAAGATGCAGAGAGGGCAGGAGGAAGGGGGTGGGGTGGGGTGGGGGGTTAGGGACCAGGAGGAATTATGAGGAGGCCAAAAATACAACTCAGAGCGTAGAAATAAGCAGGAGTCAGTAACAAGTGGAAGAGATGTAGAAGAGAGAGTGCAAAAGCCAACTGGTAGCCACCTGGAAGAAAACGCGAGACATTTCCCCAAAGAGAAGCGAAGAGAGAATGTAGCCAAGCCACGTTGTTAGTGGTGTCAGCATGGACACCCGGGCAGTGTGTTGTGGCTGAGGTCGCCCAAGCTGCTTCCACTTCCTGTCTCTGAATAGGCCCATGGGATTCCCGCCTCCCTCGGGCCTGCGGAGAGCCCTCACTGCCTGGGCTGCCGTTCGTGCGTCTCTGTCCCTTGGGAACAAAGGAAGCTAATTGTTAACAAAGTTTTGGTTACTGAACTGAGCTCTCAGATCGAGAACGTGCATTTGGTTTTTCTAGACCGCGTGAGCATCGTAACCATACAGGAAGTATAATCGTCAGTCCAGTGCTTAAGCTCCATGGTTACAAATGTGTTCATTCCTTAAACCAGCGCTTCCCAAACTCTTTCAAGTCATGGCACACATAGAAAATGATCATATTTGCACCGTACGCTGATGCAGCCTGGGTAATGCTGCCCCAAGCACCCCAGGTCCGAAGGGATTATTACCTCTTGCAGACCTGTCGTCCATTCCTGTCATACCCATTCGGGAAGCTCCGCTGTGGGCTGCTAGCCTGTGAAACAAGTTAAAGCTTCTGTATAGGTGTTCTGGAAGAATTCATACACAAAACTCCCTCGCCCACTTCAGTCTTTCACCCATTTTAGATGGACCTTGAGAGAAATGTTTTCTTCTCCCCCAGTTTTCCCTCTGAAACTCTATATAGAAGTAAATTTCTGGTATACGGGCATTTGTCTGTTAGGTGGAGGTTGTCAGCCCCTCGGACCCAGTGCCACCATTGCAGAAGAGGTTGCATGCCTTCCTTGCAAGTTGGAATGTATCTTTCTGAGTATAAAAAGAGTTTTATTTTATCTCTGCCAACCTCAGCTGATTGGATGAGCTGGAGGATGGAGTTCAGAAGCTTCTGAGGTTGCAAGGAGACGGATTGGAGATTTGACACTCCTCGTGCCTTAGCAGGGACCCAAGAAGAACCTGATAGATGTTTTGTAATAACCTTTGGACACAAGGGAACATTTTAGGTTCACTCCAGACAACGCAAGCATGGAATAATTCATCCTCTGAACGGCTTTGTTTTAGTTGACAAACTGTTGCTTAAGCATTGTATTGTTTCCAGGAAAAAAGTGAGCATGTTTTACCCTGGGTGTTTCTTTGTGGACAGGGCCGTGCCTTTTTGCAGAAATCTGGAATGGCCAGTTGTCATCATTGCACACACTGAGTGAGGGCCTGCTGTATTCTGGACACTGTCCTAAGCATCGTACAGTATCATCTCCCTTAACCTTTATAGTAGCCTTTGAGGATGGTTCTAGTGCTATTGTTATCCTCATGTGATAGATGAGGAAACTGAGGCAGTAGCTAGAAAGTGGCAAAGCCCAGAGTTAAACAGGCAAGTATTTCACCCTACTCCTAGGATCAGATATGTTTGTAACCCATTTGCTTCTGCTTCAGCCCCATTGACACTGCTCTGTGGTAGTGATGTTCTGTAAGAGCCTGCCAGTTCTGACGGAGCCAGGGGAACGCTCTCAGGACTGTCCTTCATGAATGACAAGTTACAATGTTTAGAAAACAAATGAACTTTATTTTCTAAATTGCTACTAAATGGCTGGGCTTGGAGATATTGAGAACAGGAGGAAGCCGTGTACACGACCTCCAAAGGGACGCGTTGATGTTTGCTGCGTTTTGCTTCGTGTGTGCACCAGGGAAACAGCCAGGGCCCATGTGGAGTCGGTCTGTGGCCACTGGGGAGGGCCTGGGGTGGGATTAGAAATCTCGTCCGCGACCACACGCCCGTGATGGCAGGGCCTCCCGGGACCCTCGGGGTCGGGGGCGCGCCAGCAGCTCCAGGATTCAACCTCAGTAGGTGCTTTCCTTGATGCTCACTTTTGTGCAGAGATTCAAGGGACAAAGCGATTATGGACAAATTAGCTTCCCTCCCCAGGGGGAAAAGTGGGTCATTAGGGAGTGAGAGGCTGATGGAGACTTGTTACCAAGCAAATTATTTCCCAGTTCTTTTCCTTCATTTCTGGGGGGGTGAGGGTGGGGGTTCTCCTTCTTCCGTTTGTCTTTCCCCACTTTCAGTGTTACCCCAAATTAAATTATTCCCAGTAAACAGACAAGTCAGAGTTCTCAGAGCTCTCTAAAATCACAAGATTGGGTTACTTTAATGTGAATTCAAAGATTCTCTATGATCCTGTCAGTAATTTGTGAGTGACATATGTCTCATTTTTTGAAAATAGGTTTTATAATAATTGACCTTTTATTTCTGGATAGTTATACCAATTTCATCTTTTCTATGTCTAACAAAAATTGTGATTGCATATTCAGAAAGAGAAAGGTATACATTTACTAAATGCCTACTAGGTGTAAATACAGTCACTCATGACACCTCATCCATTTCTCATAATCCACCAGGAAGAAAGTACTATCCCCCTCTTACAGATGAGGATATTGAGGCTCAGAGAGGTTATGCAACTTGTCCAAGGTAACCCAGCAGCTGGTTAGTGGTGGAGTCTGGACTTTAAACCAGCTCCGGTCTGCCTAATTGCAGAGTCGTTCCAGAGGGTGTCCCCGTGCCGTGCCCCTTCTGTAGAATAGAGTAAGATGCCATTACTCAGCAGACGGTGCATTCTCACTGTCTCTTGGCACTGAGTATCCGAAAATAAGGATGATGGGATCTCTGCTCTGAAAAAGCTCATAGTATATTAAGGAAGAGTCAGTAATTGTGATACAGAATGTGAAGTCCAATTTACAGTAGGACAGGGAGGGTCCACATGCCAACTTCCTGAGACAAAAAGAAGCAGCTAAAAAGGTTTTTCACCCAAGATGGGACACTGGCACCAAGTCTTAAGCTTGCCAGGCAAAGGAGTGGGGTGGGGGAAGGGGTGGGTAACCTTCTGAGCTGGGAATAATGTGGGCAAAGCTCTGAAACAAAAGGATGTTCAGTGTGGTCAAGACAGAATGTGTGTTGGTTTCCTAGAGGTGCTGTAATACAGTACCGTGAGCCAGGTGTCTTGAAACAGCAGAAGTTTATTCTTTCACAGTCCTGGAGGCTGGGAGTCCAAATCAAGGGCTCTGAGGAGGCATCTGTTCATGCCTCTCCTGGCTGCTGGTGACAGCCAGTGACCCTTGGCATTCCTTGGCCTGTAGATGCTTCACTTCAGTCTGTGCCTTCACCTCCACCTGTGTTCTCCCTGCGTATCTGTGTCTTCACGTGACTGTCTTCTTATAAGGACACTAATCCTGGATGAAGGGCCCACCCTACTTCAGTCTGAACTCATTTTCACTAGTTAACCTTATTTCCAGATTGGGTCACATTCTGAGTTGGGGCTTAGGACATCCACATATCGTTTGAGAGGTAGGGGACACAGTTCAACCCATAATAGTGTGTTGAGGGCCGCCATCTGCTTATCACAAAACATTTGTGCCGCAACAGAGAGCTATGGCTTCAACCTGTAGGCAACAGAAAGCCAGCTGAGGTGTGAGCTGGGGAGTGATGGCATCAGTTGTATTTGGGCCATAACTGGCATCGGGGGGAGGGGTGAAGTGGGGACCAGTGCATAGTAGGTAGCCCCTCAGAACGCACTCCAGTTTTTAGTCAAAATATTATGCAGAATTGGGTTTCTGTAATTCAGCTTTCCTAGGAAGTAAGAGAACCATTGTGATCAGGTTTCTGAAAATGCTTTGGAGTCACCACACAGCAGATCACCATTCCGAAATGAGAATGGTCCTTTCTCCTTCGTATGTATTGCCTGTTTTATTGCTGCCCACAGCTCCACTCTTGGTTTTATACAACATATGGGAATTTTTTTGACAAAGAAAAACATTAGATGAAACGATCTTTAAGCTCCTTGTTTTTTCAAAAATAATGGGAGACCATGCCTTTTAAATTATTTTCTGTCATTAGACATAATTGTCCTCGGGACTATCAGTGTAGACGTTTTCAAAATGTAGAAGCAAATTAAGGCAAAAATTGGCATCCCTAGCATTTGTATCTCTAGCAGCTTTGGGAATAAGTGTGGGTTTTTTTAACTGCCTCCCCGCATCCCCAAAGAAGAGGATATGTCTGAGAATAGAGAGAAAGTGCCAGGCTCTTACAATCAACCCCCGATCCTGGGACACAGTACTTTTGTATCTGTGACTCGTTTCAGCGAGGTGCTACTATGGTTGAAAGAGTAGGATTACTCTGTCTTTATTTTTCGCTCTTCTCATTTCCTTAGAAACTAAAGCTCCCAAGTTAAAGCGTGGCCTAATAGCTAAGACTCAGGCCGATGGCACTCCTGGCCCCTGCGCTAAATTCCAGTGTGCCTCTTGTCATTGTGATAGCCCCAAACAACCCTGTTGTAGGTTGAATTGTGTCCCACCTGAAAATATGTGGAAGTTCCCACCACCACCCCCGTACCTGCAAATGGGAACTTCTTTGGAAATAGGATCTTTGAAGATGTAATCAAGTTAAGGTGAGGCATACTGGATTACCAGTATGACTAGTGTCCTTACAAGAAGAGAAAACAGAGACACAGACATGACAGGGGAGAATGCAAGATGAAGACAGAGGCAGATTTTGGAGCAGTGCCCCTACAGGCCAGGAGATGCCAAGGTTTGCCAGCAATCACTAGAGCTAGGAGAGAAGCATGGGGCAGACTCTCCTCAGAGCCTCCAGTAGGAACCAACTCCACCAACCCCCCAAATTGAGACTTCTAACCCTCGGAATAGGTGTCACAACTTGTTGCTGGGGGGATTAAGCATGTCCACTGTGACTCTACTGGGAAAGACTCTCGGAAGCTTGTCCCTGGCTTCCTCCAGACTGCCTCACGTGCCTTTGTTTCTTGCTGATTTTGCTGTATGTCCTTTCACTGTAATAAATCTTAGCCATGAGTACCACCATAGGCTGAGTCCTGTAAGTCCTCCGAGGAACTCATCACACCTGGAGGTGGTCTTGGGGGAACCCCTGACGCAAGACTCACAGGGACGACTCCAGTGGAAAATGGCTGCTCAGTGTTGGCACTTTTATTAACCTTCAAAGATGTCTATTTTAATTTCCCTCTTCTAGAATTAAGCACTTGATTATTTTAGGTGTAGCACCCTTAACAGCTATAACTTCTTTGAATTTTTCAAGAGTTTAGAAAGGCATTGTGGTGTGTATATACCATTTATTATGTGGTACCCCAGGAGGTCTAGGAAGGACCCCGTATTCAAATACCTTATACAGCTGCTTTCAATGTATGGATATTCTCACTTAAAGGGATAATGGAGACTCTAAGTAGCCTTATGTCAGCCCAGGTCAGAGCTTGCCACAAGATGAGTTTGTGGCAGATTTAAGGTAAAAAATTTAGATTTTGAATCTTTCTTTTGCTTATCAGGAAATGGAGAATTAGAAAAGTTAAGTGATTTGAGAATGGTAGCACAGGTTGTATTTGACTGAGCTGGATTTCAAACCTAGGAGTGAATATCTGGGTCACATGCCAGAGAGCTCTTAACTCTTCCCCTGTACTGTCTTTCTAGTTATTATTTTAAAAATACATGTTCTGTGTCTGAATTCCACTAATGAGGAAGGAGTATGAGAGCAAGGAAGAATAGGAAATAAGAAAGTAATTCTCTTTGGTATGGCCATTTGCATACTTACCTTTCCTCATGAAACTGATTGCAAATATATGACATATATGTGCCTCTGTAACTCTCCTAAGTACACAGCAAGACCCAACAGAGACAGAGCCACCAATTTTATCTCCTAGCATGTCCTGTGACATCCTTAGTGACAGTCATCCTCCAAGTGTGAGTGTATGTGTGCGCTTGTTTGGCTTGTGACTTCCAAGAAAGCAATATTATATTTTGATTATTTTTTTATCTCTCTCTCTCTATTGTATAGTCCTTAATAATTCATTTGAGTAGTTTTTTTTTTTTTTTTGTAGAATTGAGTAGGATGAGGGTGAGGGTTTGTATATCCTTTGGCTGGATGAGGGTTTGTATATCCCTCGCTGGGGAGGCCAACACTTGTTGGAAAAGGCCCTTAACAGAAGTTACACGCATTTGCCTTCAATGTGACAATAAAGTGATGGTTTAGAGAAAAAGAGAAGCGATTGGACTACTTTCTCCAATAAAATACCTTCCTTTAATGAGATAGTAAAATACAACTTACATAGATACTTGCTGTGAGGAGGATGTGGGGTACAAGTAATCACTGACAATCTAATATATGTGAACTGTTAGGTTTTAATTTTGCCCTTTTGCCCCAACCTAACCCTCACTTTTAAAAATAAATATTCTTATCGTTTAGAAAGATGCTAGTAACCTAGTTTTCCATGTTCTTACATCCTGGGAGCTTTGTCATTCTAATAAGTCAGTTCTGCCTTGACTTGCAAATCAGCTTAATTTATTTCTAAATGAAATCTTGAATTTTTCATTATGCTTGGTACAAGCTTAGTAATTCTCAGAAAACAGTCCTAGTTACATTAAGTTTAGCTAGAAATTCTGAGATTCAAGGATGCTTACAAAACAACTGTCATTCTTTGCAATGGCTTCATTATTTAGTGACATGGTTAACAGCACTGTTTTATTTGAAAATGTCTTTGTCTTTCTCTACTTCTAGCGACAGTTTTCCTGGAATTCTGGAAAAGACGGAGAGCAGTAATTGCTTATGACTGGGATTTGATTGACTGGGAAGAAGAGGAGGTTTGTATCACTTACCTCAGAATTTTTAGAAAAGCCAATCACCAAGAAATACACAATCCCTGGGAGCTGTCCTCTCTGTTCTGTGACAGAAGTCAGGTTTACTTATAAAGCACTTTCAATACCTATCTTTGCAGAAAACTCCAAGCACTATAAAAACTACTAGCATAATTATTTTTAGAAGACAACATTTTGATCGGAATAAAAAGTCCATGGCTAAGTAAAGCATTTCACTTTTAGATAGAAGCATCCCTGGAATTGATAATAAGATTTGTTTCATTTTCTTAAATATTAGCTATTTCTTTACTTCGGTAGAAGAAGGGTCATAGTTTTACAACCCCAAGGAAGCTAGCCTCCTAAGAAAATACTCCAGGGAGATGGTCCTGTGAGCTCCAGGACGCTGGACAGCGCCCGGATGTGCGCAAGCTCAGGAGTGGAAAATGCTGCGGGGAGACCACTCCTCCGCCAGCCTCCTTGATGGATGCTAAGTGCAAGGCCAGCTCTAGATCAAACTGAAGGAGAGGTACACTCATTCCTTCAGACTTCGCATTCTCAGCACATCACATCGCATCCGAGCCCCATCACTCTTCTAGGCCAGTACACAGTGCCCTCTTCTAACCTGTGTCTGGTCTTGACGCTCTCTTCTTGCCCCATTCCTGTCAGCAGTCTCTCAAGTACCCATGCTGAGCTTGGTCACCAAGTAGGGACCCTGCCTCCCTTGTCAGTCTGTCCAGGCCTGTCCCCCTCTTTCCTTCCTCTCATCCATTATCTCTGACCTCTCCTCAGACCCATTTCCTCAAAGCCTCGATGTGCTAATAAATCAGACAAACTAGCCATGTGATGGAGTAATGGGTACCTTCCAAGAGACATGCATATATATGTTTATATATTGAAAGGAATCTTCTAGAAACGTAAATGAGAATTTTAACTCTGTGGTAGGTATGGCAAGGGAGGTAATTTTATGAGATATTTTTGGTGGTTTTTCTTCAAACCACACCTCGTAAATGGCTGCCTTTTCTGCTCGTGCCCATGAACACATTTGAGTAGCTTCAGATCCAGAGGTGATGCTGGGGTCTTCAGCAGTCCTTGTTCTTTTGCTAAGGCCTCTCTCATGCTTTCGTAAGCATTCTGCAGGGAAAAAATGGTTTCTGGGTTTGAAGAAACCGCCCAGTTAACTCGCATTCCCTGGCAGCACTCACTGCGTTTGGGACTTCCTCCTCGTAAAGCCGTCGGTTGTTAGATGCTTTCATGAGAGTGACTCTCAAATGGGACGGGAAATGTTTCCTGGGGATTTGAGTCACCACTAAGCAATTATGTCATCTTAGACAAACTACTTCACTTTTGGACTGTTTTCATTTCTAACAAAAAGAAGCTGTTTCTGAATTTTCCTCTTTCAGCTGGAAAGGGTGGCATTATTTAAGTCACTTGGACAAAACCAGTCTAAAAGTCACCATTGGCACTTGTGGCGGGCCCACGACGTGGGGACCCTTAGAATAAACATCCCCAGTAAGTCTGAGGCCTTCTGTCTTCCCAGCCCTGTTAAAAACCTTTCTTTCACTCAGCATACGTTTCCGTGGGAACCCACCACCCGTGTAGCCACGTCCCTTCCAGCTCTCCATTTGGGACTCATTGTGGAAATGCCTCTCACTTCTAGCCTGCCTCTCTCAGCTCGCTGTGCAGAAAAACCCAGAGTTACCGCCTGCCCCCGTCAGGCACAACCCAGCATATTAGGTTTCCAAGGCTGCCATAACCAAGTACCACAGACTGACTGGCTGAAACAACAGAAATGTATTGTTGCACAGTTCTGGAGGCTGGAAGTCTGAGATCAAGGTGTTGGCAGGGTTGGTTTCCTCTCAGAGCTTTGAGAAAAGGATCTGTTGTCCCAGGCCTCGCTCCTTAGCTTAGGGATGGCCATCCACACCCTGAGCCTTCTCATTGTCTCTGTGTCACTGTCTAAACTTCTTCTTATAAGGGAGAGCACTAGTCATGCTGGCTTAGGGACCAACCTAATCACCTCGCTTTAACTTATTACCTCTGTAAAGACCCCGTCTCCAAATACAATCATATTCTGGGGACAATATGTGAATTTGTGCAGGGGACACAATTCAGCCCCTAACACCCAGGAAGACAGGCCTAACTCCGTGATAGGCCTCAGTTCCTGGATAGTTAACTCAGTGACTCTTGATGACCCTTGTGGCCTGATAGATTAAAAGCATTTTCCAAAGAAGTGGAAGATTCTAGGTCTGTTGTATTTACAAGGGCTGTCTGGAAAGTATCCAGTCATGTCATATGAAAAATAGAGACATTTATGGCTGGATTTTTTTCTGGACAGCCCTTGAGTATCTTTAAGGAGACAGAAGCTGTTTCTAACTATCTCCCCTGGCCTGCCTTCCCCATTCCATGCCACTGAGTGACGTTCAGGTTCGGGCGCATCCGAAAGCAGGAGCCAGGCTGCCCTCATTCTCCCAGGTGGTGCCAGTTCCTCATCGCCTGCCGTCCGTCAGCAGCTCGTCCACTTCCTGTCAGTGCCTTCGTGCCCGTCTTGGGGGTTTCTGCCTGGATTTATTTAATCAGCAGAGTTTCCACTCATTTTCTCCCCTCTTCCAAGACACTCAAGTTGAACATGTACTTAATTAACTGGAATCACTTCAGTTACCCTCTTGCTGATTACCTTCTCCTAATCCCATAATTGCTTTTTAGTCAGAAGTTTTTTCATGGTGGATGGGGTTTAACTAATTGAAATAAAGTCTCTGCTTTATTTAGAATTAGGGGAGCTTTGGTTTTAGGCATTTGAAAGGGATTTACTTTGCTTTCCACACCAATTAAGAACACATTTAAAATCTATGATTAAAGGTAAATGACTCCTATAGTGGCTAATATAAAAATAGATGCACCATGTTTTTAGTCTTAAATCAAAAAATACAAAAAGAAAATTGTAGCATACCAAGAATTATATTGGCATTATAGCTCACAAATGAAGTCTGAACATTTCGCCATCCAGGAGCTTTCTTTGTCTGGGGTCCATGTTCTTTCCTGGTAATAAAAGTAAAAGCTTATTAATTATTTCAAGCCACCAGAGACAGGACAATGGTCCCTTTTCTAATTCTCATCATCTTTCTTCAAGCATGGTTTAATAAGATAACAGACATCTAACTATTAGTCTAAATCACATGGCCTTGATGATGATAAGTCTAGGTCATCATTCTTTAGATTTTCTTGAAGTGGCCAACTTCCAAACCTTTATACCTGGATCTCAAGCCCAGCTCGTTGATTGACTGAGTGCAGCAGCTGTTGACTCAGTTTTCCTGGGAGGTAAAACGACAGTTTTGCTATTGTGTGTGCACCTCCTCAGAGCATGAAAATGCATCTGCTTGTTTTTTTAGGAGGAAATACGGCCCCAGTTTGAAGCCAAGTATTCCAAGAAAGAGCGGATGAACCCCATCTCCGGAAAGCCGGAACCCTATCAGGCATTTGCAGACAAATGCAGCCGACTCATCGTGTCTGCGTCGGGGATATTTTTTATGGTTTGAACGTTCTTTACGAAACTCCTTTTTCCGTACCATGCAGACTTGTAGCATGGTAACAGTAATCATCATATCAGGCTTTTGCATAGTTCTACACGTTTTTGCATGTTCTCTTATTTAATCCCCTCAACGTCTCCGTGAGGTGGTCAGAGATGGTATGGTTTCCATATTACAGAGGGAACAACTGAGACTCCAAAAGGTCAAGGGCTTGTCCAGGTTCGCCGCTAGATAGGGAGTAGAGAGGCAAGAGCTCAGATCCTCTCATCTAATGTTCTCTTCACTTGCCTCTCTGCCATGCTGAAAGGTAACTAAAAGTACGAGGTAGGACCTCCAGCAGTAATTTTCAAACTTCCTTCTACCAGGCCATTGTAAGAAATACATTCTCTGTCACAAGCCAGGATGTGCTATGCAACCAGATTTATAAAACTAACCAGAGTAACAGAAACAGTGCTCACCATTACAACACACGATGGACTCTGATTTTTTTTTCTCTTTTATTATAGTCTGTTTTTAGTGTCGGCTATAACCCCCTAAAATTGATTCCCAGACTCACTAATGGTTCTATCAGTTTGAAAAACACTTACTTGAAGCTGGATGGTTAGCTTTTCCTCAAAAGATGTCATTTTTGTGGTCAACTTTGACCCTATTGACTACTAAACAAAACATGCAAATTTTTCAGGAAATGTCATTTTAGAACACTAAGGAGTGGTTAGGCTTCTCTTTTCTGCTTTTCAAATAGCAAGTATGTAAATACACAAGTATATCCTAGGTCGTTAGAGTGGAAAGGGCAAGACTACAGCAAACCCAGACAGTCTGCCCCCTTGAGCTAGGAGTAAACTGGGGAGATGGACAGGGGACAGCACGCCCGTGTCCCTCAGCTCAGATCAGGATTCCCACCCACGCCTCCTCCTGGTTTGTAAGCAGCTGTGTCATGCTTTGCCTTGTATACGGATGTTCATGTTTATAGTCTTGGTTCTTGTTTCTCACAACAAAACCTACAGACGTAGATTAAGCTTTCTCTATTCTACCTAGAGCATAAGAGGTTGAAACCGTGGAGAGGACAAGCTGCTACCCCAAGGTCACACTGCGAGGTAGAAGCTGAACCAGGACTCAGACCTGACTTCTTACTGAGTCCAGCGAGGTGTCCAGTCCACCATATTGCCCCCCACCCCGTCTGAAATTATGGACTTCACCTATTGCCCTATCACCAGCTCTAGGTTTAAGACATGGGAAGTTTTTCATTTCTATTATTATTAATTATTATTGCCAGTTCCAGCTACAGTTCATGCTCAAGCTTTTAGAGCACATCACTCAGAGTAAGCCAAAAATCGTTTCTGGAAAACAGAGGAATACTTCTATGAAGAAAGAAATCTATAGGTCAGCAGAGGTCATCCTGAGGCCTCACTTTTAAGATCCAGGGAAAGAGAGAACTGAGCAGCTAAGTTCTCTACTCTGACATATTGAGTCACCTAATGAAAGTCACAGAACTTTTTGGAGTCTCAGGTTCCTATTATTTTACAGAGGTAGAAGACATACTATATTCTTCTCCAATACCATGAAATCTTCAGAGAAGGATGTGTCAGTTCAGTCTGTGTTTATACCTGATTAATAATTGATTATGCACCTATCGCATAGTTGGCTCATTCAGCAGCAAATGGCTGAACACCTGTAATTATGCTCAGGTGCTGCAGAAACCATGGTGAGCAAAGCAGATGCCACCCCTTCCCCTGGTGGAGCTTGCTTTCTAAGTGGGGGAGAGTGTCAATAATCAAACTGACAAATTGTTAGAAATTATCAGTTGGATACTAAAAGAAGAGTACAGTTACCATATAACAACAAAAAATTCGGGGAGTCGTGAAAACCTTCACTTGTGAGCTGAGATGGGAAGGATGAGCAGGTGTTACCCAGGCTGTCCGTGTGTGCACATTCAGCAGGGGAATGAGGGAGTCAGCATTTTAGGCAAAGGAGGTGGTCTCGAGAATTAAGGGCGCTGAGCACATCTGAAATGATGAGTAACGGTCTGGGGACAGGGACATGGCACACCATGCGGGGGAGTCTTGCGGGTCACTGTAAGGGCTTGACTTTTATCCTAGGACTGAAAGGAGACCAATAACTAGTTCTAAACAGAACAGTGACATCATAATATTTCTATAATAAATATTTATCTGCTCAATTGAATATTCTGCTTAATAAAATTTTACCCCATAGCTTAACACAGTTTTTATACACTTTCAAGCACTATGGTTGAATAACAAAACAAATACAAATGGACAAGAGAAAGCATTAACCACAATGAGAAGTGTGCATTTTGTTGTGGTTTGTCGAGTCGGGGGTACCACCGTTGCTCTATTTTCTTTTGTCATTGGAGGCCTTTCCAAGGGCAGGGACCCTACAGCATTCCACCACCGTGCTCACTGGGTCTCCTCTGTCTCCCTGCCAGATCTGCGTGGTGATCGCCGCCGTGTTTGGGATCGTCATATACCGGGTGGTGACTGTCAGCACTTTTGCTGCCTTCAAGTGGGCGTTAATCAGGAACAACTCTCAGGTTGCAACCACAGGGACTGCCGTGTGCATCAACTTCTGCATCATCATGCTGCTGAATGTGGTAAGTGGCTGCAGGGTAACCAGGCAGAGGCATAGAGTGTGTGCGCCGCAGTGGGAGTTTTCATCTGTTGCTAAGGGGACCTGGTCTCAGAGAGGCCCAGAGCACTGATGGCCCGGCAGCAAAGTGCCTGGCATGACATGCATTCGGGTCTGGGTCAGTTAAAGAGGGCTTGAGTTAAATCTAGGCTCCAGGATTTTCTGCAGTGTTAGGGTGGGCAGGATACTCCGTGAATCGTAGTTCCCTTATTTGCCCAGTGAGATGGCACTGTACGTACCCCTTGAGGAAGGTTAGAGGATGTATTTTAAAGGCACAGCTCAGACGTAGTTTAACGGTGTTGGTTCCCATTTCCTCTGATTCTGAATGATGGGAAGGTCACGATATCCAAAGCCTTCCTTGCGATGACTCTGCAAGGACATATCAGGGTGGCATGTATTGCTTGTGTTGATTTCAAGTGGTTTTTTTCAGTTGTATATTTCAGTCCAGATGTCTCCCCTGAACCCCAGACTCTCGTGTCAAACTGCCTGTTCGACCGCCCTTACCTGACACACTCACACCCAGACTCCGCGTTTTCTTTCCAGCCCAGCTGCTCCCTCAGCCTCCCCCACTGTAGTTGAAAACGTTGGCATTATCCTCGACCCCTCTGTTTCCTCTCACTGTCAGAATATTTCCAGAGTTTGATCACTTTTCACATATCTCCACCTCCCACCTGGGTTATTGCCTAACTGGGCTCCCAGCTTCCATCTTGGCTCCCTTCAATCTAGGTTCCTCCCAGCAGCCAGAGCAAGCTTCTTACATGGAAGTTAACTCAGGTCACTCCTCTGTTCACCAGGTCCAGGGGCTTTCCTCTGGCTCACATGTCCCCTGAGGCTCTCCCCCATGAGGCCCCAGTGACACCTCTGCCCTTGTCCTTTCCCTGCTCCTGCAGATGCTCCTGCTCCTCGCTGGCTTCCCTTGGCTTCTTGGACACCCAGGCATGCTCTCAGCCTAGGACTTCTTCCTTGCTCTTCTCTCTGCCGGAAATTTCCCTCCCCACTGGGTCAGCACAGCTTGCTCCTCACCTCCTTCAGTTCTCTGTTCAAATGTTACTTCCTAATGGCTTCCCGGGTCACTCAATTTAAAATTGCAACCCACTCCTTCCACCAGATTATTCCCCATCTCCATGCCTACTGTATTTTTCTCTGTGGCCTTTATCACCATCTCATGTGCTATCTATATTTTTTAAATTTATTTTGTTTATTATTTGTCTTTGCCATTGGAATTGTAGGCCCAGGAGGGCAGAAACTTTCGTCTGTTGCTATTTCCCAGTGTCTGAAACAGGACCTGGCACATAGTAGGCTCTCAGTAAATTGTTGTTATAAGGCAATGGCAGACATCGTTAGACTTGAGGTCAACCAGTGTATAAAAATATCAATATTAGAGGTTTGTAACAGGGAATAAGTAAGATAATATATGTGAAGAGCCAAGCACACTGTTAAGCCTAGAAATGTTCAATTAATTATAATTCCCCTCACTCTCATTTATACTGCATCATAAACCTGGGCCATAGTGCTCTAATGCTCCCATCATTAGTAAAGGGCTTCCCAAAGGCCAAGTAATTTAATACTGTCATCAGCACAGTCTTGGCTACACAGATTGTTATTTCAAGATCTTTAAATAATCCTGAATTCTATAAACCAATAAACTCTGAGTAACTCCTAAAGCATCGAGCCTACACAATAATAAAGAAATTTATTTAAGATTCTTAGGTGAGCTAGTAATCACTGAGTTAGTGAAATATAGGTAATTTCTTCTTACTGTTATCATTAAAATACAAAGGAATTTATAATTTTAGGGGAAAAGTTTCAACATCCAGAAGTTATAAAAATGAAAGGAGAGCAGCTGCTGCTGATTTTGATGTCATGATTGCGTAACTACTTGGACAAGTGCAGATTGAAAGTGGATGGTTGGCACCAGCTGGCCCTTCCCCCTCCCCCGCTCAGCTACTCGCAAAGTTGATTATGAAACATGCATTGTGAAGAGGGGTGATTCATGGTGAAATTAACCAAATAGCCAGATCAGTGAAAGAGTCTGCATCCAGGTAGGATGCAATGAATTAAAGCTTACTGTATTTTTTATCATCTTTTTTCTCTAATGTCTGATTAAAATTTAATTTATACATCCTACCTAAGAAATAAATTTCTGCATATGTGCAGCGAGTCTATAAATACATGTTTGGTTGTGCATTTTGAGCAGGTGCCAGTGTTGTCAGAGTAACATTTCATTTAACTGGAAATCACTTATCCAGCAATTTCTACTTCATGAGACGCAGTTAAGAAAAGAGCAGGTAAACTAAAAATGTGCAAGGGAGGCTATGGAGTGGAAAACATGTAGTTATGAACATCACAAAGCACCTACCATGTGCTGAGAGCCAGACTAGTAGGGATTTTATATGTTTTATCTAGCAAAGGGTTTCAGAGTCACCAAGATGGATGACACTCAGTCCACACACTAACGCTAACATTTTATTATCCTTCTGAAGGCCCCTAAGGTGTATTTTCATTTATTTCAGATAACATGTGAGTACCTTTGGTGTTCTGATTTCTCTGCAACATCCAGTTAGAGTAACAAGGTTACTAAGGCAACAGTACTGACAAGGGCAGGAAATGACAAGCCATAGCAAAGGGAAGGAAAGAAAATAGGAAGTGTACGTAGGCGTTCTGAAGGTGTTGTCGTCAGCACCCACTTGTGCAGGAGCCAGTTGCTGGACGTCCTCGGCTGTCTCTGGTAACGTCCCCATCCCGACACGCGCGTTTCCAGTCCTGTCTCGTGCCTGAGCCTCTGCGGGTTCCACTACGAAGGCAGCCATGTGTGCGATATAGCTTGGAAAGGTTTTCATCAGGGTCTCTAAAAGCGAAGTTAAGTCCTTCAAAAGCAAATACTGCATGAAGGACAGATGGCAGACTAGTGACTGTCACGTAGCTTTGACCAGTTTAGAAGTGAACTGTCTACTAATTTCTGAAATGACTCAACGGTATTTTCATGACCCAATAATAGGTTTTCATAGCTACAAAAATTGTATTCAACTACTTAAAATTTTGGCCATACTGCTCTTGGGAAAATGATCATTTATACATTAATCATTAATACCTTTTCATTCTTGAACATAAAAACCTTGAGACCTAGATTGGTTTTTAATTTGTGTTAATTAAAGCCTCTAATTTTTAAAGAATATTATTGTCATGGACCACATATTCACTTCTTACTTTTTGCCAGAGTTGTCCAATGCTGATTGAAGAGGCAGATGTATAAGAAATGCCTAATTTTATAATAGATTTGATGATGTGTATTTACTCCTACTTAGTATGTACTTTAAAAATAAAATTCATTTTGTTTTATACAAAAATATTCTGGATCCTAACAAAATATTATGCATCTTCATGACTGGTTAAGGGGCACTTACTACTTTTCATTTTATTTCTTTTCTTAAAAAATAAATACTTCAAAGATGGGTGAATAGGATGGATTTTCTTGTGACTTGTCATACTATTGCAATTCCATTCTGCTTTGCTTGCAACCAAAGAACATCTCAGTATGATGGTTGCAAGCTAAAGATGTCAACAGAGGGTATGTCAAATCCCGGGGGAGACTGAAAGTTAGTACCATTCTTTTCATTCAGCCATATCAGTATGAATCAGGTATTTTATTACACTGTAAACAGTGAAACGCATGATGTCTTATTCCAAAAAGAAGGAAACCACACAGTATGGCTTGCATCAGACAGGCTCAGGTACATTGGTCTAGAGAACAAAATCAAAAGTGCTCTAATCAGAAGCTTCTTTTGGAAATAACACTTAAGATCAGAATGCTTTTCATCTGTCATTTACAGATTTTAACATGCACAATTTGTCCCTTTCAGTTTGGAAACTTAAGATTTTTCCACTGCTCTTATCAGAACAAACTATCTGTGGTCTCTATCTCAGCCGCCTAATGAGAAATTAGACCCCGGAAACCTCTCATCAGAAGATCTGGGGCTGGCCATCAGTCCCTCTGTTTATGTGCCCTTTTCTGTGTATAAAATTTCAAAGCCTCATGTCCCTCTCCATGTATCTTCACTGTATACAGAACATAGTCCCAAGTGCCACAGATGCCTACTTGGTCCCATACACTTATTTTTCAAAAGGTTAATATTTATCATATTTCAACTTCTGTGCTGTTCCTTTTATAAATTCCTTTTTTTCAGTGTCCAAACCAAAATAATGTTGGCATGTCAACAACTCACAAGACCTCCGAGACAAGTGTGCAAAGTGAGCCACTTTGACAAATGTTTGTCATCGTGAAAGATATAAAGGATAAACTGGGTAACCAAAAACTATGTTTTTGAGAAAGGTTGTCTCAGCTGTCAAATCTAATTTTCCTTGATAATTACATAATTAAATAACTTGAATGATACAATATGCTTGTAACAGTAAAATATATTTAAGACATCTATCTTAATCTGTTATTTACCAGTATTTTATTTTTAAGATAAGAAGTATATATGACTAATCTATACAAGATTTCTAATGGAAAATTATACTAATCTCTTTTAACACTGAACTCCAACATCTGAGGTTTATACACAAAATTTGATACCAAGGCCATATTAATTCCTCTTTTTTTTTTTTTTTTTTGGCTTTTTGGTATGTGGGCAGCTCCCCGACTGGGAATCGAACCCAGGCCGCAGCGCTGACAGCACCAGCGCTGAAGCCTTAAGCCGCTACACCATCAGGGAACTCCCGTCCAAGGCCATATTAATATCATAGTAAACCATAGTCATTGCTAAAAGTTTAGTGTCATAAAGCCTGAGTATTTTGCCTGTTTCTATAATTAGCAAAAATCTCGGAGAAGATCATTCAAAAGTTAAGAAGGATCTTAAGGTCATTGAGTCCAGTACTCATTCTCAACTACACAGCAGGAACATGATAGTCTGGAGAAGAGGTGAGGTAGCCTACCCAAGCCCTGGCTTACTGGCTGGGAAAGTTTTAATTCCGGTCAGGAAAATTTTAACCTGTGTGTTTCCACGCCTTTAGTCGCGATGTGACCTTCATTTGCATGTGATTCCAACCCATTTGACTAGTTTTCCTTTTGATGTGCAGTTACCATCTTTCATTCTCCACGAGGCACTTGTTCTTTTTTCTCGATTCATGCTCTCTGGGGGATCTCCTAGAGCTGGGTTGGCCCTGAACTGTCCGCCCTTCACTTCCCCACACACATGCGTGCACAGACACACATGCCCAGGCACACAGACACACACCTTTTCCTTCTCTCTTGGGTGGATGACTGGGTGAGGTAAAGGATGCAGCCAATACAGTAATGGAAAAGCAGAGCATCATAAGCTTGGGAGTTCTCAGTTGTGTCAGATCACTTCAGTATTGATGAATGCTCTAGTCTAGAAAGTCCAGCAGTCCATAGACAGTAAGGATTCCAGAATCCTACCACCAGAAGCAGTCTTTGAGATTATGCACTGACGATGCTGAGGCCCGGGGATGCTGTGACTTGTTCAGCATCACTTAGCAAGTCGGTAGGTAGTGGCTGCCAGCCCTGCTGTTGCGGAATCACCCACTCCAGAATGCAAAGTGAGATTTTAAAAATAGTATAATGGGACCTTGTCCCTTTCTTTCTTGCCCTGAAAGGACACAGTTGTTCACATTATTTTTGTTGTCTGAGCAACAGATGGGCAATAAAGTCATTTTCACTCATGACTTGATTACCTATTTCCTTTATAATTACAGATTCCTGAACATCTATAGTTCATTTGTTAAATGCATGAACTTTATTTTACAGCTCTATGAAAAAGTTGCGCTTCTTCTGACAAATTTAGGTAAGTAAAACCCTTTTTAATTCATGGTACAGTATTGTAGTCTGGAAAGTACCTTTTCAAAGATTCATTTCTGAAACACTGATGAAGAGAAATAGTCCCTTTGTAGTGAGTTACATACAGCAATTTGTTCTTTGCCTGCAACAGGACATTTTAAACATGTCTAGTAATTGGGAGCTCTTTACCTACAGCTTTAAAACCTGTCACAAACATCATGAACTACTGAAATTTAAAGTAGGTTTTCTCTTAACGCACAAAAAATAAGCATCAAAAATTACATGTGTATAAGTGCCCAGAATCATTTAGAAAAGTGTTCATCTGCCACTGCCTACAATTTTTATTTATTTAAAAATGTATCAAGTTTTCATGGTATATAAAATCACAGCAAAGCTGGCCGCTTTAAAGACTGGAGGCCTTCTACCAGGATGTCGGCTAGCTAACCGTCACTGACGTTTGTTGAAATAACGTTCATCTGGACAAGCCATCCCTAAGAACATTTCTCTGCTAGGATGATCTGATAGCGATACACTGAAAATTTTCCACATTTTCAAGATACAGAAAGTGTCACAATTTTATTATTGGATATGAAGTATTCTGTGCAGTTTCAGGAAATTGCTTGCTCCTACCCACCACCTCTTTTAGTGCATTCCCATATGTAGCTTGTCCAGGTGGGGAAATAAAAGTGTTTTTATTTATAATAATCATTATAATGCAAGATACCATTTATTGAGCCCTTGTACATACCAGATATAGAGCTAGGCACTCAGAATGTGCCCTTTAATGTTACTGAAATCTTCCATCACTACCTGCCTTGCCAAAAAGATACAAAGAGGTTTATGTCCATAGAAGAGGTACCTGCATTGGTAGACTGTGCCCAGTGGCACCTTGATCCAGGCTGACAAAGATGCTAGTGGAGATACAGCGGTGATTGGGACACCTGGGAGCACACCCAGCTGGCCGACAGCCTGGGAGACCTTCCTGGGTAACCAGGAGTTGGGCAGCAGCAGGGAAATAAGGCTAACACCCTTTAAGAATCCTTTCCCTCTTCTTCCCTCCACAGCAGTGCAGCCTAGTTCCAAAATTGACATTGAAACTGTTTTAAATCAGATTCTCTTTCTTTCTCCCCTCCCTGCTCTGATGTGCTCCTGGGAAGCACTTTGAGTTTTAGTCCGTGGAAAAGGAATTGATGGGTTGAAATGGTAAATGAGCAATTAGAAGCTCAGGGAATATGGAAACAGAGAACGTGCTGTTGCATTAAGCACATTTTCTTTGACATTGCTTGGGGTGAGGACGCAGCTCCTGGGGAAGGATAAGTGCATTTGACATGAGATGTCAAGTTGGAGGTTTGATCCGTATTTTGACTTACATGCCAATGTCCAAAGAGCATTTCCTTTATGGAAGTTGAAATGTAAGGATCGGCACCTGACTGAGGTCGGGAAATTGGAAGACACAGTTGGTAATGTACAGCAAAAGCTCTAAAGATGAGGCTATCTCCTTGGCATTTGTCCGTGAGAATGAAAAATGGCCGAGGGTGACAGGTAAGGAAGTTAACTGCTATCAGTGTACCTCTGTCTTAGTAGCACCTGGTATTTCACCGAGGAATTGTTAGCAGCTGGCAGGGAGCCTGACCCCACAGATACCCCACCCCAAAGGCAGAAACTGAGCACAAAAGTAGGGGCTCCTGCAAGCTGCCAGGACTGGTCCCTCCCGCCTGGCCGTCTCTACTGCAGACTCTCTGGACGTGCTGCAACAGCGGGACAACTGGGTATTCTGTCCCCCCAGACAAGTCAGTGGCCGCTTCCCACCACACCCTTGTTGGGGCTCGTCTACAAGCTGGAGAAGTCCACAGATGATCCATTTCATCCCATGCCATCTAGAGGCAAACTGGGCTCCCCGCCAGCCTTCCAAACTCTGCTCCCCTTTCATCCACAGAACAGCCGCGCACAGAGTCCGAGTGGGAGAACAGCTTCACCCTGAAAATGTTCCTTTTTCAGTTTGTCAATCTGAACAGCTCCACGTTTTACATCGCATTCTTCCTCGGAAGGTAAGAAACCCGATCCTTCCACACACCCTGGGCTGAGGACAGAACACGAGCCATTTCTATGAAGTGTAGAAAGAGCACATCAGCCTTCCCCTTCCCATCTCAGGAAATGGTGTTCACCCTAAAGCATCTATGCACCTTTTCTTGCTAAGAGGCAAGTGGAGGACAATCCTTTGGACATGTGAAGGATGTAGACCCCCTCTGCCCCTGAGTCAGGCCCCCAGATCTCACACTTATAGGAGCAGGTGGCACGGGGGTGGGGGGTGGCCTGTAGCATGTCCTAGGTCCCTAACTTCACAGAAGAGAGAAGGACATCCAGACTGGAAAGGGAACTGAATCCAGCAGTGAGGAGGATTTGGAAAGGACCCCATGTTTAGTGGTCATGTCCCATGAATTCCGTTATACCAGGAAGTGTGTCCGAGCAGATGGGAAGCAGGGATGGGTGAGGATTGGCTTTTGGTCATATGGATGCAATGGCCTCTCCTCATGTTTAGCTATTTCAGTGTGGAACTCTAGTCAAATTGTTTAATTTTTTTGAAAAAATCATTGCTGTTGTTCAAAAAGATCGGAATGTGTTTTAAACCAACCTGCTGCTTACACAGGCCACAGCACTTGATACTCAGCAAAAACTGTTGAAGTCACAGCAAGGAGCCTGGCCGCTGTGGTCGGCAGCCAGATAGGCCAAAAAGTGACATATCGCTGGGAGAATTCCAGAAGCTCCAGTTATGACAACCCCGGAGTGTTTTCCTAATTCCCTCAGACCCGATACTTAATCACATCAGTAATTTTTAATGGAAGATGTGCTCATATAATACTCACTGAAAGTTTAGATTTCCAGGATGCTAATGGTTTGTTTTTCTGTGTGTGTTGAAGATTTACAGGACACCCAGGTGCCTACTTGAGGCTGATAAACAGGTGGAGACTAGAAGAGGTCTGTATCCTCCCATCATTCCTTGTTTCCTACAGACTTACATTAAACAGCCTTAGGCCACTTTGTGCCAGTTAGAAACCAGACAGCCTTTCTTCCTCTCCGTTGATTCTGGAATTTCTGTGTTTGCTTACCTCGCAGTGCCACCCTAGTGGATGCCTTATTGATCTCTGTATGCAAATGGGTATTATAATGGTGCTAAAGCAGACCTGGAATAATTTCATGGAACTTGGCTACCCGTAAGTACCTTTGATGTCTGTAGTTGAGAGGCTGCACTGGCTTTTCTAGGTGTGGCAAGTAAGATAAGCAATGCAGATTCGCAACTAAGCCAGTTGTACATAACTGGAGCCAAGTGTCCACGCTCAGATACTCAAAGACATGTGTGGAAATAATAAACATTGGCTCTTTTAGAAGACTTAGCACAAGTCACAAGAAGACAAGTGATATTCATAAAAAGACTGTTGGCCCCTAAGTATTGGCTACTTACACCCAAGCTGCTTTAAATGATGTTGTGGACCCTTTTAGCTCCCGCATTACAAATCTTTATAACACATTAGCTAGATCTCTACTCCACCATCCCTGAGATAAATTAGGAGTGGTAATTTTTCTAACCACCTTAAATTCAGACTACAGAAAAAAAAACTTATGGAAAGGAGAAAATTTAGGGATTCAGAAAAGAAACCAGATGATATCTAAGTCAGCGTATCTTAACCAGTACAAGTGTTATAATAGTGTTGTGTTGTTGACCATGGGAAAACTCGCATCACCTTAGTAATAAGCACAACCTTGAATTTTGCTGTGTTTGCTCAGCTCTGGTCAATTAAGATGAAGGGGGACATAAATCAGCAACACTTGTATTTCTGCTTTCATTCCACACCTACTGGTTTCTGTGCACGCTTGATGTCTCCATAGAGAACTCCGGGTCTCTGGGAGAACCACTGGGCCAGAAAAATTAGCTGGAACTTGGTTCACTCTGAAAAGTTATCTCTTAGCTCCCCATCAGAACCAATAATTTTCTCTCCTTAGATTTATTCTTAGGAAACTTATTCCAAGTGTTCGATGTTTTCTATAAAAGTATTTACAGCATAAAATTTTAAAAAAACTAGAAGCATTCTACTTTAAAGTACAAACCAATGTAGCCATCAAGGGAACTGTGTTGTATCTTCTAGTAATATGGACATAGAACAAAAGTGTGAAGTAGGCCGAGTTTGTCTTTGGTAATTATCTCCTTATTTCCTGTATTTCACATTTGTTTTGGGGCATTTCTGCTCCTGGGAACCCTTCAACTTTTCCCTTGTCCCCTATGGCATACAGATCTGCCCCTCCCCGCCATTTCCTCACCCCCATTTCCGTATCATGAGATGCACTCCTGAATACTCCTAAGGGTTATTGTGCAGTCTTCCTCCATGTAAGATGCATTGTACTGGGCGTCAGAGCCCCTGTCAAGCTCTGGCCCAGAGCACACAAGTCCACTTGTGGAGCCAGACGCTTCATCGTGCCCAGTGAGGAAGCATTTTGTGGTTCTGCAGATCTTCTCAGCGCCCCCAAGTCAGAATGTGCAGGTCAGCACCCTCGTGGTAAAGACAGCTCATGGGTCCTAAATTAAGCCTGCTACACCAGATCTTCCTCTTCTCAGATATCAGAATTATTGCCATGTACTGGGGGGTGTTGGTTTATCCATGTTCTCAGTCCTCTGTCCAACAATCACAGGCAACACTGAACATGAAACAGTTTTACAAATGAGTAAAATAAGCTCATTAAGTGGTCTGTTCACTTAGAAGTACAAATACTTGGCATATAGCCTCCATTGTGATTTTCTTCCTAATCCAAAGCTTTCTGTCCTTGGCAGCCTTTCCTAAGTTTTTTTAAAACTATGATTCTATATTCAGACTCCCTTACTACTTAAGTCTTATGAACAGTTATTTATGTGCGTGTGTGTGTATTTTTTTTTTTAAGTAAATTGATCTTGTTGTGCAGGTTAATTCAGAACTGGTGGACTAGAAGAAAAGTGAGACAAGAACATGGGCCTGAGAGGAAAATAAGTTTCCCACAGTGGGAAAAGGACTACAACCTCCAGCCGATGAACGCCTATGGACTCTTTGACGAATACTTAGAAATGAGTATGGAAATATTCTATTTTATCCTATTTCTCATAAACACAAATTCTAGATCACGAGCTACATTCAACCAGATATGCATCAGTGATCATGGTTGATTCATTCCGCAGACATCTGTTAAGCCCTGTTATGTCCAGGCAGGTAGTGTGCTTGGCACTAGGTATGCAAGAAGGAATAAGCCCCAGTTCCAACTTTCAAAGCGTGCATAGGCTAGTGGGGGGAGCCAGAGATATAAAAAGTAAGGGTAGTAAAGTTGTGTAAGATGCTGCACCATGAATCAGCAGGCTATACAGTGGGGACAGTTGTTGCTCTTGAAGGGGTTGGCGGGAAGCTAGGAATGCTTTAAGTTACGCTACACTTTTATTGAAGAAATCAGACTTCTCTCTAATCAAGCCCAAGCTATTTATCTTAGCATGTAACTAAGAGCATGAAGTATGGAAACATTACCTGGGTTCAAATCCCAGCCTTATAACTTAAAACTTGGGCAGTTACTTAAGTGACTAATACACGTAACCACTTCCTAGGGTCTCTGGGTGGATTAAAGGAGTTAATGATTAGAAAGGGCTTGGGACAGTGCCTGGCTCCTAGTATGCACTTGGTGCATATGTTATCTTACATCGTTATTTTTCTATTCTCTTTATCTCCCAAAAGAGAGAAGCTAACAAGATCCCTTAGCAGATATATTGAATGTGTATAGGTTTGGGTTTTGGTTTTAAATTATGTTTAAGCTTTGTAACATTGGGGTGGAAGTGTGGTGGGGATAGGCAAGATGCATTACTTCTGAAAGAAACAGTTCTTTCTGGGAAAATGTGAAAATTAAAGGAGTTGTAGAATTGATGTTTAATGCTTTTTAGATTGCCTGTGTTCTAAATATCTACTGATTTTAGATTTTCAATTAGAAAATGACAGAACAATAAAACTTGGAGAAGAAACCAATCTGGGCATTAATAATCAAACTTAAAGGGAATTCATTAAGAAAACTAACCACTTGGAGGTCTCTCAATGGACTTTTCTCCCATAAAGAAGGAAATGAATGAATAATGTTGATGTATTGAGTGCTTGCAAGGATTATATGTGGCTAGAATTGGAATGCTCCAAATACTGTAGTCTCTTTGCAACAAGTCTGAGTGAATTTTAACTGCTTACTTTCATTCTTGGTGTTTTGTCATTTCTTAATGACTTTTGGCTTTGTTATATTTATAAAGATTTATTCATTTAAGTATAATATATAGTGGGAAAAGTAACTTGTAAGGGGATTTTCACAGAAACGTAACCAATCAGTATATGAGGGTGAGGGGTTGGCAAACTATGAATCACAGGCCCTATCCAATCCACTGACTGTTTTCATAAATACATTTTATTGGTATACAGAAACACCTATTTATTTACATAGTACCTGTAATTGCTTTTGCATTATAATAGCAGAGTTGAGAAGTTGTTACAAAAGCGATATGGCCTGAAAAGCCTGAAATATTTACTGTCTGGCCCTTTACAGAAAATATTTGCCATCCTGTGAGCTTGGTCCAGAAACAGAATATTGTCAGTATCAAAGAAGGCTCGTTTGTCCCCTGTCCCAGTCAGACACCCTCCGTAACTACTTTCCTGACCTTCATCATCACACATTAACCCTGCCTTTTTTGATCCCCATGTATATGGAATGGTACAATACATTCTCTTTTGTAAATGACTTCTTTCATTCAGTACTATGTGTAAGACTCTTCCACGTTATTATAGGTAGTAGATATTCATCTTCATTGCTGTATAGTATTCCTAGAACATAGACCTGAAGGAAAATTATGAAACAGGCAGAGTTTGTCTTTGATATGTATTCCCATCTTTTCTCAGTCATAGCTGCTTTTTTTTTTTTTTTACATTTATACAAAAATCTTTCTGAAACATTGGCTGGGATTCAGTTGAACCCCTAAATCAATTTGGGGATAATTTAGTTTTTTTTAAATCTACAAATATGAATATTATTATATATTTCTGCATTTATTTCTTTTTACATTTTTCGCAGCAATTTTTAAATAGATTTTAGTATACAGATTTCGTACAACTTTAGATTTATTTCTAGGCACTTGGTGAATTTTACGCAATTGAATATTTTGTTTTTTTAATATTTCTAATGTTTTGTTGATAGTGTGCAGAAATGTAATAGGTTTAGTATATTGATCTTTTAGCACACGAATTTGCTGGAAATCTAGTATCAATTATAATTTTTTTGAGATTTTCTATCTATATATCAGTCATCTACAAATAATGATAATTTTATCTTTTACTTTCTAATCATTATACCTTTTTTGATGTTCTTACCAAATTGTACTAACCTGCATGTTGTCTATTTTGATAAGTGTTTTAAGTGTGTTCTGCAGTTGTTGGGTATAATGTACTGTGTATGAGAGTGGGCTGATAAACTTTGCCTCCAGTGTAATATTTTTTGTCACATTAGACATACCTGGATATAACTGGTTCTATGTGGTCACGTGGTATCTCCCCCCATCATTCTTGACCTTGTGCACACAGATGCTTACAGTTTTCACCCAGTGCACATTGAAATGGAAGCACGTTCAGATGTTCAGTTCAAACAGCGTGCTGTTACTGCATTCTTTTTTTTTTTTTTTGGCGGGGGCAGGGGTAGTTCCTTGGGTGGGAATTGAACCCAGGCCAATGGCATTGAGAGCACCAAATGTTACTGAATTCTTAACAGAGAAAAATTTCTCTTTTTTTTTTTTAATTTTTGAAAAAGAAGGTAAGGACTTCTTAAAGAAGATCATTACAGGTGATGAGACTTGGGTTCAACAAAAAGCAGTCCATGGAATATTGCTGTAAGCAGGAGCCAATGGACATTGTAGTTAAACAGTTCAAGACCAATATGTAGGTTGCATCTGTGTTATGTGAAAGCAATTAATTTGATTACAGACCATAGTATTTAAGTAGATAATTAAGTTTGTTAGGTGTCAGGTAAACAAGAGCTACCAGTGAACTGAACATATTTTTCTTTTACACTTGCAGTATATTATAAACTCAATCTTAGAGAACTACGCTATAGCAAGTCTTGGGTTTTTCTGTCTATACAGAACTCTTAGTGATTGTAAGAATTATTTCTGCCACTTTTATTTTCACTCAATAGGTTTTCTTTGCTTTCCTGGCCTTTCTTCATTGCAATTAAATGTCAGTATTTAGTTTCTTCCATGCACAGAACCACTATACTGTGTATGAAATAGAAACAAAGAAGTCACCATTCCTACCTTCATGAAGCCCAGTGCAATATGGGAAACAGGCAAAAAGTCAAAATCACGACAGAATAAATTCTATGACGGTAAGCAGAGTTGTAGGTGCTACAAGAGAAAATAATAATGACTTACAATTATGGAAGCCTCCAGAAGAAGTCACCTTAGAGCTTGCCCTTGAAGGAAGAATAGAATATCACCAGAGTCTGAACAGAAACACTAAATATACGATGTGTCCTCATAAAACCAGAAGTCTAATGTGGTCAGAGCATATGATTTTCTGGGAAACTTGTGTGGGGCGAGAGGTATGTTTGGACACAAGACTTGGAGGATCCTTGAACAGCACACTAAAAAGTTTGGGATTTATTCTATAGACAATGAGAACCCATCGAAATGTTTTGAATAGGGAGGTGATCAGTGATGGATTTTCACTGACATTGGCAGCAGTGCAATGGGGGAGAGGCAAAGCAGCCAGGTAGAAAGCAGAGTCTGAGGTCTGGGAAGGACTGTGGGGAGGAGGGAGAGATGAGAAACACTTTCGAAGGATCACTGTTGAGACTTACAGGCTAACGGTTCTGAAGGCTGAGCTAGCTAAGCCCTGGTTTTTTCAAGACAACTTTGAGGGAAGGAGGAAAGAAGGGACAAGAAAGGAACAGGTTTGAGGATGAGATTGAGAAATTGGTTTGCTGAGTGCAGTTTCTGTAACGTAACAGCAGATGACTGGAACTTCCCTGAAAAGTGTCAGGATTAGAGGTAGAGAAATGAGAATCCTAAGATCAAAGTCATGACAATGCATGGACTCACCCAGGGAAAGAGGGAAGTCAGGAGAAAAATGACACCAAGGGGAATGCCCGTGTCTTCTGGTGGGTGAAGAGTCACTGAGTATGAATGTGACTGGAGGTGGTAGTATCACAGAGATGAAGTAGATGGACTCTTCAGGTTTCTGGAACCACACCAGCTGGGTTAGAATCGCTTTGTAGTTATGCATCTTGGGCAAGTTACCTGATCTCTTTGTGCTTTAGTTTCATCACCTATAAAATAAAAAAAAATAATAGGGTTGTCATAAAAATTAAATTAATATATGTGAAGTAATTAGACCAGGACTGGTTACACTGACAGTGGTATATAAATGTTGTTTTCTTGTCATTACTTTCTAAACTAAAGTTTAAAAAGTAAAAATAGTAAAAAATATAGTCATTCATTCAGTCAATACTTTTTTGGAGTCCCTGATGCTGAGTAAAATTTTTTTATTTTTAATTATTTTGTCTGGTTGCTTTGCATCAAGGATGGCTTCTTTTAACGTTTTATTTTGCAAAGTTGCAAAAATAGTAGAGTTCACAAATTCTCTTCATCTTGCATCCCCTAATGTTAACATCTTACTTATTTATTGAAACCAGAAAGTTAACATTAATATACCATATTTTGCCATGTATAATGTGCACTTTTTTGCCCAGATTTGTGAGGGGAAAATAAGGATGCACATTATACATGGGTAATGGTAATTCCATATCTATATAAATGTTTTTAATTATTTTATTTATGCTTTTGAGTTAAAAATGTAACTCTAGAAATCAATGATATCCATATGCAAAATAACACCCTGGAATACAATAATCCTTCTACCTTAATTTGAATTCTACCATAAGGAAGAATGGCTACTTCCCCATTTAATTAATTATTCAATTATTTAGATCACTATATATTTACATCAATATGGACACATATTTAAAGTCCTTAGGTTATAATCCAATACTATCACTGTTTATTTTGTTGCACAAATTGTTTCAGCCTTGGCCACTGGGAGTAGTTCCTTTGAGTTTACCCTGTGTCCTATTGATGTGCCCCATCATTTTCCAGGCACTTCCCAACTTTCTGGCATTACAAAATATTCCAGGCTCATCCTATATTTTTCTTACCATAGCTCTGGACTCAAATCTTTCTCCAAGGAGCCCTAGCTCCTTTATTAGAAAATGATATTTAGAAAACAAGATATGGACCCTACATAGGATCATTGCTCCTAGGATGCCACCACTTCCAGGCCCAGGAGTACCTCCTTTCCTAGTGCTCTGGCCATCTTCTGGAAGAGATAGTCCCTTCTGTATTTGGAAAAATATGGGTTAAAACAATGAGACCTTCAGAGTATTATCCTTTTTAAAATAATCATGGGAAACAATACACTTTTTTCTTTTTTCTTCTCTAGTTCTTCAGTTTGGATTCACAACTATCTTTGTGGCAGCTTTTCCCCTAGCACCACTTCTGGCCTTACTGAATAACATCATTGAAATACGACTTGATGCTTACAAATTTGTTACACAATGGAGGCGACCTTTAGCGTCAAGGGCCAAAGACATAGGTAAGTTGGATTTGGGTATGTTTTTTAAGAGATATTAACCATCTGGTAGCTAAAATAAAAATAGACACCAACTGTAGATTTTTACTTATGGTTTCCACATAAAATGACTCAACTAAAACTAATTCTTACAAAAGAATAATTATATTAGTTATAAATAATTAATAAGAAATAAACCTGCCTATTTGGAAATTTATAATTTCTAGTGCTAGAGAATTTGTACTTAAATAGATTCTCCATTTGGTTATTTCTGTTTTGAGATTTTGGAATCTAAAATTCTGATTATCATTCATTAATATTTTCTTCTTAAAGTAGATCTTGCATTTGCTTAACTTGGCTTTGCTCTTTTCTAAATTTTGCCTGAGTCAAATGAAGCATGATCCAGTTATTCTAAAGGTGGAGATGGCCCTTGGTCTTTGACTAGAGATGCTGAGTTGAATCAGATGCAGCCTTTCGAGAGCTGCCTGAGATCAGAAACCGCTCATTGGTTTCTGCATCTGGTGCTTTGTACAAGAAGGCAGGTGGTGCTCAGCCAAGGGGTGGGGAAGAGGATTGAGTGTGGATGTATTTGGCTCATAGTGGTCTCTTAACCACCAAATGAAACAAAGACACTTCCAGTGAGCACCTACCCTGGGTCAGTACATCAGGAACGGGGCCCACAATGATGATCTAGAGGGATCATCTGTATCTCTGTATCCCAGGGAGCTTCCAGTCTGGTGGCAGCTTGTCATTGCATGTACCATTCTTACCAGATGGGGTTTTGCTGCCTTATCATTGACCAGAATTCTCTACTTACGTCTGATCCTCATAGAGTTTGTAAGTCGTGAGCATTGGCACTTCCACAGAAATTTCTTCAATGCCAAGGTGTTTACAAGTACAAATTCCCACTCTTGGTTGCAAGTGTCTGTATTTGGGAAGATGAAAAGAACCATAAGAAGGACTATTGAAAATGAATTACCCCAGTTATTTTTCATAATTATGTCTGCTGTTGTGTCTGGAATTAATACAACACTTCTCTTGCAACAGGAATTTGGTATGGAATTCTTGAAGGCATTGGAATCCTCTCTGTAATTACAAATGCGTTTGTCATAGCGATAACATCTGACTTTATCCCTCGCTTGGTGTACGCTTATAAATATGGACCTTGTGCAGGCCAAGGAGAAGCTGGGCAAAAGTAAGTTTGCTGTAAAACCATCATGACGTTTCCATTGCCTCACCATTGTGTGGTGTTGGGACACTTGGAAGTCTTTGCATTGGAGTAAATGGCATAGCAGCCCAGGACGAGAGACCTGTGGTAGGGGAGGTGGAATTATGATATATAATACTTTCAGCCAAAGAAAACACATCTTTTTCTACTCAAGGGATGGGGGTCATACAAGACAGAAAGTTTTAGATGGAATCCAATGGGAGAGTAACCATTATTTTCCCCATCCCTAACCTCTATAAATTCAGAAATGTGTGATGTGCTAATATATATAGCAAAAAAAGGGGTACACAATGTGGTATGTAGTTATTCCATTTTTATTACTATATAAAGGGACAGTTACAATCTGATTTCCCTTGTGTCCTGACATGTAGACGCTACAAATTCTCCATGGGAAATATGTAATCATGTGCTGAGTACCCAGTAGGTACTAAGTACATATTTATGGAATCAATGACTGATGATTCTTTCCAGACTATTGTCCTAACTAGTGTCTATATTACCACAGACAAACTGGGTGAGCTTAACTCCTGGGAGCTCAGTCTTGTTATCACCTCAATGGCTCCCAAAGCCAAGGCTCTATATTTCTGGTCAGATAAAGCCCAGGCAAAATTTTAACATGTTTCCTAGCTTTCATTGCTATACCCTTGGGAAAAAGACAAGCAATCTTAGCATACCTTCAGAGAAGAAAAATCCCTGTTTGGCTAATGTAAAAATAATCTAATTCTAACTGTGGGGTTTCGATGTCCACAGGTCAGAGTGGGATGTGTGTTGGGATAAGGTCTTTTCAATGCCCCAGAGATCATCCCACATGGACTGCTGCATCCGCAGACAAGCAGCCCTGCCTCCTGGTTTACTAGTCTGACCCAAACTAATTCACAATCTATAGCCACTGTATTTTGAGTAGCCCCAAGGAGTAAAGTGCCAATGAATTAAGATAACTAAATTCATGCAAACCTGGCTGAGGTGCAATTTCATTAATACGATGTAAAATGCTCTAAGACAAGCTTGTCTAACCCATGGGCCAAAGGCCACATGCAGCCCAGGATCACTTTGAATGTGGCCCAACACAAATTTGTAAACCCTTAAAACATTGAATGAAATTTTTTTGTGACTTTTTTTTTTTAGCTCATCAGCTATCATTAGTGTTCATGTATTTTATGTGTGACCCAAGCCGATTCTTCTTCCAGTGTGGCCCAGGGAAGCCAAAAGGTTGGACACTCTGATCAATCAAATGTGATAAAGCTCACAGTCCAGCTATTTGAAGAGGCTTCTATAAATTTCTTTACTACAATAACCATGTGACCATTCAACACTATCTAGCAACATTAAGTGACATACCACCCCATTTTAAGAGAGATTTAAAGACTTATGTTGTATTATTCATGCATTTCTTCTGATTGTAACCATTTTCAACATTCTCTGCTTGATTTACCTTAAAAAAAACTATCCTTTGTTCAAACCACTCTCATGTATGTTTTGCATTTGATTCTTAAAACAACCCTGGGAGTGGGGCATGCATTATTACCCTCACCTTGAAGAGTGGACAGATTAAGAGAGGTTTAACCCAGAATCAAAAGGCAGTGTACTTGTTGAAGGCCATGCAAGGTTAGACCTACTCTCATGCAGGGATCTGCAAAGTAAACCACACAGCCTTCAGAGCCTTACTGGTAAGTAGTTATCTAGCTCAGGGGTCTCCAACCCCTGGACCGGTACCAGGCCACACAGCAGAAGGTGAGGAGCAAGTGAGCAAACTGAAGCTTCATCTGTATTTACAGGCGCTCCCCATCACTCTCATTACTACCTGAGCTCCACTTCCTGTCAGATCAGTGGGGCATTAGGTTCTCCTAAGATCACAAACCCTATTGTGTGAACCATGTATTCGAGGAATCTAGGTTGCACACTCTTTATGAGAATCTAATGCCCGATGATCTGAGGTGGAGCTAAGGCGGTGATGCTAGTGCTGGGGAGTAGCTGCAAATACAGATTAGCATGAGCAGAGAGGTTTGACTGCACAGACACCATAATAAATCAATTACTTGCAGATCCATATCAAAACCCTTGTCAGTGAGTAGGAAGTGACAATTGCTGCATCTGGTGGCAGGCTTTATAGTGGCAAGTGAGTTGTATGATTATTATTATTATTATACGGTACTATATAATGAAATAAAGTTCACAATAACGGTAATGTACTTGAATCATCCCACCCAGGCCTGTGGAAAGAACTATCTTCCACGAAACCAGCTTCTGGTGCCAAAAAGGTTGGGGACCACTGCTCTAGCTCATTTAACAGTAAACTCCCTGGGGATTAAATCCCAATAGTTATTTCTGTTGTTTTGGGGCAAAACAAAAAGTAAAGTGGAAAACATTTATGCATGGTTGATAGTGCATCAAAGCTTTAGGATTTTAACAGCCTATTGGATTTAAGACAATGTTCATGGTGCTTAAAAATTTATGTAATAGCCTCCTTAATTCAGTTTTATTGGGCTCTCCAAGGCTTTGTTTTATAACCTTTTTATAACCTTTTTATTTGACTTAACAGCCTTCTGCCAATATTTAAAGATCTACCTTTCATCTTCTAATCCATTGGTCATTTTTCTTGTTTTCAAATATTTTTGTGTATATTTTTATTTGTGTATATTTCTTTATGAATCTTATTTTCTCCCCCACCAGCTACTCTGTTAAAAGACTGAACCCATAGAGGAGCAGGACTATCAAATTTTAGATGTTATGGGCATTTGGGGTGGTTTGCATAGTCAAATCCCACTTCTTATCATTTAAGAAGATTCCATATTTCAATTTAAATTAACCCTAAATCAAAAGTATTCCAACCAAACCAGTAACTTTTCTCCACACTTCAGGCTACCTCCTCTCCTGCTTCTTATCCTTTCTGCAGCTTTTCTTGGTTTCTTTGTGGATGAGAATTTTACACATATGTCCAGAGTCATTTAGTTCACATGTGCCCTGTCCCTATGTATGACATTATGTTTGATGTATTTCTGGCTGTGTATTCCATCCAGTCTCTCCACTCTCATGGATGCCCAGCAAACAAGTCTTCAGTGGCATAACGGAAAAGACATTGTCATTTTTCAGACATTTCTGTACATGAAAGGAATACTGTGGTTTGAGGCAATGTTTTCCACACAATGGATACACAAAAATTTTTCAGATGTTTTTATCTTTTCTCTTAAAACGTTCTTTTCACCTGTAGCCTGCCTAGGCTGATTTGCTGGACTAAGGCCCATGGTGAGATTGTTCATTGTTTGTCAAATAAAGTCACTTCCTCTTTCAGGGAATCTTCAAAGGAGCCATTTAGAAAAGAACTTAGAAAAACTAAAATCACCTCTGAGCAGGCACTGGAAGACATTATGAAGTAAATTAAAAATGAATATTATAAAATTGTTTTGTCCAAGTTAAAATTTCAACAGAGTAATAATTTGACTTCCACTTACAATGGTAGAGTAGGTAAATTAAATGTTGTGCTCACCTTCTCCCATGACCACCTCAAAATTACAACTAAATTATAGAACAGCCATCATGTAAACCACCTGAAGGTAAGTTGAACTGAAGTCCTACAACCAAGGCTATAAAGAAGCCACATCAAGACTGGTAGGGGAGGTGGAGACACAGAATGGGCAAGTCTGACACACACAGTGTAGCAATTAAGAATTAGGAGGGATATCTTAGATGTGGAGCCCCCCCCCCCACCCCCGAGGATGAAGGGGCACCAGTGCCAAGGAAAGAAGTCCCCATAATATTGGGTTATGAAGAACAGTGAGATTGCATCTAAGTGGGACAAAGGGCTTCTGGGGTCCCAGGCGTTCTTCTTGAGGGGCTGTGCACAGACTTACTAACAAATTCACTCTCTGGGCTCCAACATAGTGGCAGCAGCTCAAAAAATACCAGGAACATATGAAGATGAACTGAATTGACTGGCTTTAAGGAAAAGGCTGTTGGGGCAGCCTTGTCCAGGGATGGAAGCATGGCAGTCACCATTGCTCCTTTGTTGAGCCCTCCTGCCACCCAGCCAGCAGGTGTAGGTGGGGGGCCAAATCTGCGCTCTCCATTAACCTGGCTGACACTGGTTGCCCTGCTCAAGTGATTCCCTGAGGTCCTGCCCCACCCAACTTGTGCTGCTTCCAGTGGCTTTTTCACAAGAGCAGCATGCCTTGGCTCATTCTGCAGATGTTCCTAAAATCTCTCAAAGGTTCGCAAATCCCAAACAAGTAGTGGCTAGTCTTGGCATGCCCTGTACCCCTTGCTAAGCAGCCCCAACCCCAGTCTCTCTCTCTTTCTCACACACAAAGTAAAAAACAAACTTGGGTGGGTTTAGTAAAAGTTGCAGTGATTTTAGAATAAGTTCGAACTTAGGCAACTATCAACTTAAAATACATGAATCATGTGGTAACCACAAACCAAAAATCAGTTAAAAATATACAAGAAATAGAAAGGAATCCAAACATAACACTATAGGAAGTCATCAACATACAGAAGAGACCAAGAGAATAAGAAAGAAACAGAATTATGAAAATGATCAGAAACCTATTAATAATAATTACATACCTACCAATAACTGCTTTAAATGTAAATGGACTAAATGATTCAATTGAAACACATAGGGTGACTAAATGCATTAAAAAAAACATAAGGCCCATATATATGCTGCCTCCAAGAGACCTGCTTAATAACAAAACACACACAGACTGAATGTAAAGGGATGGAAAAGGTATTTCATGCACATAGAAACAAAAAAGCTAGGGCAGCAATACTTATATTAGAAAAAATCAAATTTAGTAAAGGCTGTAAAAAAAGTGGGAGGCATTTCATAATGATAAAATGATTATTCCAAAAGGATAAAACTCTTCTAACTATCTACACAACCATTGTAGGAATACCTCGGTATATAATAAATATTGATGACATAAAGGGAGAGCTTGACAGTAAGACAATAAGAGCAGGGGACCTTAACATCTCATTGATATCAATGAACAGATCATTCAGACAGAAAAATCAACAAGAAAACAGTAGACTTAACTGATACATTAGACCAGATGGGATTTTTAAGGAAACAATCCCATTTACAATTGCACATAAAAGAATAAAATACCTGGGAATAAATTTAACCAAGGAGGTAAAAAACTTGTATTCATAAAATTGTAAGACACTGAAGAAAGAAATTGAAGACCAAAAAATTGATATACCATGTTCATGGATAGGAAGTATTAATATCATTAAAACGTCCACACTAGTCAAAGCAACCTACAGATTCAGTGCAATCCCTATCAAAATACCAATGACATTTTTCACAGAATTAGAACAAGTAACCCTAAAATTTTTATGGGCCCACAAACAACCCCAAAGAGCCAAAGCAATATTGAGAAAGAATAATGGTATTGGAAGTATTGTGCTAGCTCATATCAAACTATACTACAAGGCTATAGTAATGAAAACATCATGGTACTAGCATAAAAAGGGACACATTGCTCAGAACAGAATAGAAAGCCCATAAATAATCCCATGCCTATATAGTCAATTAATCTATGACAAAGGTGGCAAGAATATACAATAGAGTTAAGATGATCTCTACAATAAATGGTTTTGGGAACACTGGACAGATACATGAAACTGGACCACTTTCTTAAAACATGTAATAATAAACTCAAAATTAATTACAGACTCAAAGACTGAAATGTAAGACCTGAAACCATAAAAATTCTGGAAGAAAACATAGGCAGTAAGCTCTCTGACATTGCTGTTAGCAATATTTGTTTTTTATCTACTTGAGCCAAGGTAATAAAGAAAAATACATAAGCAAATGTGACTACATCAAGCTAAAGAGTTTTGCACAGCAAAGCAAATCAACAAAAAGACAACCTATTGAATGGCAGATTTGCCAATGATACATCCAATATGAGATTAATGTCCAAAATACATATATAAGGACCTCATACAGTTTAACAAAAACAAACAGTCTGATTTAAAAAATGGGAAGAGGACCTGAATAGACATTTATCCAAAGAGGACATACACATGGCCAACAGACACGTGAAAAGATGTTCTATCACTATTCATTAGGGAAATACAAATTAAAACACAATGACATCACTGACATCTGTTCAAATGGCTATCATCAACAAATCAGCAAACAGCAAGTGTTCGTAAAGTTGTGGAGGAAAAGGAATCCTCATGCACTGTTGGTGGGATTGCAAATTGGTGCAGCCACTATAGAAAACAGCATGGAAGTTCCTAAAATAAAAATAGAACTGTCACATAACAATATCACCTTTGGGTATTTACCCAAAGAAATCCAAAACACTAATTTGAAAAGAAATATGCACCCCTGTGTTTACTGCAGCGTTATTTATAATAGCCAAAATATGGAGGCAACCTAAGTCTCCATCAATAGATGAATATATAAAGGTGATACACATATACAATGGAATATTACTCAGCCATAAAAAAATAATGAAATCTTTTTATTGCAACAACATGGACTGGAGCCAGAGGGTATTATGCTAAGTAAAATAAGACAGGGAAAAACAAATTCTATACGACTTCACATATGTGGAGTCCAAAAAACAAACAAAACAGAAACAAAGTCATAGATACAGAGAACAAATTGATGATTATCAAATGAGAGGGGGTTGATGAGATGGGTGAAAATGGTGAAAGGGATTGAGATTCACAAATTGCTAATTATAAAAATAGATGTAAAGTACAGCAAAATGAATATAGTCAATAATATTGAAATAATTATGTATGATGTCAGATGGGAACTAGATTTAGTGGGGTGATTATTTTGTTAGTTATATGAATGTCTTTACACCTGAAACATAATATTGGGTGTCAACTATAATTGAAAAATAAAAAAATTTTTAAACTCAAGTGAAAAATTTTTCCAGACATCATAAATAGCTAGTATGATTCCCCATCCACCACCACCCACTAAATATAATAAACTAATTACTTTGTTAGATATAGGCTAGAGTTTTGGAGCATTCTTTAAGAATATATGCCAGCTTTAGAATTATTGTGAAAGTATATACCTGATTTAGTGATATAAATTAAAACAATTTTCTGTAGAAATAGTGATATTAAAAGGAGTTAGAGAATTGATCAAGGACACAATGCGCAAGTTTTTACAAAATGGACCATAAATATCTTGCTTGAACTATAAATAATATATGAACTAATTCAATTAAATAAACACCATAACCATTTGCAAATTTATATTTAAAGAAATAAAGTGTCGTGTACAGGTCTTCCTTTTTCATGTCATATTTTTATTGCAACAAGTCAGAAATCTACTTCCTTCTGTCCTCATCTCATTAGCTTAATTTACTATTTATAAATTAAGGTGTATATAAATTATAAGTAAATTAGTCATTTACTACCTATAAAGCATGTTTGATTTTAAATGCATAAATCTGATCTTATGTCCCCTAGCTTTTTCACTGTTTGATTCCCATCCCCATGCTACTATATCAGAGGCAAATTTGGTAGCAGGATTCAAAGGTATCTACAGTGAGTTTAATCTGGAATCTACACATTCAAAGCTCCACTTCTGGTTTGGTTCTTTCCCTTGAAACTGATCATAGTGATCACTAGTGTATCCTTTTCCCCTCATAGTAAAAGATTGAAAACATTAAGTAGTGGATGGTTTTAAAATATACATCAAGTTGACAATGCACTGTAGAATTGTATGCCTGAAACCTATGTAATCCTTGCTAACAGATGTCACCCCAATAAGTCTAACAATAAAAATGAATTAAAAATAAAAAAATAAAAAAATAAAATAAATAAATAAATAAAAAATAAAATAAGAATTCTGACATGTAAGTGAATGTGGTCTTCTCAGAAGTTACTTGGAAGATGTGTGCATCCTAATTCAAACAATGCTACCCTTACCTAAGACATTTTCTGAAACTTCTTTCTTAGAAATGCTTTCAGAGGCCATCTACCAGTCCCATAAGAAAACTGACTTCATTATTTTATATTCATGGGAAACCCTTCCTTTGTGTGATACTTATGTCTTGTCCTTGACCATCAATGTAGCCTCTTCTTTCCTATCTCACTTGGAGGCGGTGATGTGTCAATGAGGATATATAGATCTCCTGTAGACAAACTGAGTGATTAAATATGGGATTTACTACTCCAACAGTCAGTGACTAAGTTGACACATGAATGACATTTGGCTAGACTTTATGCAACAAAGTTCAGGAAATCTCATTTTCTTGAATTGGTGACACTCTCAACTATTTGATGTTGGCAAGCTAAGATTCTATCACAGTGAAAACAATTACAGAAATGCCTAGACCAGCTTGTCCACCTGCAGCCCATGGGCGCATGTGGCCCATCATGTCTTTGAATGCAGCCCAACACAAATTTGTAAACTTTCTTAAAACATGAGATTTTTGGTGATTTTTTTTTTTTTTTTTTTTTTTAGTTCATCAGCTCTGTTAGTGTTAGTGTATTTTATGTGTGGCCCAAGACAATTCTTCCAATGTGGCCTAGGGAAGCCAAAAGATTGGACACCCCTGGCAGAGACAGTTCAATATTAGCAGTCCCTCTTTTCCCGGGATTATGGAAATTACATAGAAGACTTACACAGCTGGTAACTCTATGTACTAGGTCCATGTGTAATGCTTTGCATGCAGAAGGAATACACCTACACTAAGGCACATTTTCTATGTGGATTTATGACATGAAAATGCTTGATAGTTTAAAAATATATCCTCCCTATGTTGCAGGACCTATCTTATGTTCAGTCTGCAAGACAGGTATTTCATTTAGATTTTCTCACTTGAGTTCAGCCACTAGACATCAGCTTTAATCTGAGAACTGCTTTGTGAGAAAAGAGTACAGAGGGGTTGTGAATATTTCATTTCAATGCTGGGCCTGTTTTTGTACCTTTCCTTTTCCACTGCTCAGCTCCTAAGACTCTGCTATTTTCTGTATTTCACAAGAACTGGCTGTCTCTCCGTGGCAGCTAATAATCATCAAGGCACTAATTTGTTTCAGCGTCATGTTCTCAGCAGTTCCTAGATGAAGGAGACATAATTCCAAATCAGCCTTTCCAGGAGTACCAGGGGAGGCCTGCTGCCAGTCCCTCTTCTTAAAGGATGTTACACACTCACCGACTATATGTTTCACCCATGAGTGACTTGATTAATGGGTCCTTCTGCTTGGTTCATTTTGTTTAAGGCCATGATAAAACCAGTCATTTGTCTTGAATGAGACAACACATAGATCCCATGTGCTTTCAGAATTATGTCCATGTCATTATTTTGATTTGGTGTTCAGCACTTGGGATAATCACACCAGGTAATATTCATAAAGTTTGAAGACAATGATTTATTCATTCAGTCAATAATTATGAATGACCCTCCTGTGAGGTGCAAGAAATAAGTGAAATTTTTTACTTAATAACAGCCACTTAACGTTGGTTAAGATCTTGCTATAGGCCGAGCATTATATCACTTGCTTTGTGTATATAATATCATTTTATCACCACAATGACCCTATGAGGTGGGGACTTAGGTCATTTAATTGCATAACTTTCCAAGATTATGTCTAGAAAACAGCACAAGCCCAAGTATTTAGTATCGTATTATTCTAACTCCCAGTACAGAACGAAAGCCAAGTCCTCAAGCACCTTATAATCCCTGGGAGTCCATGCAGTGTTTTTATTCCTGATCCATTCTTAAGACCTTGATAGAATCTTTGGTACTTTAGTTTTCCTCAAATCAAATCAATTTAGTCCAATATTTAGTGGATTCCTACACTGCATGAGACTGTCCTTAGGTCCCTAGGGGACAAAAATATCTAGGACACAGGCTCTGCTTAAAACAAAAAAACCAAAATACTACAGGCTTAAAGAGAATACATACATGTATGTAGACAACTCTAGTACAAACTCTGTGGCAATTGTGAATTTAGTGCCACCATAAAGAGAAGGGAATGAGTCTTCTGTCTGGGGGATTAGGACATCTTCCCAGCAGATGGAAATTCAGTTGGCCATTGAAGAATGAGCACTCCTTTCACTTTTAAAGAAATTAGGAGGGAATTCCAACAGAAAAGACAACCTGACCAGAGGGGTGAAAGCATATGATAACATACAGGGAATATGGTCTACCATGACTGTAGCATGAGATGTGAGTTGGAGAGGAAACACCATATTCATGCTAATCATGCTCAGGGCATTATGGGAGACAGTAGATATTCATTAATGAAATAATGTGTTTATATGGGCATGTGTATCATCTCTGTATGCCATCAATGAAAGAAGCAGTGACTACTATAATTTATGCTGGGTATGCAATGCTGTCTTTCACCTATTTCACTGGAGCACTGATTGGGGTAGTGATTTTCTGTATGATGATTCTGCACAGAAATGACCGGATTTGTTCCTGATCCAACATACCTAAGGTTTTTCAGTGTATCTTAACTGGAGTGCTTGTGACAAGGCATGATCAGCTAAGGACACTTAAAGCTGAAGAAAATTCTACGAAGTAGAACCTTTACTGAATTGGATGCCGAGGTGATCAGGGTTCTAATTATAGAATTTGCTTCCTATTTTAGGTGCATGGTTGGCTATGTGAATGCCAGCTTGTCTGTGTTTCGAATTTCTGACTTTGAGAATCGATCTGAGCCTGAGTCGGATGGCAGTGAGTTCTCGGGGACTCCTCTCAAGTACTGCAGGTGAGAGTGGCACCCTTAGCTTAAAATGGGCTGGCTCTGCCATGGGGAGGTCTTGCTCAGCCCTTTCTGACTTAGTTGCTTTAAAGCAGTGGTTCCCAACCTTAATATGCATTAAAATCCCCTGTAGAGTTTTTAAATCTCCTTTTGATTAGACTGTGACCCAGATAAATTAAAACGATCTCTGGGGATGGAATCCTGACATCCAGGTCCAGGAGGCCCATAGAGTTCCAAATAAGAGGAATCCAAAGTGGCCCACACCAAGATATTATAATTAAAGTGTCAAGAATTAAAGACAAGGAGAGAATATTAAAAGCAAAAAGAGAAAAACAACTTGTTACAGACAAGAGAACCCTAAATAAGACTATAAACAAACTTTGCAGCAGAAACTTTGCAGGCCAGAAGGGAGTGACACAATATAGTCAAAGTGCTGAAGCACAAAACCTTCAGCCAAGAATACTCTCCCTGACAGAGGTGTCCTTCAGAATTGAAGGCAAGATAGAGTTTTCCAGACAATCAAAGCTAAAAGAAGCTCATCATGTCTAGACCAGCCTTACAAGAAACGTTAAAGGGACTGCTTTAAACTGAAACAAAAGGGTGCTAATTCATAATAAGAAAACCTATGAAACTATACATCTCACTCGTAAAGGTAGATATGTAGAAAAGGTGGTAGAATAATCACTCATAAAGTTAGTATGAAAGTTAAAAGACAAAAGTAGTAAAACTAATTATAACTACAATAATTAGTTAAGGAGCATGTAAGGTAAAAAGATGTAAATTGTGACATCGAAAACAAATCATGGCAGGAGAGTAAAAATATAGAGCTTTAGAATGCAATCAAACTTAAGTTATCAACTTAAAATAGACTGTTACAAATACAAGTTGTTGTTAAATTTAAGCCTCATGGTAACCACAAGCATATAGATGAGTCTTATTTTTTAGCCATTCAGCCACTCTGTCTTTTGATTGAGGAATTTAATCCACTTACATTCAAATTAGTTATTGATAAATTGTACCTATTGCCATTTTGTTCATTGTTTTCTGGCTGTTTTATAGTTCCTCTCTATTCCTTTCTTCTCTCACTCTCTTCCTTGGGGTTCGAGGACAGTTAGTGGTATGTTAAGATTCCTTTTTCTTTATCTTTCATGTATCTACTATACGTTTTTGCTTGTGTTTTCCAAGCTAGCCTCTAGCACATGTCATACTCAGTGGTGAAAACTGAAAGCTTTTTCTCCTAAGGTCAGGAACAAGACAAGGAGGTCTACTCTTGCCACTTTCATTCAACATACTATTGGAATTCCTAGCTAGAGCAATTAGGCAAGAAAAAGAAAAGGAATGCAAATCAGAATGGAAGAAGTAAAACTTCACTATTTGCAAATGACATAATATGATATATAAAAAACTCCTAAATACTCTACCAAAAAAAATTTTTTTAAAAACTAAGAAACAAATTCAGTAAAGTTGCCGATATACAAAAACCATTAGTTATGTTTCTATAACTAATAACAATCCGACAAATAAGAAACCAGTCCCATTTACAATTGTACCAAAAAAGAATAAAATACTTAGGAACAAATTTAACCAAAGTAGTGAAAGACCTGTACACTGAAAACTATAAAACATTAATTAATAAAATTGAAGACACAAATAAAGGGAAAGGTATTTTGTACTCATATGGGAAGAAATAATATTTTTAAATGTCCATATTACATGAAGAAATCAACATAGTGTAATCCCTATCAAAATTCTAATGGAATGTTTTACAAAAATACAACAAACAATCCTAAAATGTTTATGGAACTATAAAAATTTGACCCAAATAGCCAAAGCAATGTTGGGAAACAAGAACAAAGAGGCATCATGCTTTCTTATTTCAAACTATATTACAAAGCAACAGTAATCAAAACAATATGGTATTGGCATAAAAACAGACACACAGACCAATGGAACAGAATAAAGGATTCAGAAATAAATGCCATAAATGCATATATGGTCAATTTATTTAAGAAAAAGGAGCCAAGGATATGCAATGGGAAAAGGAGTCTCTTCAATAAGTGGTGTTGGGAAAAATAGACAGCTGCATGCAAAAGAATGAAACTGGACCTCTATCTTACACCATACACAAACATTAACTCAAACTGGATTAAAGACTTGAACATAAGACCCGAAATTATAAAACTCCTAGGAGAAAACACAGGCTGTAAGCTCCTAGGCATTGGTCTTGGTTATGATTTCTTAAATCTGACACCAAAAGCAAATGCAAAGAAAGGAAAAATAAACAAGTGGGATGATGTCAAACTGAAAAGCTTCTGCACAGCAAACAAAACCATCAACAAAATGGGAAGTCTACTTACAAAATGGGAAAAACTACTTGTAAACCATATATCTGTTAAAATGTTAATATCCAAAGTATATAAAGAAATCATACAACTCAATAGGAAAGAATAATAATCCAATTAAAAAATGGGCAGAGGGTCTAAATAGACATTTTTCCAAAAAAGACATACAGATTACTAACAGGTATATGAAAAGTTACTCAACATCACTAATCAGCAGGGAATGCAAATCAAAACCACAATGAGATACTACCTCATACCTGTTAGAATGGCTACCATCAAAATATGAGAAATAACATTAGTGTTGGTGAAGATGTGGAGAAAAGGGAATCCTTGTGCACTGTTAGTGGGAATGTATAATGGTATAAACGCTATGGAAATAGTATGGAGGTTCCTCAAAAAATTAAAAATAGAACTACCTTATGACCCAGAAATTTTTCTGGTAACTTCTGGGTATTTTTCTGAAGAAAAACCAAAACATTAACTCAAAAAGATATGTGCACCCTGCATTTATTACATTATTTATAATATCAAAGACATAGAAACAAACTAGTGCCCATTGATGGATGAATAAATAAAATGTGATACACACACACACACATACACACACACACACACACACACACACACAAAAATATTATTCAGCCATAAAATAGAAGGAAGTCCTGCCATTTGTGACAACATGGATGGAACTTGAAGGCATTATGCTAAGTGAAATAAGTCAGAGAAAAACAAATACTATGTGATCTCACTTGTATGTGAAATCTAAAACAAACACACAAAAAAATCCAAACTCATAGATTCAGAGAACAGATTGGTAGTTGCCAAAGGCTGGGTGTATGTGAAGGTAGTCAAAATGTATAATCTTCCAGTTATAAAATAAGTAAGTCCTGGAGATGTGATATACAGCATGGTGACTATAATTAATAGTACTTCATTGTATAGTTGAAGTTGCTAATGGAGTAGATCTCAAAAACTTTCATCACAGGAAAAAAAAATGTTTTAATAATAAATAAAGATGGAACCCAGAGTGGTAGCAGAGCATTGTAACAAACTTTTACGCAAGGGGCAAAAATTGGTTACAATTTGCTGAACTGGATAGACGAGCTTTGTTTTTCAAGACTTTTACATGGTTAGAGAAGTTGAAAGAAAAGAAATGACCAGCCTATAAGTGCAAATCTAAACATGCATTACATAAAACAACAATATACCGGGGTGCCAAAAAATATATACACATTTTAAGAGATGTTATCTATGTATTACTTTTCAAAGCTGAATTGAATTGTGGTAGCAATCTGTAGTATGACGTTTGCTCAAAAGATGGCATTTACCAAAACCATGCAACAGGCAGTGCAGTCAAAGACAATGGCGGAAGTATGGTTGTTGTTTGAGAAGTACAAGACCGTTTTCAAGTGGTATTTGAAGTTTGAGAATGTTGTTTGAATTTCTGCCACATTCTCCTGACTTAACACCCCCTGACTTCTACCTATGGGGGACCTTAAAGGATGTGGTGTACCATAGAAAACCAGTTACACTGGTGGTACTTTGGGAAGAAACTGAAATGGCATGCACAGTGATACAAGTGGACACTGGTCAATGTTGCTCAAGCAGTAGTTTGCCATCATCAGAAGTGTCTGGAGACTGATAATAACCACTTTGAGCACCTCTTGTCATTGTAGAAGTCAAACATGACTTGTATTCATCCTTTGTTATCAGTATATATTGAGTATTACAAATTTAACACAGTTTTTTCCTTTCTTAAAATGTGTATACATTTTTGGGGGCACCCTCTGTATTCATACTTGGGTCTGTTTCATAGCAGTGGAAATAAATTACCTACATGCAACAGCGTAGATGAATCTTAGTAGCACAATAGTGAAAAAAGCAAACCTCAGCTCGTGAGCCACTTGCCTGCTCAAGCCCACTCCTACCTCTTTGGAGTATACTTTCTACTTCTAATAAACTCTCTCTTCATTTCTCCTTATTTTCCTTTTAATTAACTGCTTTGTTGTACCTCAGAACAACAAAAAAAAAGCAAGCCTCAGAAGGCTACATACAGTATAACATTCTTTCTAGAAATTTCAAAAACAAAGCTGGACAATATAATAGACAAATGAATATGCATAGATATACATAAATATATGTCAATTGTAACATGAAATTCAGGATGAGAGAAGCAAGGAAAGAAGGCATGGAGGAGCAGAGGTAGAGAAAAGCTCCTGATCATGTTTTCATTCTTGGGTCACATGGTGGGTTTATAATACTTCATTATATTATTAAAGTAGTAAATAAATTTAAAAATAGAGAAAATACGAATATGAATAGATCAATAAGGTTAGTTACAAAAATTAAGAATTTTAGTTAAACCAATTCTGTGCACCCAAGAGCCAAAATAACATCATACAAAAGTGCAAAGGAAGAAGAATCAAGACACTTTGGGAGAAGAAGAAGATTATTAGGTGCAGATTTACGTTATGTGAGACAATATAAAATTATAGAAATTAATCAGCATTGCGTTGTCAGAGGGAACAGATAAAGAGTAAATGGAATGAATAAGAGAACTCAAAAAGAAATGGCACAATAATTAAAGATGTAATCACAAAGAGCACACACAGTATGATTCCATTATATGGAGTTCAGAGCATACAAAATTCAGCCCTATTTTATTTAGAAATACTTGCGTAAGTAGTATAACTCTAAATAAAAGCAAAAAATTACAGCAGTTACCTCTCAGGAGTCTGGGATTGCCAAGGAGGCATTTCTGAGCCACTCACCATGTTCTAGGTCTTATCTTAAATAGGGGCTATCCTTCCCTGATCATTCTTTCAAATGTACATACACTTCTATTTTTACAGTTTAAAAATGGAAATCAACTAACTACACCTGGTGCTAGAAAATGGTTTGCAAGCCAATCATTCGTTTCCTGAGGAGCAACAGCAGCTTTAGAGAATATAGTTAAGTCAAAGGGAGCATTCCACATTTCCCATATGTGAAATTGAAGACAGGAAATTGTTACGTTCGGAAAACAACTGACTCACTTGAAGAAAGTCCTCCAAACGTTAATGCCTTCGGATGACTTAGTGTCTTTCAAGGTACTAGGCCAGAAGATGAGAGGAGTAAAACTTTGGTTTAACTGGCTTTGAAGCTTGGCTTCCTGGCTGCTCCTACAGTGGGACAGGGAAGTGTTTTCTCTGTACAAGTGCCAGAGCACACGCAGGCAGTCATTATGCAAGTGAATAGCACGACGTCAGAAACAGATTCTGGACACAAGTCCCATGTGGGCAGGGCCCACCCTCAACCTGCACCCTAAAAGGCCAGCCCGGATCATGGGCAGCTGGAGCATCAACTGAGAGCTCCCCTTGCCCCAGTCATCTGCACACTCAGAAGAGGAAGAGTCCCAGATTTTTGAGCTGGTGAGATGGAGAACTTAGTGTTGTTGATAGGGAAAACCGATGTCCAGAGAAGCATCATGAATTACCCAAGATCATATTAGTCAGGCAATCCCCAAACTTGGTTCCACTGTGCTTTCCAGTACATAATCCTGGAGACAGTCAGCCAAACTCATGGGCACCACTGAGTTTAATTCCCTTAGGGGAGCAATAAAAAATTTCCTAGAGAGGAACTCGACTTGATGGTACAGGGACTTAAAAGCATAGAAAGGCCAGAAACCTGTCACCTCTGAAAACTGAAATTTCTTAAGAATTTTATCATTTATGATTTTTTATTCTCAGAACCTAAGTGCCAGTATAGGCACATTGTGTTCCTATGGACACAAATTAGCAAGCTTGTGATGGGTCCACAAATGGACATACACTACACGTGGGCAGAACAAATAGATGCAGATTCTCATCAACTCGATCCTTTCATAGAGAATATCAAAAAATAAAGCCACATCACCATAGCCATGAGTATAAGTGTTCTTTAACAGTAAAAAGGAAGTGTAAAGAACACTAATTTTTAAAACATTAAAAATCCATAAATCAAAATTTTTTTTTTTTTTTTGCTTTTTGGTATGTGGGTAGCTCCCTGGCTGGGAATCGAACCCTGGCCGCAGCGCTGACAGCGCCAGTGCTGAAGCCTTAAGCCACTACACCATCAGGGAACTCCCCACATAAATCAAAATTTAAAATCACCTGATAGTGTAGCGGCTTAAGGCTTCAGCGCTGGCGCTGTCAGCACTGCGGCCTGGGTTCGATTCCCAGTCAGGGAGCTACCCACGTACCAAAAAGAAAAAAAAAAAAAAAGAAAGAAAAAAAAATTAAACCACCTAGAAACAACTGTTTTAACTTTGCATATTGTCCATGTACAATTTTACAAATAGAATCATTGTATTTGATAATCTACTCTCATCACTGAGTCATAAGAAGTGTTTCAACTTTCTAGTTTTCATACTTCTATTTAGTGGCTGTGTATATTTGATGTGGATTGGTTTATTTGCTAGGAATTTGTAGCAGGAATTTTAAGAATGACACATCTGAATTGTGTTTTCTGGAAACAGTCAAGAAAAATGGTCGGCAAGGTGAAGGCGAAACCATGATTTCCCACCCAGGGAATTTAGAAGGGATCTGGGGAGGAAGAGATTGTCTGAATTCTTCAAATGAAAAGCTGAACAAGGTCTGAAAAGCCAGGAGGAAATGGAACAGTCAAAACAAAAGGCAGGAGTTCCCTGGTGGTGTAGTGGCTTAAGGCTTCGGCGCTGGTGCTGTCAACGCTGCGGCCTGGGTTCGCTTCCCGGCCAGGGAACTACCCACATACTACAAAAAAAAAAAAAAAAAAAAAGGTAAAAGACAAGAAGAAAGGCAGAAATAGGAAAGGGACTAGAGGGTCCTAAAAAGAATTTTCTGGTTTAGTGAATACTATTGTGTAAAGAGTTGAAGGGATCAATGAAGGTGTCTCTTGAAACAGTTCAGACTCTCTCCTCTTGTAAATATACTTTCGTTCTAATAACCAACAATATGTGTAATAAAACACATAACTGTTATTTTTCTTCTAGAATATTTACTTGAACTGTATTCGAAATATATATATATATATATATATATATATATAGCAAAATTCAAACAAAGGAATTATATTTGTTATCATAATTGCAGAAAACATTTTCTGTGTTATGCAAAAAATAAAAGGAAGGTGGAATAGTCCATGCATACTTTTCGTACTGAACTGTGTCTTCCTAAAATTCCAGGCATTATTGGACCTATGACAGGAAGAGATTATGTAACTATGTATTAGAAACAACAGTATTTTAGATGATTACCTAATCCTCATTATCACAGAGAGAACAGTTTGAAGACACTAACAGATTCATTCTTAATTTCAGCACCAGGTACTCATCATAAATTACACTTTACTGATAAAATAATCATGATACATTATTACATTCCATAGATACTAGTAATTTAGATGATTGTGGATGACACTAATAATGACATCTATTTTTGTAGTCCTTGATATTTTCAAAGATACTCTACATAGAAATTAGCCTATATCCCCATATGCAAATTAGTGCAGACCTTGAGTTAGGTCTTATCTTAAATGAGAACCTGTATAATCATAATCTTTATTCGGACAAGGACAGCTATTGGAATAACCAATATTTTCAAATCTTTTCACAGTCTATAGCTAATTAAAAGAACACTGGATTCAAAGCCCATGAAACTGTATGATGTTGAGAGTCACTTTTCAGTTTTCCCACCTGTGATAATAGTAATGGTACGGTAGGGGGAAAGGGGAGCCACATGAATTTAAGTTCCTAGGGTAGTGCTTGGCCCTTAGTAGATGCTCAACAAACATTTGTGGAGTTTGATGCTGACTCCAAAGTTACTGTTGGAACATACATTAGCAAGGACTCTGGTGTAAATTGGCAGAAATCTAGTATAAACTGACTTAAAAAGAAATTCATTGGTTCAGGAAATGGAGTTGGAGGGGAGATAGTAACATTAGTAAAGGCTGCATCCCAAGCCTCTAGCAATGTCAAGACAACGACCCCCCTTTTTGTATGGCCGAGTAATACTCCACTGTGTAAATGTGCCACAGCTTATTTATCCAAACATCTATTGATGGGCGTGACCTGTTGGGGTTGTCACTATATAAGGACCATAAGTGCCTAAGCATTATGTTCTCTTGTACATGTGAAACTAATAAAGAAAAAGAGATTACTGCCTCTCTGCTGGCTCTGCTTTGATGGGTTTATTTCATTCTCAACAGGCTCTCTACCAAGCTTGTCCACCCCACGGCCTGCGGGCTGCATGTGGCCCAGGATGGCTTTGAATGCAACCCAACACAAATTCATAAACTTTTCTTAAAACATTATGAGATTTCTTTGCAATTTTTTTTTTTTAACTCACTCACTATCGTTAGTATTAGTGTATTCTATGTGTGGCCCAAGATAGTTCTTCTTCTTCCATTGTGGCCCAGGGAAGCCAAAAGGTGGAGCACAGCTGCCTGAATCTACACAGTTGGTGACGGCCACCAGCAGCTGCAGGCTTTCCCTTCTGTGGGCTGAGTGATCATTCACTAGGTGATCATTCTAGCAGAAGGACTGACAGGTAATGAGTCTCACTGATCCAGTCTGGCTCCTCTTCTGAAAGGGGCTCAGGGGCGGGTGGGGAAACCCTGCCTAACTCACTCAAATGATTGCCCAGAGAAGAGATTTTCTTTCATCATCATCAGAAGAAATAGTGGACAAGCAAAACCACAGAGGTCCAGTACACAGATGCTTTCTCAACTCTTCTCCCATGAATATGGGCTCCAGAGTGGGAATGAAAGAGGTCTGGGAGTCAGGAAAACCAATTTGGAGTGTGACACTCTCCTGTGTATTTATAGATACCGAGACTACCGGGACCCGCCTCACTCCCCGGTGCCCTATGGCTACACACTGCAGTTCTGGCACGTCCTAGCCGCTCGCCTGGCCTTCATCATTGTGTTTGAGGTAAGGTCTCCCAACCGATTCCTGTGTCCTGTGACATAACACAGTAACTGAAAGTAATGAATAAATATAAGTTACGAGACCTTTCGGTGTGATTATTTGTGTCCAGAATAGTAATTTATGCAAACTCTTTACCTTCTTTTTCTTCTCCTTGATTAAAGTCCTTGAGTTTTCCAAGAAAGAGTTGGAAGTCCATTGTTGAATGTGGATGGATAAGTCAGGAGTCACGAGTCCTAAACTTAATATTCTAGGGCATTGGTTCTTAAACTTCAGGAAAATTACAGTGTTTTCTCCCACTCCTAGAGAGTCCGATACATCATGTCTGTACTTTGCTTTTTCACAAGCCCCCCCCCCCAAATAATCCTGATGCAGGTGTTCAAGGACCATAGTTTAGAAATCATTGAGCTGGGTATTACAAGTGGTAGCCTCTGGCTGTGTATCATCATGACATTGCTTATGTTCAAGCATACAAATATTAATAAGTATTCATTACCTAAGACTCAAAATGGGCTCATAAAGTATAATCTACCTAGTAATTGCATGTAGTATGTTAATAAAATTATCTGTTTTCTTTTCGTCTTTAAGAAAATTGCTGCTAAAAATAATCTGCATTTCTGTAACTGTACTCATAGAAATTTTCTCTCGTCACATGTATTAAAGCCAAATTAATAGAAGCCAAGGCTGACTTTTGGTTTAGACTAGAAGCTTCCTATACCTCTTTGAAACTGTTTCACTTATTTTTTCTCCTTCAAGAAACCAGTAGAAGACAATATTAAGTTGCTCTCCCCTGGGAATTAACATATCAATGGCTTAGTCCCTCTTTAAAGAAATTTTAACCCATCACTGTCTTAAAATTTTTCAGACAAAATTGAAAAGGAATTGCATTGTTATTATTTGACTTATCCAGTAGAACTTTTCTTTTCAATATATTATCCTTATGCTATTTTAAAATACTAGAAATATACAGAAAATCCTCTTAATTGGCAGGATCTTAACCTACCCATGATTCACCAAATAGACCAAGTTTTAAATAAAATTAAGAATACGTAATGGTATCCTTTGGACATAACTGATCTTTATTTAATACTTTAGAATTGTAAGGGACTTTAAGTTGTCATCTGGTACTTTATTGGTCACCATCATATAGATGGAGAGAAGTGACAGTGATTCTAGAGTTTTCGTTGTTAGCATTTCAGATAAAGAATTTGTGGCAGTTTATCCCCACTCCCCACACCCCCAAAACAAGAAAAAAATTTCTTCCCGAATGATCACTACTGTAGGCCCATTGATAATTCTTGCAATCCAGATTAGCAAAACTTTTAACAGACTACAAAACATCTTTAAACTTGTTTTGTAATTTTCCAAATAATACCCATTTTATAGATGAGCAAATTGAGTCCCAGGGTGACTTATCCCCAGGTGCACAGACAGAGCTGGGATTCAATCCTGGGTCTTCTAATTCCGCAATATACGTTCTTCTGTCTCTCCTTTGCACTCTCCAACCATTCCTTCCTTCCTTCTCTGACTCCTCTTCTCACTCCGTGTGTGGTGCCATCAAACCAAGTCCAGTCTTCACTTATGGCTGAGGTCTTTCCTCACACACCCCGCCCCGGCCTCATCCCACTTTCCAGACCCTCCGGACGCTCCATGTCGTTGGAGGAAGAGAGGTTCTTGAACCAACACCCAGAGCTCTTGACAGCTAAGGATGGACAGTAGACCTGACTTTGTTGGATTCTCCTCTGTTTTTAGCACCTCGTCTTTTGTATAAAGCACCTCATTTCATACCTGATCCCAGACCTCCCAAAAGATCTAAGAGATCGAATGAGAAGAGAGAAGTACTTGATTCAGGAGATGATGTATGAAGCAGAGCTAGAGCGTCTCCAGAAGGAGCGAAAGGAGAGGAAGAAAAATGGAAAAGCACACCACAACGAGTGGCCATGACCAGGTAGGCGAGAGCTGTGCTCAGGGTCCCAAACCCCTCCTGGGTTGGGGGAGAGAGCGTGTTAAGCTCCCTGAATCAAAGTTTGCTATTGTTCTACTGAGAGGGGTCAAAATAACTCCTTAGAAGCTTTCAAAACCACCCTGTTTCCTACTTTAACTGCAAATTTAACTCGATCTTCTCTTCACACACAATTCCTGCAACTCTGGCCTGGCAGTCCAGGTCTCGTGAGTTGGTCTAGTGTTCCCTGAAATCAACCCTTCCTCTTCCTCCTACTCCAGCTGGCTGTTTGCTCTAATATCCCCAGGGTGACATGCCCCATCTCTCCGGTTCAAATCACCTTTCCATCTTATCCAAGATGGCCTTCCCTGCCTCACCCATTTATTGTGCCCTCCCGGGCTGATCCACGTCATGCCATACCCTCTCAGGATTTCACCCCAGACGCATCAGCCCATTGAGACTCACTTCCTGTGTACTTCTCTGGTTATTGCATCAGTACATGCATTGACATATATTGATCTGTATTGATAATTTATGATTTTCAAAGTTATTAGGCTTCCCCAGCATGAATGTAAGCATCTTTAGCAAAGACTCTATGCATTGTAATTGTGTTTTTCAAACTAGTGTGTACAGTGTTAAGCACATGGCATGTTCAGTGATAAAGGTTGGATGGATTCAAGCTAAAAACATTGTAAGAAAGTTCCATAATGTTCCCTCATGTCTCATCAAAAAGTTCTTCTGAAACCTTCTCTCAGACAAGTCAGTTACCAGCTGTGTGGCCTTGGATGAGTCACTTAACTTCTCTGGGCCTCAGTTTCCTGAGTGATGGAATGATTAGAGGGGCTCTCAGCATTGATACTCTGGGAATCTAATAGTATGTAGTTGCTTTTGCCTTCCTTGCCCTTCATTTCTCTCTCTCCACTTGTTTGAAGAGTAACTTTGAAAACATTCATTCTCTAAGAAAAATGAGATCTATAAGGAAAAAGTATGCCTTTTACTTTTTGTATAGGTTAAGAGGTACTAATCATCCGCAGGGATGTTTGTTGTTAAATTAGTGAAGTTGTGTCAAGTCAGGTGTGTGATGAGAGTCCAGGAGGTTATTTTAAGTTGGATACGAAGGTGGACTGGGGAATCACCCAGACCCCAGGCCCGCAGGGATGACTGTGGCATACAGATGTTGAAAACTTGCCCTCCGCTCAATTCCAGAGTAGGTGTTGGCTTCTCTACAGGCAGGAAGGGTTTTGCTACTCAGTGATTTTGCTGTTTCGCAGATCTGCTATTTGGCTATGTGACTTTGAGAAAATGATAGAAATTTTCTGAACTAATAATCAGCTGAGTAGGCACTATGTGTCAGAAAGACACGAGACAATGAAGAGCTACAGAATACTATCTCGGATTTGTACTGTTGTTAAGCATTGTGTTGTAGTCCATCAGATTCTAGACATGGCTTTTCCCTTCTCTACCTGTATGACCTGGGGTTGAACATTCATGTGGAGTCGATTCCCACATTTGCAAAACTAAAGGAGTTGGACTGAGCAATACGTTAAGAGCCTGGCGTGCTTTAACTTCCCGGGGTCCTGTAATTAGTTCCAGGCCCCTGGTCCTGGTCCTCATTCCCATGGCCTCTTCTCTGGCCACCGCCTGCCTTCAGAAGAGAAAGGCTTTGATTGGGGTGGGAGACAGACATGAATGAAGAGGATTGCTCCAGGGACCTCCCCTGGCCAGAAACAGAAGCCCAGCAGAGGTATCCACACCTCGGGCTGCTGGGCTGTGGGGCCAGTAACCAATTGGGAGTTGCTTCTGGCCTCATTGTGATGGGCTGCTTTGAGGCTATTTCCAATTTTTGCTTAAAAGCACAGTGTTTGCTTGCCTCTGTTCCCCCACCAGTTGGCAGGGTGTCACCTTGCTTCAGATTGCCTCTCTGACTCAGTCTGTCCATCTGTAAAGTAGGCACAGTAATGTTTAGACCATAACTGCCTCTTTTGGGGTTACAAATTCTTTGAATGCTCTTGATTCATGGTAAGTACAAACCATTGCACACTGCGTTAAGCCATGGTCTTTTCTCTTTCCAGGTAATAGTTCATTTCCAGGCCAAGGACCTGAATTCTGTTTACTTCTCCTGGCTGTGCACAAGCACATTCAAGTGATGACTAAAATGCAACCGCAGTGCATGTCGCAGACACCGGCAGCAGCAGGGAGTCAGCACCTTTAACTGACTGCCTGAGAACTCACGTTGCAGTCCAGCACACCATTGCTATCTATCCATAGACCATTCTCGACCAAGCAAGCATGCACGTCATGGGCAGTTACATTCTCAAGTTTTTAAAACCAAGGGGAACTTGTATACTGGGCCTGTTTTTCAGCCTGTTTGCTACCTTTTTTGCATTCTATCCCATGTGAATTTTACAGACACTGGGCTAAAAAAGGGTATTCGGACACTGGACACATTCCTAGAATGTCATCATAGGGTCCTAGTTCCATGTCACCAAACAACACAAACAAGACCCTGTTTACAACTTTTTCTTTCTTTTTTTTTTTAATTTCAGATCTTTCTGAGGAAATTATTATATATGACATGTCTATAGCTATGTGTATGGCCATAGATGTATTTCTGTGTGTACATATGTATAGTCATATATTCTTACATATGTACATACAAATACAGAGATATATAAAGTACATAAAAATTCCTTACTTGTAAATAGCCAAAAGGTATGGACATGAATGATGAATTTTCACAATTAAATAGTCATCAACATGAAGCCATGTTTAATGCTTGTATAATGTGATGCAATAAAATTTAAAATAAATTTATGCATATGGAATATTTGCAGCTGGGTCTTCTGAAATGCTGTTGTATTTCCTTCTTGTAGAATAAGAGAAATCATAGCAGAGTGGGGTCTTCAAAGAAAGGTCTGTCACTCCCAAACACCCCTCAGAAATCACTTTACCCTGTAGAGAAGCATTTTCCTTTCTAAACCACATTTCCCATCTTGTTTCCATGCTACCTTCTTAGGGTACCAACCCAACTAATTAGAAATCACTCAGGAGCTTGGCAAGTGCCATTGACACCCTATGTTGAGGAAATATGAAATATAACCAATGACACTTAACCAGGCTTTTGATTATCCTGACCTGCTTGAATGTTCCCCTAATCCAAAAAGAGAGACGGTCTCTCTGCGGGGAAGAAGTTTCTAAGCAATGCCTCTTGTTGTAATCACCCTCCTTCCTGAGACCGTAGAACCTGCATTGAACCATAGCGACCTTTCGTAGGCCAGTGTCCATCAGACACTGCCTCATTTTGGTTGTGGGTTCACCCGAGTTCATTGATTCCCATCGTGTAGATGGGAACTGGCAGAGTGGCTTTGGGCAGGCTAGAACTTCAGCCATTTCTTCGTTTCATCTTACTTGTACTTCTCAGATGTTCTTGTAAGTGAATTATTAACCCTAACAAGGCCTAAACTGAAGGGATGCACCTTACTGGAACTAAGACAAGAGACGTTGACAGAGTTTTCGATCACTGGCCAGTAAGTCTGTGAAATATTTCACACCAGCCTCCAGGAGAGGAAATTCCAAGGAAAGTCTCACGGGATGAAGTACAAAGAGAAGTTACAAAAAGACAACTTGCTCTACTGACTTAGCATTGTATAATAACTTTTCCTTGCTCTGCCTGAAGCTCCACTCCAAGCATCATAACCCAGTAAATCCTCGGTGTGACACATCCATAGCTGCTCTCCTACTCCGGGCGGGGGGGGGGGGGGGGGGGGGGGGGGGGGGGGGGGGGGGGGGGGGGGGAAAAGGGGGGGCGGGGTGGGGGAAGGGATTGTGAGCTCCTCCTTGGGTTCGGAATGAGCATTCAGAACCTGGTAGAGACCACTCACGGCACCAGTCAGGA